>CM076574.1:583482307-583553230 GCA_034641835.2 Pinus albicaulis
TCAGTAAGAATAGATAATGTATTACACAACACAGATAATGTATTAATGTTTTAGTTGGTTTGGAATTGACTACCATATTAACACGCTACATGGCAAAGGTGAAAGGGTCTTGTAGACTGTACCACAACCATGAGATATTTTTTTATAAAGTTTAGTGTCTATTGAAGTTGGATCTCTACTGTGCATTGCAAGTTGAGACCATGCCATTGCCACACAAGCACTACACTAGATTATCCTTAGAAAATTCCAAACTCCACAAAACTCTTGCAGTGAAAATCGAATCACTGTGTGTCTTGGGAATTCGGCAGATCAGGCTTGATGTTCACGATGCACCTATTCAATTTTCTAGCATCCAAATTATGCTTCATAATAAGAATAATAGCATCAGTGCATTACTGGTAAACATCACTGTTTAGTAGCTTCTGCGCTGATTCTAGGTCTGATTCAAATTTATCTGTTGTCAATTCCTCAGCAATGGATCTAAGGTGTGCATGAAAGAATGCACCCATTACTGAGTCAAAATATGGAGCAAAGCAGGCTTATGTCAAAATATAAAGTTCTGCGCTGGGAAAGAGGCGATTTCAAGTTTTCATTTGAGTTGGTGCCGAAGTTGCTTTCAATTTTATGCTCTGTTTATAGATGAACAGAGCATCATTTTTTTTTGTGTTAGTTTACAGGCCAATGGCAGTCCAATTGTGACACTGGTAGGTTCTATGAATTATGCAGTCAGTGTGCATCTATTGTTTGATTTTTGAAACTTCAGGGAATACAGGCAATGGAAGTCGTAGTCTTAAAAAAATTTACAGAATAATCTACAGAATTTACAAAATAATTTACAGAATAATCTAAAAAATTTACAGAATTTACATTTTGATAAGATTAAAATTACAATTTACATAAAAAAAACTAAACATACATATCAATAAAACAGATTCGTAATACCCGATTACGCGACCGTGGGACGAGGACGACCGTGGCGGCGACGAGAAACAGCGACAGCACCAGCGCGGCGACGAGAAACAACGACAGCACCAGCGCAGTGATGAGAAACAGCTACAGCACCTGCGACGGAGAAAACACGGGAGAAACAGCGACAGGAGAAAACGCGGGAACAATAAACCACATAACTTCGCGGGCGATTTATTTATAGAAAATAGTTCGGCCGAACTATTTTAAATGTAAAAGTTCGGCCGAACCTCATGTTCGGTCGAACTTTTATATAAGTTCGTCCGAACTTTAGTTGCCGGTTTTCCAATCTCCGACAACAATTCTGTTTTCCCACGCCGTTAGTAGGCCGTCAGGCTAAACGCAATCACGAGTTCGGCCGAACGTTAAAAACAAGTTCACTTAATTGATTTAATAGATCTACTAACTCGATAAAATGTTCTAACTATTTCCGAAAAATTCAAACTCAATTCTCACAAAGTAAACCGGTTCACTGCTCGCTCTAATATTTAATTCACTTGATCTCTCAGTAGTGTATCTTCATTAACAACTAGCACAACTGAGTTTAAATCACTTAACTGAGTTAAATTGTTTACAACCTGCATTAACTAATGCACCATTGCACTTTGAACTCTGTTACAACTAGAATTACTCTGCATGCCTCACCAACTACCTCTAACTCGAAATCCACTAGCTAATTGAGTTAATCACTCTCAGTTAACTATTTCAAGATATCATTGAGAATAGATTACAGTTTATTGACCGTCTTAAATAAGGGATCATTAAAATAGACATGCACCCAAAAATAGCATTGTCCCTAGCGTAGGTGCTTAATGCACTAGGCGTGGGTGCTTAAATTTTCTTGTTGAATCTCAACACACTATCACATTGAATCTAGAAATAAATGCAATATGTCATGCATAAAATACATAAACATAGTCAATGTACTACATAAAACAAAAGTCAACACTAGGTATTGATATAGGCCTTTCCTTGTTCTGAAGGAATGGTTCTAAGTGGCTTCTTCTTTAACTCATACTTGGTGATATTCCAATTTGAGATCCATGTTGGTGAAATACTTGGCATAGTACAATTAATCTAACAAATCATCGTTCTCAAGTGCGATGTGCTTGAGGAGTGTCTTGTTCAAATATTTGTAGTCAATGCACATTTACCAAGTTCCATCCATACTATTGTGGTTGATGACCCACAAGGTGAGACACTTGGTTGAATCATGGGGTCTCCACATTGATCCGATGAAATAACACATACATTCATGTGATATTTTGTATAATATAAGTTGAAATTACATTGAAATGACAAATAATTTCCAAATTAATTATTTGCATTTTTTATTTTTATTATAACATATAATAGAATATAACCTCCAAAATAGTTATTCTATTTTATAGAGGTTGAAATTACATTTTATTTTATAAATTACAAATATTAATTTACATTTTAATTTTAAATTTGTCATCATATTATTGAAATGGTAAATAATTTTATTTTTATAATTTTTGAAGTGGTAAATAGATTAATTTATGTAAAATTTAATTTTCACATTTTAAATTAAAATAAATAAAATATTATTAAAAAATAAATATAAAAATCATTTTGAAAATAAATAAATAAATTCAATGAAATCTTGGTAGCATCCTACATTATACCCTCCAACATTAGTTTGTAAAATGGATAAAATTATGCGTCAACCAGATTCATAAATGATTGATAAATTTATTACCTGAGATATCAATGCGCGGGTGGGGGGCCCTGGGGTTCCTAAATTAGTAAAAGAAGTTGACATTCGTAGTTACCTGTCACATATACGGACGGGTGTGGGGTTAATAAACTTCCAGAAACGGTTGGCATTCGTAATTACCCAACCACGAACTTAGTTAAAGATGGATAAATTTATGCATGGACGATATTGATGAAAGATGCATAAATTTATGCTCCGACCAGATTTTCCAAAGATGGATAAATTTAGGTGGGCGAGATTATCGTTCAATTTTCTTTTTCAATTTATTTTTTCCTTTTCAATCATACATACAAAAATTGCAAACACGGCCCACTATCGTTGGCCTATATAACACCAAGCAATTGAGATTCTACCACAAAAAATTCCAAACAACGCCCACTATCGTTAACCTATATAACACCAAGTAATTGAGATTCTATCACAAGAAGCGCAGAGCTTAGGTTTAAGGTTTAGAATAAGCAGGGAGACTGTGGTTAAATTTGAGATTCTATCACAAGAAGCGCAGAGTATGGGTTGAAGGTTTAGAATAAGCAGGTAGAGTGTGGTGGTGAAGTTATGGGCTCGATTGTGTCTTTGTCATCGTCCACCGATAATATAATCAACTCATTATTCAGGCCTCATCATCATGAAATCAGGAGGATCATTTCATTCGCTACTTCAACACGTATGAGGTAATTATTAAATCATCAGGCTTGTACCATCAGACAGGAGTCGCGATTCCCGTACTCACTTTTACCCCCCACCTTCTTTGTTCTCGTTGCTGATAGGTTACTTCAAGCACATAATTGCATTGCATCATATTCAAAATGATATCGAAAGGCCTATCAAGAACTGCAAGCATTTAATTTCGGGTTACCTCCAGGAGCTGGCCGCATTAATGATGATTTGAATAAAACGAATTCAAATCGTCGACACAGTTCAATGTCTCGAAATTGATCGACACTTTCAACACGAAATAAGTGGAGCTCTGGATTAACTTTACAGGTTAACCACTTACAATGATTCTAAATTTTATAGAAATTCATGTCCCACATGTAGTTGCATGATTATGTATGAATATATTTGCTACAGCTGGTTATGCATCGACTGGAATGTTTCGAAAAGTTTATGAACAACTAACATTGCTTTTATCAGTGAAATTTATAGAATATTTTGAAGTACCAGGGTTTTGCTTACAATATAATAAGCGTTAGCCCGTATCACTATAATCAATATTCATTATTAACTCTCTGTTGATTAGCAAATTCTGGAACGAAAGAGGGCATCGGAGTGAGATCGAGAGATTCCCTCATCAAAGATCTCAACGCTACAACTTCTGGATTTCGGGCTCTCCGACTACATCAATATAACGTATCCTCAGGTGGTAGTCGATGCACTTCATTTTTTCTTCTCTAATTGGCTTGAGATAATTTTTTGCATAATAACTTTATTTTACCTTGCCTTCATGAAAAGGTGTCTTTGGCAATAATTTCAAAGATGAAAATGGGCACTTCTTTTGCAAATCCACTGGTGAACAGGAAGAAGGAGATAAAAGAGTGAGAAGCATGTTGTCACTATTTCGAGGTTCAAGCATTTCATTTCTCGGAGAAACATTGATGGACAAGGCAAAGGCCTTCACCACAGATTATCTAAACTAGCTTTTAATTGGAGGGGATGTCACTATGTCGATCAAAGTATTTTAAGAGAGGTAACCAATCTAATGAGTGACGATATATTTCAATCTCATAAATATATTTACGAGAACTTAATTTGATTGTAGATTTTCAAGATATTCTCAAATCTTACGAACAAGCTCTCGTTCATCCGATTCTGGAATATTATTTTCCAAATTTAGAATGAGATATGGATAAATTACACTCTCAGACACGTATCAACACCAAAGTAATTTCGTTCGATTACTATTTTGTATGTAGGTGAAATACGCGTTGGATTTTCTATGGCATTGTAGTGTGCCAAGATTGGAGACAAGGAGCTGTATCGAAATATATGTACGAAATGACTCATGGCTCAAGTATTAACTTTCTTAATGATATAAAATTTGAATTAATTTTGAACTTCAATTTGGTATGTGTGCACTAATCTCTTTGCAGTTGATTGTTAAGGTCGAATATAAACCAAAATTTTTTAGAGTTGGTGAAATTGGACTTCAATATCCTACAATTTACAGATCAGAAAGACATTTAGCTTATCTCAAGGTTGTACTTGTTGGAAATAACTCCCAACCATCACTATGAATAAGGAGTGGCACCAGCCCATGCTTCAGTAAATTTTTGTTGCAGGAAGGACAAGCTTTCAGGCCCGAAGGCATTTTTTTGTCAAATCCACGCAAAAGATCAAACAGAGAACCCTAGCCACACACCCTATGTTAATTTCCTTACCCACCACATTACTTACCTTTCTTGCCCGCACTTCGCCGCCCGCAACATTTAAGTTGTAACCCTTAAGCATTTTCCATAAGTTAAACTTCCGCCAATGCGATATCGGCGGGACCCACTTACCTCCATCGCATTTGCAAAACCATGAAAACCTTTGTATTCTATCGTTTCCTTAGTTTCATGCATTTTTCACTTATTGTACTTTTACACATCATATCCTGCACTTCGCAACATTTAGCGTTTACCACTTAACGCTTCACTAAATGTTAAATCTCCGCCAATGCAATCCGACGAGACCCACCACATACCTTTATCACATGTAAACCTTTGTAATTCTGAGTTATACCTTACCTCTTGTACTTCACACTTACCATAGTTTAAGCGCCCGCATCCCATACTTCACTAGTTTTTCGTCTTATCCCCTTACCACCCGCAAGTTCTTTTGTTTTTTTTGCAATGTGATGCACCCACAAAGCGCACATCGCAAGCTCAGGAGGATAGCGCACAAAAGCGCTCGCAAGCTCAAGAGGATAGACGCCTGCAAGTTAAACAGTTTATGTTGCAATGCGATATGCCACTTCACATAGCATATCGCAAATTTTAAAGTTTTCCCGTATATGTGCCAAATTAAAAGTTAAGATCACCGGTATGCGATTTGTGATAGTGTGCCGGATGCGATGTGGTCTTAGAGCCAAAACATATAATATTTCATGTCAGCCCCTTTGTGTGTTGAACGTTGTTTCTTGTGTAAACAACAGAAACAGAGCGAAGGATGATTTTGGTTGTTGAACGTCTGATTTGCATTGAATTGATTTCAATGCTTAGGCTTCGACCATTTGTATTAAAAACTATGTAATTTCATATGTTTAGTGTGGTGGAATGAAAAATAGAATTTGTTCCTCTCTTGTGTCTCGCTCTCTATCTGTGTATTGTTTGACTGTTATTTGCGCAAAATTTGTGCATTCTCTGTGTTGTGGGGGAAACACATTTCCTATATGTTTTTTGTATTCAATATTTTCAACATGGTATCGGAGCAGATCGAGGCTCTCAATTAAAGAAGCACGAGTTCACTCTTTACTGAAGAAGCTGTAAGATTTTTTTTTAGAAGCAGAAGTCTCCAGCAATGAGAAAGCTTTTACAACAATGAGAAAATTTGTGTTTACACAGTCAAGATGGCAGCAGCAGGCACAAGCCTAACAAATCCACAATTACCAGAGTTCAATGGGAAGAATTATGATTATTGGGCTATTACAATGAATGCCTTGTTCTCCTCACAAGAGATATGGGAGCTGGTGGAACATGGTTTCCAAGAACCAACAGATGTCGTAGCATATAATGCTTTGACACAAGCATAAAGATATTTGTTGAGAGAAATTAGGAAGAAGGAATCCAAAGCCCTCTTCTATATCTTTCAAGCAGTACATGAGAGTATTTTTCCAATGATTTCAATAGCAACAAAGTCTAAGAATGCATGGGATACTCTCTAGAGTACCTATCAAGGCATGGAAAAGGTGAAGACAACAAAACTTCAAATGCTGAGAAGAGATTTTGAAACTTTTTGTATGAAAGATTCTGATAACATAGACTCATTCTTCACATGTGTGATTGGGTTGGTTACCTAGATCAGGTCTCATGGAGAGACACTTGTGGAAAGGATAATAGTGGAGAAAGTCTTAAGAAGTCTACCATCAAGATTTGATGCCATAGTAGTGGCGATAGAAGAGACAAAGGATCTCTCACAGTTTTCAGTGGATGAGATTCATGCATCACTGATGTCTCATGAACACAGACTAAATAGAGAAACAAAATCCTCATTGGAGCATGCATTCAAGACATAAATATATTTTGGTCGAGGTAGAGGTCGAGGAAAATCAAACTACTGAGGAAGAGGAAGAAGCCCACACAGAGGTGGAACAAGCAACCCTGCAAGCACAAGTGGTAGGGGCAGTAACTAGAATCAAGACAAAGGCTCAAGCTAGAATCAAGCACAAGGACAGAGGTATGATAAATCTCAATTCCAATGTCATTATTGCAAAAAGTATGGCCATGAATGTAGAAAGAAGCAAAATGACATGGGTAATAAACCTAGTGTAAATTTTACAAAAGAAAATCAAAGCTAAGGAAATGTGATTTTAAATTGTAATGTAGCACAAGAAAGACAAGAAGATGTATGGTTCTTATATTCAAGGTGTAGTAACCATATGACTGGAAACATAGCAATGTTTTCCAATCTAGATGAAAGTGTAAAATATGAAGTGACAACGGAGACTGTTAGCAAGGTCTCTATCATGGGGAAAGGAAGAGTAAAAATATTGACAAAGAAGGGAGAGAAGAAGTTTGTGCCAGATGTATATTATGTACCTAGCCTGAAATGTAGCCTTCTAAGCATTGGACAACTCGTGAATAAGTGCTACAATGTGTTTTTTAAGAATGATGTGTGCACAATCATGGATATACCTCCAAGTAGACAGGTCATTGAAAAAGTGCATATGACAAGCAATAGGATGTTTCCTCTCAAGATCAGATTAGACTTGAAGGAAGGAGGTGTTGTAGCAACTATCACATAAGAAGTCTTTCAAGAAGAAGTGAAAGATGAGAATTGGTTATGGCATTTGAGATTTGGACATCTCAAATTCGGAGGTTTGAACTTGTTGCATAGAAAAGGCATGGTAAAGGGATGACCACTCATAGAGAAACCAAACAACCTATGTGAAGGCTTTATCTTGGGCAAACAACACAGAGAATAATTTCCAGCAGGAAAGAGTATAAGGGCAAAGGCACCTTTGGAGATTGTCCACTTAGATTTATGTGGACCAATGCAAACACCATCATTAGCTAGCAATCATTATGTTTTTCCATTTATAGATAATTATACAAGGAAGACATGGGTCTATTTTCTAAAATAGAAGAGTGAAGTGTTTGAACAGTTCTACCACTTCAAAGATATCGTTGAGAAGCAAAGTGGACACTACATAAAAGTGTTGAGAACTCACAGAGGTGGAGAGTATATCTCCAAAGACTTCCTATGTTCTTGCAAGGAGCATGGAATACACAAGTAGTTTACCACAAGGTATACACTTAAGCAAAATGGTGTAGTAGAAAGAAAGAATAGGACCATCATGGACATGGTAAGAATTATGTTGAAGGTAATGCATTTTCCAAATGAGTATTGGGAAAAAGTTGTAAATTGTGCAGCTTATATTTTAAATATATGTACAACCAAAGTTGTTATGAACAGAGTTTCAGAAGAAGCATGGAGTGGAACAAAGCAAATTTTCACTCACATGAGAGTGTTTGGATTCCTGGCATATGCACATGTCTCAGATCAGTTAAGGAAGAAGTTGGACAACAAGGGGGAGAAGTGTATATTTATTGGATACAATGATGAATCCAAGGCCTACAAGCTCTATAATCCATCAACCAAGAAGGTAATAATCAACAGAAATGTTCAGTTCATCGAAGAAGAAGCTTGGGATGGAAGTTTAGAGAAAAAAGTAAATGTGAAGACATGTATTTCACATGAAGACAAAGAGGAATTGATTGCATAAAATAATTCCTCAACAGTGGATCTTCCACCTACACAAGCTCAATAGAGCACACCACAAGCAAGAATAGAGTAGCAGTGCAAAACCAAGGAAGTGCTTCTCCAAACACACCACAAGGATCAGTAACTCCCTTGAGTTCAAGTGCCACTCCAAGCACATCTTCAGAAAATACAAGAAGACCAAAAATCATAAATTTAAGTGAAATTTATGAGCAAGAATAAGTAAATAGTAATGTTGTTATGAATTCTTTATTAACTTTATTTTGTCATGTTAATGACCCAATCCATTTTGAAGATGCAGTCAAAGAAGAGAAATGGATTGAAGCAATGAATGATGAGATTGGAGAAATAGAAAAGAATGACACATGGGAGTTAGTGGACCTCCCACAAGGAAAAGAAGTTATTGGAGTGAAATGGGTCTATAAGACCAAGAGAAACATTGACGACAAAATAAAAAGGCGCAAAGCAAGGGTAGTTGTCAAAGGATACAAGCAGCAGCAAGGAAGAGACTATGAGGAAACCTTTGCAAGGATGGAGACAGTGAGGACAGTGTTGTCCATTGTAGCACAACAAAAGTGGAAATTTTATCAAATGGATGTAAAGTCAACATTCTTGAATGGAGTGTTGAAAGAGGAGGTATATGTTGGGCAACCTCCTGGCTATGAGATAGAAGGACAAGAACACAAAGTTTGTAAGCTAAAGAAAGCTCTTTATGGGTTGAAGCAAGCACCACAACCATGGTACAACAAAATTGATGCTTACTTGGTGGACAATGGGTTTGACAAGTGTGATGGTGAACCCACACTCTACATCAAAAAAAATGACGGTAAAATTCTTATTTTTGTTTTATATTTAAATGATTTGATTTTCATAGGCAATGATTCTTCTCTCATTGTTTATTTTAAAGCAGTCATGAAAAGTGAGTTTGAAATGACTGACTTAGGTTTATTGAGATATTTTTTGGGCATAGAAGTAAAGCAAAATGAAAAGGGAATTTTTATCTCCCAAGGAAAATATGTTGCAGAAGTTTTAAAGAGGTTCAACATGCAGAACAACAAAGCATCAACAACTCCAATTGTCATGGGGTTGAAGTTAAGCAAGGAAGATTACGACAAGAATGTCAATCCAACATTGTACAAGAGCATAGTTGGCAGTATAATGTATATGACTGCAACTAGGCCTGATATTATGTATGCAATGAGTTTAATATCCAGATTCATGGAGACACCAAAGGAGACACATTAGCAAGCATCCAAGAGAATTTTAATGTATGTGAATGGAATGAAAGGGTATGGTGTTCTATACTCCTCAACTGATAATTTTAAATTTATTGGTTACACTAACAGTGATTGGGCTGGAAGTGTCGATGACAGAAAGAGCACATCTGGGTATGTATTTCATTTGGGATTGGGAGCCATTTCATGGGATTCCAAAAAACAACCAATAGTTTCATTATCAACAATAGAAGCTGAATATGTAGCAGCAACAACAACAACATTTCAAGCTGTTTGGATGAGAAGGATGCTGAGAGATTTATGTCATGAACAAGATAAAGGAACCACAATCTTTTGTGATAACAACTCAACAATTGCATTGTCAAAGAATTCTGTTTTCCACAAGAAAACAAAGCATATTGATGCCAAATTCCATTTCATAAGAGAATTAGTTAACAATGGTGAATTGTTTTGTAGCATTGCAGGCCAGAGGAATAGTTTGTTGATATCCTCACAAAGCCATTGGGACAAAAGAGTTTTGTTTATCTCAAATAGTGTTTGGGAATGATAAATGGCGGAAGTTGTGATTAAGGGGGAGTGTTGGAAATAACTCCTAACTTCTGCCATGAATAAGGAGTGGCAGCAACCCATGCTTCAGTAAATTTTTGTTGCAAGAAGGACAAGCAACGGGTTTCAGGCCCGAAGGCGTTTTTTTGTGAAATCCACGCAAAATACCAAACAGAGTACCCGAGCCGCACACCTTGCGTTAATTTCCTTACCCACTGCATTACTTACCTTTCTTGCCCGCACTTCGCAGCCCACAACATTTAAGTTTTAACCCTTAAGCATTCGCCATAAGTTAAACTTTTGCCGATGCAATATCGGCGGGACCCACTTACCTCCACCGCATTTTCAAAACCGAGAAAACCTTTGTATTCTGCCATTTCCTTAGTTTCATGCATTTCGCACTTATCGTGCTTTTCCGCGCTGCAGCTCGCACTTCGCAACATTTAGCTTTTACCACTTAATGCTTCACCCAATGTTAAATATCCAACGATGCGATCCGATGGGACCGACCACATACATTTATCACATGCAAACCTTTGTATTTATGAGTTATACCTTACCTTTCATACTTCGCACTTACCATAGTTTAAGCGCCCATGGCCCACACTTCGAAAGTTTTTCGTATTACCTTTTTACCGCCCACAGGTTATTTTTTTTTGTTTGTGATGCGATGTGCCTGCAAAGTTCACATCACAAGCTCTGGAGGATAGCGCACAAAAGCACCCCCAAGCTCAGGAGGATAGGCGTCCACAAGTTAAACAGTTTATGTTGTGATGCATTGTGCCACATCACATTGCGTATCACAAATTTTGAATTTTTCCCGTATATGCGCTAAGTTAAAAGTTAATATCGTTGGTATGTGATTTGCGATAGAAAGCCGGATGCGATGTGGTCTCAGAGACGAAACATATAACATTTCAAGTATGCCCCTTTATGTGTTGAACATTTTTTCATGTGTAAACAATAGAAATAGAGCAGAGGACGATTTTGGTTGTTGAATGTCTAATTTGCATTGAATTTCTTTCAATTCTCAGGCTTCAGTCATTTGTATTAAAAACTATGTAATTTCATATGTTTACTGTGATTGAATGAAAAATAGAAGTTGTTCCTCTCCTATGTCTCGCTCTCTTCTCTGTATTGTTTGAATGTTATTTCCACAAAATTTTTGCATTCTTTGTGTTGTGGGGGAAACACATTTCCTCTGTGTTTGTTGTATTCAATATTTTCAATAGTACTTGGACATTCCCATAGATTACGTTTTTTAGAGAATGATTGAGATTCTTAGAGATGACCCAACTCTATAGTATTATTATCATGCGTTATTCAAAGATTGAGATTCTTAGACATGACCTAACCCTACACTATGACTATTAGGTGGATGGCAGAGTCACACATCGGGGAGCTGAATTTCTACTGGAAGTGTCACGTGGAGCTTTTCTTTTGGGTAGTTACATGCACCTTCGAACTTCTTTGAGCATAATTGCATTCGCAAAAATCGGTACAGTAATGACTATTCTAGATGACATCTATGATACCTAGGGAACCATTGATGAACTCAAAATCTTTACAGAGGCACTCAAAAGGTAAATTCAAATAATAGAGATTTCATCGTTTATAAGGATATTCAAATCATGTAACTCATTATATCATAGAAATTTCTATTAACTTTCATTATGGTATATAGATGTTTATTAAGTTTGATTTATAGAGGGCCTGATCATGTGAGAATCTGTATAACATCCCCAAATTGAAAGGTTTTATCTAATTATTATAATAAGTAAGACCCTCTTGAATTTGATCCCTCTCGTGTTAATGGGTCAACTTTTACCGGACAACATTTTGGACCAAATATACTCTCCCTCCAAGTTCCACCATCTTGTAGAATTGAAGACTAGACTCACCGATGGCGCAAGAGATTTACAGGTATAAAGCATGGTCAATTTTATTTCAAATATTAAAAATATTATGTAGTAAGCAAGGTCAATTTTATGTAGGAAGCAAGGTAAGCTTTATTTTGATTGCAGATCCTAAAATTATTATGTATTAAGCAAGGTCAAATAATAGATTTAGTTCTATCAAATTTCAAAAAATTCTTCAGTTATGACATACTCCTCAAATAATAGATGTAGCTCATCCCATTTCCAAATATTCCTCAAATATCACTTACTCACTCACACACTGTCATGAATTTCCTTTTTCTCTATATATGCAGACGGAGGGACGCAAAGAAGTAGCTTCAAATGTAGAGTGTTATATGAAAGACAGTCCAACATCTACAATACAAGATGCTTTAAATCGCATAATTGACATTGTCTATCTTTCCCTCAAGGAACGGAATCAGGAGTTTATAAAGCAGGATAGTGTGCCTCTGTGTTGCAAGAAGTTTACTTTCAATTTTGCAAGAGCCATACATCTTTTCTTCAAACACAGGGATGGCTTCTCCATTTCTAACCAGGAGGTAAAGGACTAAATATTCGAATTTTTTATTGACCAAGTGCACATTTGAATATTTTTCTCCATATTATAAATATGGATAGTTTACAATGTACAATATGTCAGGTGTTTTGGTGTGTCTTCGCGGATTGGTTTAGTAAGTTGGGTTTAAATCTCATCAATAAATAAATCGACTGATCTCCAGAGTATAAATCGATTGATCTTCAGAGAATTTTTTTTTTTAATATATTGACTTTATATAGAGAAGGGATGCTAAATACATTATGATTTTCATTGAAGTCACCTATTTAGCTTGGTGAACTAGATTGAAACATATTAATTAATGATGTATTTTATAATTTCATCAATAAAACTGTTTGAACAAGTTGATTTTTCTTAGGAATATATATATATATATATATATATAGTAAATAAGTTTTAAAATTTACTTAAATATTTTGATAATATTGGTTGTTCTATGTGTCCCGGTTGTAGTGTCCTGCTACATCGAAAGGTTTCAATCACCCCATCAAATCCATTATTCGACATATGTAGTGTAGGCATAAAAAATATTGTGGAAATTTTGCATAATATATGGACTTTTTCAATGTAATAGTGTAGAACAGAAAGCCGACAACAATAGGAAAACTAAGTTATGGCTCTATTATAATTTTGATACAAGTGATGTAATTATGAATGGAAATGGAGCTGGCTATGTTTTCCAATTTTATAATACCAACGTAGGTCCATCTTAACTTCGGATCTATCAAGCATCGAGAGGGATCAAATTTCTTGAGGTGAAAACCTTTTTTTTTTAGTGCAAAACTTGAGGAAATGTTTACACCTCAAGACATTTGATCCCATGCTCTATCAAGGTCCCAGAGGGATCAAATCTCTCGAGGTGAAAACCTCCTTTTTTAGTGAAAAACTTGAGGAAAGGTTTTCACCTCAAGAGATTTGATCCCTCTCTGCACTTGATAGATCCAGAGTTAAGATGGATCTAGGCTGGTTTTAATCGTGTGTGGCCAAGAAAAATCTATAGGTAATATGAGAAATATATGATTAATTTTATCAATAATATGTGAATACATGTAATATTAATATAGCCATTTTAAATATGATAAATATGTCTGATATTTATCGAGTCATTTTAATTTTAAATTTGCTTGTTGAGATGATAAATATTGTAAAATAACTTTAATGACGAAAAATTATGAAATAAAAATTTTCAATGAAAAATCACAATGTAATAATACTGAATGATAGAAAATGTGAATAATAACAATGTGGTCAATTACAAATAGTCTCCATTGTGATCAATGTCAAAGTATTTTTTTTCTACTATTCTTATTGTCATCCTTGTTAGTTTTGTCATCTTTTTAGTTTGGTCATCTTTTCATATCAATTATATGAAAAGGACAATTGGAATCCTAAACCATTTAAATATTTAGTTCGAGTTGTTGTAGTAAACATTATACCTTGTCTCTCTTGTAATCCAATATTAATAGGTTTAATTACTATAACACAAAAATCAATGTACACTGTCAATAATTTTTTATTCTTACACTGAAATCAATCAATGCACACTATTAATCCAATGACTTTAAAATTAATGTACCATCATACATCCAATTACATCAAATTAGAAATCAACATATACACTAAGATCAATGCATCTAATGCAAGAAATCAAATAATATTAGAAAACAACATCTACATTGAAATCAATGCATCTAATCCGAGTAAACAAATATGATTAGAAATAAACATCTACACTAAAATAAATGCATCTAGTGCAAGTAAGAAACTATGATTAAAAAACAACATCTACACTGAAAACAATGCATTTAGTGCAAGAAATCAAATAGGATTAGAAATCATATACATTGAAATCAATGCATCTAGTGAAAGAAATCAAATATAATTATAAATCAACATCTACTTTGAAATTAATGCATCTGATGCAAGGAGTCAAGTAGGATTAGAAATCACCATCTACATTGAAATCAATGCATTTAGTGCAAGCAATCAAATAATATTAGAAACCATCTACATTTAAATCAATGCATCTACTGCAACTAATCAAATATCATTAGGAATCAAAATCTACACTAAAATCAATCCATCTGGTGCAAGCAATCAAATAGGATTAGAAATCACCATTTACACTGAAATCAATGCATCTAGTGCAAGAAACCTTCTTCCCTCTCTCCCCCCTCCATATATATATATATCTTCCTCCATCTCTCTTTCTTTGTCTCTTTATCTCACCCCGCCAAGCACACACGCTCTCTCACTCCTTATTGATTAATCTCTTTGTCCCTCCCTCCTTGTCTCCATCTATCTCTTCTTTCTCTTGACCTTCCATCTATACCTTTATCTCTTTATATCTCTATATATCAACCCCCAAACATACACTCTGTCTCCAATATATCTATCTATCACTCCCTCCTCCTCTCCCCCTCTCTCTCTATCTTCCCCTTCCCTCCCTCTCCCCCGCTTCTATCTCTCTTCCCTCTCGCTATCCTCTCTCCCTCTCTCTCCATATTCCTTCTCTCTCTCTCTCTCTCTCTCTCTCTCTCTCTCTCTCTCCGCCTTTCACTCTTTATGTCTTTATTCTTACCTCCCTCTCTCTCCCCATCCATCACCATTTTTATTTCCCTACCTATCTTCACTATCTTATTCCTTTCTCTCCCACCTCTCTCTCCCTCTATCTTCACCTTCCAACTTTGTTACTATATGATTCTCTCTCTCCTTCTCTCCCTATCTCCTTTCTTGTCTCATTATATCACCCCCAAACATACACACTCTCTCTCCATCTCTCCCTTGTCACTCCCTCTCTCTCTCTACTACTCACTCTCTATTTCTTTCTTCTTCCCTCCCTCTCCCCCCATCGAGCTCCATCTCTCTATCCCTCCCTCTCTCCCCCTCCACATCTATCTTTATATCCCTATGTCTCTCCTCCTATCTCCCTTCCTATCTCCCTCACTCTTTTCCTCCCTCTCTCTAACTTTCTCTCCTACCTCCCTCTCTTTTCCCCCATCACTCCTTTCCTCTCTCTCCCTTTCTCTCCCTCCTCCCTCTATCCCCCCCCCTCCCCCCCCGCTCTCTCTCTCTTTTCCATTCAATCCTTTCTCCCTCTCTCTCTCTCTCTTCCCCCATCACTCTATCTCTCTCTCCAACTATGTTACTATATCCCTCCCTTTCTCCTTCTCTCTTCTTCTCTCCCCCTTGTCTCCATCATTCCTCCTATGTCTCTTTATATCACCCCTAAACATACACACTCTCTCTATCTCTCCCTTGTCACTCCCTCTCTCTCCACTTCTCACTCTCTATGTATTTATTCTTCCCTCCCTCTCTCCCCCTCAAACTCCACCTCTCTATCCCTCCCTGTCTCCCCCTCTTCTCACCCTTCCTCTCTCTCCCTTTCTCTCCTACCTCCCTCTCCTTCCCCCCTTATTTGTCTCTCTCTCTCTTGACCCTCCAATCCTCTCTCCTTTTACCTCCCTCTCTCCTTCTCTCTCTCCCACCTCCATATTTATGTATCCCTCTCCCTCTCTTACCCTTCTCTATATCTCTCACTCCTCTCCCTCTCTCTCTCTTCATTCCTCCTCTCCCATCTCCTTCAGTTTATCTTGACCTCTCCATTGTCACTCCCCCTATTTCTCCACCTCTATCATGTCTTTGTTATTCCCTCTCATATATATATATATATATATATATATATATATATATATATATATATAGAGAGAGAGAGAGAGAGAGAGTTAATATATATATCATAATATATTAATATATGTTATAATAAAAAAAAAATTAATATTGTATTAATCCAAAGTTATTAAATTTAATAATATTAATATTATAATATATTAATATGAATATTAGAAATAATAATAATAATAATAATAACATTGATATTAAGGTTAGGGTTAATAATATTTTTTGTCATGGTATTAATAATAATTTGGTGGATGGTATTTGGCCCATAGGATTGGTATAAATTAGATGTTGATTTCTAATCCTATGAGATATATTTTTATTTATTTATTTACCTTACCTTTTTATATATCTTTTATATTTATTTATTTACCATACCTCTTTTATAAATATGGTATTTGTCCCATAGGCTTCACCTAAATAAAACCTAATTTTTGAGTTTTTGTAAATATGAAGAGGTTTATGGAGTAAATATAAAAAGAGTTGAGGTTTTATTTATGTACCATACCTATAGTTTATTTATATTTTTATTTATTTACCATACTTCGGGAGTAAATATAAAAAGTGTTTTATTTATTTACCATACCTTGGTTTATTTATATTTTTATTTATTAACTATAACTCTAAAAAGTGTTTTATTTATTTACCTTACCTTGGTTTATTTATATTTTTATTTATTAACTATATCTCTTTTTTTACGGTTCCCAAACTTCTTAACATTTTAAATTTATAATGTCAAAAAAAAATTTCAATGATTTTTAATTGTTTACTTATATGGTTATGTAGGTCATTGTTTAAGCGAACATTATTTAGATTTTATTTTTTTTAATTTTCTTTAGTTTTTTTATTTTTTATTTATTTTGGCTTCAACATACTTACACCTCAATAAGATATGACTCTACTATAATTTTGATACACCTGATGTAACTATTGAATGCAAATGGAGCTGGCTATGTTTTCCAATTTTATAATACCAACTAGGTCCATCTTAACTCCGGATCTATCAAGCTCCGAGAGGGATCAAATCTCACGAGGTGAAAACCTCTTTTTTGAGTGCAAAACTTGAGGAAAGGTTTGCACCTCAAGGGATTTGATCCCTCTCCGCGCTTGATAGATCCAAAGTTCATATGGATCTAGGCTAGTTTTAGTCGTGTGCAGCCAAGGAAAATATATAGGTAATATCAGCCAGATATGATTAATTTTATCAATAATATGTAAATACATCTAATATTAATATAACCATTTTAAATATGATAAATATGTCTCAGGTTTATGTCATTTTAATTTTAAATGTACTTGATGAGATGATAAATATTGTAAAATAATATTAATGATGAAAAATTATGAAATAAAAATTTTGAATGCAAAGTGACAATGTAATAATATTAAATGATAGAAAATGTGAATAATAACAATGTGGTCAATTACAAATAGTCTCCACAGTGATCAATATCAAAGTATTTTTTTCTACTATTCTTATTGTCATCCTTGTTAGTTTTAGTTTTGTCATATTTTCGTATCAATTATATGAAAAGGAAAATTGGAATCCTAAACCATTTAAATATTTAGCTCGAGTTGTTGTAGTAAACATCATACCTTGTCTCTCTTGTAATCAAATATTAATAGGTTTATTACTATAACACAAAAATCAATGTACATTGTCAATAATTTTTTATTCTTACACTGAAATTAATCAATGCACACTCTTAATCCAATGACTTTAAAATTAATGTACCATCATACATCCAATTACATCAAATCAGAAATCAACATATACACTGAAATCGATGCATCTAATGCAAAAAATCAAATAAGATTAGAAAACAACATCTACATTGAAATCAATGCATATAATCCAAGTAAAAAAATATGATTAGAAATCAAAATCGACACTGAAATAAATGCATCTAGCGCGTGTAAGAAAATATGATTAGAAACCAACATCTACACTGAAATTAATGCATCTAGTGCAAGTAATCAAATAGTATTAGAAATCATCTACATTGAAATCAGTGCATCTAGTGTAAGCAATCAAATATAATTATAATAAACATCTCCATTGAAATTAATGTATCTAGTGCAAGGATTCAAATAGGATTAGAAACCACCATCTACATTTAAATCAATGCATTTAGTGCAAGAAAACAAATATGATTATAAATCGCCATTTACACTGAAATCAATGCATCTAGTGCAAGAAATCTTCTTCCCTCTCTACCCCCTCCATATATATCTATATATCCCTCCATCTCTCTTTCTTTGTCTCTTTATCTCACCCTGCCAAACACACACACTCTCTCACTCCATATCGATCAATCTCTTTGTCCCTTCCTCCTTGTCTCCATCTATCTCTCCTTCCTCTTCGCCTTCCATCTATATCGCTATCTCCCTCTATCTATATATATCAACCCCAAAACATACACACTTTCTCCGATCTATCTATCTATCACTCCCTCCTCCTTTCCCCCCCTCTCTCTATCTTACCCTTCCCTCACTCTCCCCCGCTTCTATCTCTCTTCCCTCCTGATATCCTCCCTGCTTCTCTCTCCATATTTCTTATCACTCTCTCTCTCTCTCCCTCCATTTCCATCTGTCTTTCCCTATCTCTCTTCACTCTCTTTATTCCTTTCTCTCCCACCTCTCTCTCTCTCTATCTTCACCTTCCAACTTTGTTACTATATGCCTCTCTCTCTCCTTATCCCCCCTTTCTCTCCCTCTCTCCTTGCTTGTCTCTTTATCTCACCCCCAAACATACACACTCTCTCTCCATCTCTCCCTTGTCACTCCATCTCTCTCTCTACTACTCACTCTCTATTCATTTCTTCTTCCCTCCCTCTCTCCCCATCCAACTCCATCTCTATATCCCTCCCTCTCTTCTCCTATCTCCCTTCCTATCTCCCCCTCTCCTTTCCTACCTCTCTCTAAATTTCTCTCCTACCTCCCTCTCTCTTCCCCCATCACTCTCTTCCTCTCTCTCATCCTTCCTCTCTCTCCCTTTCTCTCCCTCCTCCCTATATTCCCCCCCACTCTCTCTCTCTCTCTCTCTCTCTCTCTCTCTCTCCCCTCCAATACTCTCTCTTCCCCCATCATTCTATATCTATCTCCAACTATGTTACTATATCCCTCCCTTTCTCCTTCTCTCTCCTTCTCTCCCCCCTATCTCCATCACTCCTCCTATGTCTCTTTATATCACCCCTAAACATACACACTCTCTCTCTATATCTCCCTTGTCACTCCCTCTCTCTCCACTTCTCACTCTCTATGTATTTATTCTTCCCTCCCTCTCTCCCCCTCCAACTCCATATCTCTATCCCTCCCTCTCTCCCCCTCCTCTCATCCTTCCTCCCTCTCCCTTTCTCTCCTACCTCCATCTCCCTCCCCCCTTCTTTGTCTCTCTCTCTCTCTGACCTCTAATCCTCTCTCCTTATACCTACCTCTCTCCTTCTCTCTCTCTCACCTCCATCTTTATGTTTCCCTCTCCCTCTCTTACCCTTCTCTATCTCTCTCACTCCTCTCCCTTTCTCTCTCTCTTCACTCCTCCTCTCCCCTCTCCTTCAATTTATCTCCATCTCTCTCTTGTAACTCCCCCTATTTCTCCACCTCTATCATATGTCTTTGTTATTCCCTCTCATATATATATGTTATAATATAAAAAAATTAATATTCTATTAACCCAAGGTTATTAAATTTAATAATATTAATATTACAATATATTAATATGAATATTAGAAATAATAATAATAATAACAATATTAAGGTTAGGGTTAATAATTTTTTTTTGTCATGGTATTAATAATACTTTGGTGGATGGTATTTGACCCATAGGTTGGTATATAATTAGACGCTGATTTCTAATCCTATGAGATAAATTTATTTTTATTTATTTACCTTACCTCTCTATACATATTTTATATTTACTTATTTACCATACCTCTTTTATAAATATGGTATTTGTCCCATGGTATTAATAATAATTTTTCCCATGTTATTTGGCCCATAGGCTTCACGTAAATATAAAAATATTTGAGGTTTTATTTATTTACCATACTTCCAGAGTAAGTATAAAAAGAGTTTTATTTATTTACCATACCTTGGTTTATTTATATTTTTATTTATTAACTCTATCTCTTTTTTGTCCTTTCCCAAACTTCTTCACACATTTTAACTTTATAATGTCAAAATTTACTTTTAATGATTTTTTATTGTTTACTTATATAATTATGTAGGTCATTGTTTAAGCAAACATCATTTAAAATTTTTTTTTTTTCTTTAGGTTTTTTTTTTTTTTTTCATCTCACATACTTACACATTGAGATGATACTAGGCTCTAGAATGCGCACAAAATAACAGATTGATTTAAAAAACAATATTATTTCTTTTTTAAACTATGCTCGTTTTTTTCTATTAAAATATGTTTATTTATTTATTCATATTATTTTAGTGAGATAATTTTTTTAATTTTATTTTTATCATTTTTTTAAATTGTGTTTTTGGTTTGTTTTTCATTGTTTCAATTTTTATTATTTTTTTTGTATGTTTTATTTTTTTTTCTTTAGTGAGTTGATTTGGGTTGTTTTTTCTTTTTAATTTATGATTGATTTTTTTGATATTATGTTCGAATTTAAAAGTTGATTTTTAAGTTTTTTTTTACAATGGATTAAGTTTGCTCCTATAGTGTTGCAATTACATCATTGATTTTTAAGTTTTCATTCTAGTGGGTCAAGCTTGCCCCCACTATGAGTGAATTTGAAAGTTTATTTTTTATTTTTTATTTCAATGGGTCAAGTTGTCCTTATATATATATATGAAGACAAAACAAAAGTTATGATTATCAAATCCAAGAAAGACACGTATGCTAATTTTATGTATGACAATAGTAACTTGGAGGAAGTGTCTTCTTACAAGTACCTAGGAATTGATATTCATCACAAGCTCAACTAGAACTATAGCATTCAGAAAAGGATTAATGGGGGGTGGAAAGCTTATTTTTGTCTTGAAAATAATTGTAAAACAGAAAACCTCATAATGTGGGATAGAAAGAAGTTCCTCTTTGAAACTTTAGTCACTCCTGTTATCTTATATGGATGTGAGGTTTGGGGTTGCAGCATCTCTAGAGAATCCTGGAGAAATATTGAGCAAATCCAGAAGTGTTTTATAATGTATAACCTTAAAATTAAAGGCAATACACCCTATCCTATTCTCCTTATAGAAGTGGATCTTTCCCCTATCGAGAGCCTAGCTATGACTAAGCTTCTGTTGTACAAGCACAAGCTCAATAGCATAGGATACCATAGACTTCCTAAGCTAGCTTCAAATTCCAACCAAAATGACCTAAGGCTTAAACGAGGTTGGTATAAAGACACCAGGGCCTGGTTAAACCATTGGGAAATCGACGAGAATATTGCATTGCAAAACATCAATAACATTAAAAAATTTGTTACTTCTAAGTTCAAAGAAAAAATGTGGTGTGAGAAAGATCTAGTAGCTAAAAGAAAATTAAGGTATTATAAGGAGGTCATCAACCCCACCTTAGAAGATCAAAAGTATCTCTCTGTTTTAACTATCTCAAAGAAGAAAATTAATATAGCCAATATTAGAACGAATTCTCATGAGCTCCATAGTGAAACAGGTCGTTGGAAAGTCCTTAAAACACCATGGATGGAAAGGATCTGCCATCTCTGTGAGAATATGAACATCGAGGATGAAAATCACTTTCTCTTAGAGTGCCCTGCGTACAACCACATTAGAGCTCAATTTCATAATATTTGTTGCAATACTGACCTTCCTAGCCTTTTAAGATGTCAACATTATAGTGAGCTCGGGAGGCTTCTCTCCAAGATTTTTGAGCATAGGAATAAAATCTTAAATCAAATTAAATAACTCTTTTCTTTAGGTCTGATAGACCAAAGATTGGTCTCAGTAGACGTTAACCACCACCACCACCACCATCATCATCATCATCATATATATATATATTCTTTCTTAATGTTTTTTTAAGTCACAATAATTGGTCTCGAAATATGTTGAAAATTTAAGGGTTTTTGTAGTTATTATATTTGGTTTTAATTTCATCCCTCAAAAATGTTGAATTTTTAAGGTTTTTGAGAATCATGATATTTTGTACTTAATACTATCATAAAAAACTATTGGAATTTGAATTTTAAGAGTTTTTTAGAGACATAATATTTTATTTTTAATGCTATTGTTAAAAAATGTTGGAATTTTAACCCTCACAAAAAAACTTTGCTACCATATCAACTCTTTTTTATTTCAAGTTAAATTTAAGTTTTTTAGATACATAATATTTTATTTTTAATGCTTGTTACAAAATGTTAGAATTTTAACCAAAAAAAATAGTTTTTAATGCCATTGTTAAAAAAAAAAAGGATTTTAATCCTAAAAAAAAAACTGATGCAAAGCCAACACTTTTAGTTTTCAAGGTGATTTTTCATGTTTATTGCACAAAAAATTTGGTTTTTAATGTTGTTGTTAAATAAAATTTGGAATTTTAACTCAAAGTAAATAAATAAATAAAAATAAGTGTTAATGCAACATCAACATTGTTTGTTTTCTTCTGTGGGGTCTTAGTTAAAGGATGATGAGGCTGGCTATTATAGCACTCATCACAAGTTCAATTCCCTTCCCCTGGTGACATGTTTATGAAGATGGAGTAAAAAGAGAGAGAGAGAGAGAGAGAGAAATGAAAGGTACTACCAAGCTTACCAAAAAAAACATTTACCTAGGCTAGAGTTCTTGTTTTGAAATTACAATTCTCGTTAAGTTGCTAACTTTATTGCAAACAAACCATTTCATAAAGCAAATTTTAATAATGATATTTTCCAAAATCAGCACAAATTTGTATTTTAATAGAGATAACATTGTTGCAAGTGATGCAATTCGCTAGAATTCCAATTCCAAATTAACTGTAAAATAACTAGAATATCAATTTCAAAGACTATAAATTCCATAATTGATTTTGTTAAAAGTTATATACATGATGCGAGATTAAATCTCACCACACATATATTTTCTTACGTAGTTTAACTTATAGATAAAATGGTCTTTTCATAACACTTTTTCTACTTGATTTTAATGAAAATATAACAAAGGTTTTTAAAAACTTTAATCAAGTTTTTTAATGTGTATAATTTGAGTATGAGTTTTCTAGGGCCCTCGATCAATTTATGCATTCAAAAATGTATTTTAAATAACAAAAAATCACAATATTAATTGAGAATATATTGTCATATTTTAGTGAACAGACCATTTCATTTATAAGTTATACTACTCCTTTTTCATTATATTGACTACAATGTGCTTGCAACCTGAGATTAAATCTCATAATGGACTTCATGTCACATACACCAATATGAACACAAAAAAATAAAATAACTTACCCACTTACGGAAATAAGATTTACCATATACATACATGGACTTTATAAATATTAACATAGTTCATAGTTGAATTTCCGCATGTATATCTTTATAACCTTACAAAAATGGTAATCATTCGACTACTATTTGGCTTGGATTGCATTTGATACTCATTTTATTAATTAAGTTGGGTTCACTATTAAGGTTGATGGTTTACGTGGAAATCTTATGCCACATGTCGACAATGTACATATTTCTTTTATTGTTAAAATAAAACATTTCCAGATACCTTTGTTAAGTTTGCTGGCATCTCTAACTAAATTTATGAGCCGTGTATTGGGCATTAATTCCAACATACAGCTGGGAGATTTCTTCGTAATCTGGTGTGATTACCTTTTTACTTGCGGTGATCTCCACCGTGTGTTGTCGACCCAATCTATGACTGAGGTTTGGGCGGGAGTTGTCTTGGATTCTCCGCCAAAACCCTAGCTCTATTTGGCATATGGCTTGTATGCTTCCGGCCTGTGATGAATTTTTCATTTTAACTAAGGGTTTCGCTCCGCATACCTCTCGACTTTGTTGGGAGAGAAACATGGGTTCGCCTTCCTTATTCTTTCACAGAGCACTGAGATATGAACTTTGGGTTTTATCTCTGCATGTTGAACTTCTCTGATTTGAGTTGGAAGATCTGAGATAAAAAGTTTGTATGGCGCTGTCGTCTTCACAGTGGTTTCGACTTCTGTATACAGGTAATACTTAGTTAATTTTCATTTTTCCTCTGCAATAAATTATTAAATCTCTGTATTTCTTTTGTTTTCTTTGCGAAATGTCTATGAACTATTATAAATTTCAAATTCTTCCTCTGTAGCATTTGCACTGACAATATTCGTCTTCATTTTTCTATTGCACTTCTGACGCAAGGTGACGGGTCTGCCTTCTGCTGAACACGAAAGGTTTTAGAAGTTCTGCAACTTGGGTTTGGCCCTCTCGTCAGCGGATCTTTTCCAGGCTTTTATACGATACAATGTCATAACCGCCTTAGAGCTCGTTCTTTTTTTCCTCATGGAGATCTAAAGGTTAAATCTTGATAGAATTCCTTTCTTTTTCCAACAGGAATCCGACCCGATGTGTTTTGTTTACATATGGCTGTGTGAAGAATTTTTTTTTTTAAACGGAACAGAGTTCCTGTAACTATTTTATTTCTCCTTCATAAGGAAATTGCAATAGAAATAAATGACTTGTAAATGAGATTGCGTATTCTCATCTTCATTTTACAGTTTCCTGTGATTTTCTATAATACGACATAAAGTATTGTCATTTCGCATGCATTTACTTCATTAAAGCAATTGTTGTAATGTACATGGCTCTCAAGCCTCTTAAGCACAATATTAAGCCTTGGATGTTTTTAATGGAATTTTTTTTTTTTACTGGTCTCTTACTTATAAACTGTTATAATGGGTAAAATCCCCCGTTCTAATAATACCATGAAGTTTTCTTTTATTCGGCATATAAGAGTTGCTAAAACATTTACATGATTCATTATTTTCATGCATTTAATGATTCGAATTTAACTTTTTACCGAGAAAATTATTGTTCTTGCTATCTATTTCTTTATATAGATTTCTTAAACTGTAATTATGTATCCAAATCATTAACTTGGTGTCTGGACCACCATATCCCTAAGTTCATGTATAGTCTGGATTTTAATGGTTGCGGACGATGTATCTTGGGTTTTGGTTTTACCCAGAACTACGATCAACAGTCTATCGAATCTATTAACATTCTATTCTGGTTAATCTAGACCGGATTAAAAGATACAATTTCTCTTTATAGAACAATAACTCATACCTATTTAAAGAGCATATCTGCAATTATTACAAACAATAGCAAAATATGAGAGTATATGTATAATTTTTCTATATACTGTTTCTTGTATTCTTTTGCTTTATTCTTTATGTTCTGTAACAGTTAATGCTACAGAATCTTACTTGTCATTACAACTGCTATATATATTCAGTTTTCTATTATTATTTTTTTAGCTTCCTTCATAACATAGAAAGAATAAATATTATTTTCAACTTATTATGTCTTAAACATTAAAAACAGAGAAAGAATGAATATTAATATTGGATTTTTCTGTCTTAACATAATAATAGGAAAATAATAATGTTACCTACAGATTTTATTTCCTGTCTTAAACATATATTTTTTTATTTAACAGAACAATACCTAAACGTTTGTAAAACTGTGGACAAATTTCCAATTCAGTAGTAAATTACTCTGAATTCACAGTAATACTTATCTGTTTAGGCATATTCAAGTTGTGGTCCTCCCAACCATCAGAAGAGGCGATGATGTCCTCTTCCTGCCCTCGAGCCCAAACCTGGGTGGTACGGGTTAACAGTGGATTAATTTTCTGCTGTGACCTCAAGACGCCTAGTTCAGTTAGTACTAGAAAATAATTTGTTCAAGGATCTTTGAGTATTTTCCACTAGTCTCTACCAGCTCTGGAATTCCATACTCTTCCCCTGTCTTTGAAAAAAACCCCTACTCCTCACTGGGATCAGTCTCTTATCCCCAGAGGGGTGGTAACTGTTTCCAATTGTCCCCAACCATTTCCAGTTCTTGGCACGTTTTACCATCAAATTTTTCATTTTTAAATAGGAAATTCTCTCAACTGATTTATTATTCATAATTAATTATTAGTCAAATAAATTTCTAGACAAAATAATGATTTAAGTCCTTTCTTGAAAAAATAAATAAAAATAAATGTCTTGCAACTAGTTAACACTAGTTATCTTTAATGAAGTTGTCACAACTTCCCCCCCTGGAAGTAACACCATCCTCAGTGTTTTTACTCTAACTCAGCAAAGAGCTCTGGGTAAAATTCTTGCACAAATTTTTCATCCTCCCAAATAGCTTCATCAGAGCCAAAGCACTTCCATTGCACTTTAACCTAGGTGAAAACCCTCTTGCGGAGTACAATTTCACTTCGTTCAAGTATGCGTTTCGGCTCGACCAGGAACTCGCCGTCTGGTTCTACCTGTAACCACAATGTTTCATGTCAATTTCCTCATCATAATATATATCTTAAGTTAGGATTTGTATCTCTATCCTACCTGAATATTTTTCCAATGAATTGTGTGCTTCGCATCATGCACATAACGCTTCAACAGAGATACATGAAACACATTGTGTACTCTAATGTGATTGGGTAGATCTAGTCGATGGGCTACAGTTCCTACCCTTTCCAAAATTTGGAAAGGTCCACAGAATCTAGGAGCCAACTTGGCACAAGAGTTCCACCACAGGGTACTCCTTTTTGGTTTCATCCTCACGTATACATGGTCTCCCACTTCAAATTCCTGATAAGATATCTTTTTATTTGCATAGATATTTTGTTGATCTTGTGTAGCTTTCATATTTTGTCTTATTTTCTTTACCTCCAATTCCATTTCAGAAATCATCTAGGGTCCCAGCATTAATTTTGTCTCGGGACTGCTCCAATTTATGGGTGTGCAGCACGGCCTCCCATACAAGACCTCAAAAGGACTCATCTTCAAGGACTCCTGATAACCGTTGTTGTAGGAAAATTCAGCAAGATGCAGATAATCTTCCCATTTAGTTGGCTACTGCATTACATACATGCGCAGCATGTCTTTCGGCACTTGGTTTACTCGTTCCGTTTGCCCGTTGGTCTGGGGATGATAAGTTGTGCTAAAGTTTATCTGAGTCCCCAGTCCTGTAAACAATGTCTTCCAAAAGGCAGAAGTAAACTTAACATCCCAGTCTGAGATGATTGTCTTTGGAATTCCATGTAGTCTGAAAATTTCCTTCATGAATATGCCCGTTATCTGTACAGTCTTGTAAATAGACTATACAGGTATAAAATGTGCATATTTTCTCAATCTGTCCACCACCACCATGATGGAATCATTTAGCCTTTTTATTCATGGTAAGCCTGTAATAAATTCCAAGGATATGACCTCCCACTTCCATTCTGGTATTGGTATGGGCTGCAACAATCCTGTGGGATGTTGATGTGCTACCTTCACCTGTTGACATTCCAAACATTTACTTAAATATTCAGCAATGTTTTTACGCATACCAGGCCAAAATTTTACCTGTCTTATAGCAGTCAACATTTTCTGATATCCTGGATGACCTACATAATTGCTGCGATGGTACTCATCCATTATCAGCTCTTTCAGAGCCATGCGATTAGGCACGAAAATTTTTCCTATGAAAGTTAACATTTGTTCTTCATTTATTCCATACTCAGATATAATTCCTTGCTTTCTGTTTCCCTCCATTTTCTTCCATAAAAAATGGTATTCTGGTTCTTTTTGTGCCTCTCCTTTCACTTGTTCCAAGAATTTATTTTCTAGTTGATTATAATACAGCTCAAATATAACATGTAGTTTTCTGCTTAAAGCGGCAGCTACTCGGTTCTCCTTCCCCTTTATGTGTTGAATGTCCATATCAAATTCACTTAAGAAGGCATTCCATCTTGCCTATCTTGAGTTCAAGTCTGCTTGCTTGAAGTAACTAGTTAAGCTACTATGATATGTTTTTAACACAAAATTTTTACCCAGCAAGTAGTGCCTCCATACCCTGAGAGCATGCACTACTGTTGTTAGTTCTAGATCATACGTTGAATACCTTTGTTCATGATCTTTCAATTTCCTAGATTCGTATGCCACCACTTTGCCTTCTTGAGATAGAATTGCCCCAACACCCACTTTACTTGTGTCGGTACATACTTCAAATTATTTTCTTGGGTCAGCCACCCTTAACACGGGTGCAGTAGTCAAAATTTGTTTCAGCTTTTCAAAGCTGTTCTGAAATTCGACAGTCCATTTGAAAACTTTTCCTTTCCTCTGTAAGGAAGTGATGGGAAAAGAAATTTTGGAAAAACCTTTGATAAACCTTCGGTAGTACCCAGCTAATCCCATAAAGGATCTTATGTCTGCTACGTTCTGAGGTACTCGCTATTCCATGATTGTTTTTATCTTCTTTGAATCAACAGCAATTCCCTCTGCTGAAATAACATGGCCTAAATATTGGATTTTTGTTTTGAAGAAATCACACTTGCTGAACTTAGCGTACAGCTGGTGTTTCCTTAGCATTTCCAGCACAATCCTCAAATTCTCCTTATGCTCTTCTTGGTTTTTAGAATAGATAAAAATATCATCTATAAAAATAAGTACAAAATTATCCAAGAATGGATTGAAGACTCCATGCATTAACCTCATAAAGGTTGCTGGTGTGTTTGTTAACCCAAAGGGTAACACAACAAATTCATAGTGTCCATACCTGGTACGGAATGTTGTCTTGAAAATTTCTTCATCCTTGATTCAAATCTGGTGATACCCAGATCTCAAATCTATCTTGGAAAAAATTGTGGCCCCTTTCACTTGATCAAATAGATCATCAATTCTTGGTAAAGGGTATTTGTTCTTGACTGTTAATTTGCTGAGTTGCCTATAGTCCATGCACATTCGCATGGTCCCATATTTTTTTCACGAATAATACTTGTGCTCCCCAAGGGGGTACACTTGGCCGAATGTAACCTTTATCCAACAGTTCTTGTAACTACATCTTCAACTATGTTAGTTCTGGCACACTCATTCTGTAAGGAGCCCTTAACACAGGAGAAGCTCCAGGCATTAACTCTATAGTAAAGTCAATGTCTCTCCTTGGTGGTAACCCAGGAATATTTTCGAGAAAAACATCCAGAAATTCCTACACCACAGGTATATTTTCTATTATAGGTGATTTCTCCTTGGAATCAGCATACCCCACTTGAATAGCATATAACTGGCACCCCTTCCTTATACATTTATTTATTTGAGATTTTGTAATTGGACGTAATTGTAATGGCTTCTTGATTCCTTGTATTTCTTTACGTGTTCCATCATGTAGTCTGTAATAAATAATATTTTCCTTACATTCCACTAAGGTCCAATGCTTTTCCAGTCAATCCATGCCCAATAAGACATCATATGATCCTAATGGAAAAATTTTCAAATATACTTGTAACTGTTGTTCTAAAATTTCCAGCTTACAGCTTGGAATTTTGGCAGTTACTTTTCATTTTGCTCCAGTAGCTAGCTGTACCAACCATGAAATTTTAAATTTATGTTCTTTCAATTTACACGACTCCACTATTTTGGGACTAACATAGCTCAAACTTGCAACTGGATCTACCAAAATAGAAATAGGTTGACTTAGTATATTACCTTCCAGCTCAATCATCATTGGTTGATAATCTGCCTGTCGGTCTTCCAATGCCGCATTGATACAAGGGATGTTTCATACCACATCACCTACCGTAGAAGCCTCTTGGAAATTTGCAACTGTGTCACTCCTTGCTCGTTGCGGGAAATTTTTGTAGTAATGTGCTTCACCACACCCCCAACACTGTAATGGTGGCTTAGTCACTTGCCCTTGCTCCGGCTTGTTCGATGCCTCCGTAGGCTTTTCCTCTACTGGCCATCTGGTTCTCTGGCGATTTCTGCTAAACTGTTTGCTGACAGAATTACGTGTAGAATTTTTGAAATTACTGTTTTGGGCATTTTTGAAATTTGTGTTACTTTTCTGTCCTTTCTTTGGTGGCCAATTTCTTCTAGTCTCCCCTTTTGCCTTGGACTGTTGATAACACATTCGTGCTTTACGAATGGTTTCATCCATGGTTCGAGGGTTTACGAATTCTATTCGCTCCTTCCTATGTGTTGGCAGGCTGCTTAGAAATCTTTGCACCTTAGCCTTTTCTTCTCGCAGATAGGGAACATATCGTAACAAGGAAGTGAACTTGGTGATATATTCATCCATAGACATCTGTCCCAACCTTAAATCGTGAAATTCTTTAGCTTTCTCATCATAAAATCGTTCTATCAAATAATTTTCCTTAAAGTATTGCTGGAATAATTCCCAAGTGACATCTTGTTCTTCTATGCTGCGAATGTTCTTCACCTCTTCCCACCACAAGGTGGCTTTCTGTCTTAGTTGATATATAGCTAGTCTAGCCTTCAAGTTGCTTCTATATTCATACACCTAAAAGTACTTATTCATGTTTATTAACCATGCTTCAGCTACTTCTTCCGCTTCACCATCATACGTTGGTGGTTTTATTTTTCGAAACTCCCCTTGGAGTTCCACTTTCTGCTTTTTAATTTCTTGCTGATCTGATACATTGCTAGATTCTACTTCATTATAATTTTTGTTCTTGCTTTTCTAAGATGGGCTTCCTTCCACTCTATCCGCGGTGTTATTTCTTGTCTAGTGCTCATCTTCTCTGTCAGTACTTGGATGTTCTGCCTCCTTATTTTATTTATCTGACAGGCTTTTTAATATATTTTCTTGGTCTTGTAATAATCGTTCATTGTTTTTTCGGACACGCACCATTTTTTGAAAATGCAGGAAGCTGATGGAGCTTAGTGAAATGAAGTCGCCTTCACTAAGTGGGCCCGCAGGCAAATTCTGGCGCAAAGTCTATTTTTAGACTATGTCTATTTTTTAGACATATGGAGCATGGTCCGGGGATTGCAGTATGTTATTCTTGGAGCATTGGTCATGTTGGTAAAAATAAATGGGACTCTATTTTTTGGACCTATAGGTCGAAGTCTATTTTTAGCCCGCCTCTCCTTAAATAGGGAAGTCAAATATTATTTACCCTTAATAATATTTGGACTATAAACTTCAGTTTACTCTCTTGGAGCACTTCAGTTCGAGCCTTGGAAGTGGCTCATGCATCTGACAGAGGAATTACACTATTCCTAGGGTTTGGTGAGCACATGCATGGTTGACTTCAGTTAGGACTTCAGTGGCAGAAGTTTGGTGGAATTAATGAGACAGCTAGTGGAGTTGTGTTCGGTTTAATTTAGTTGAACTGGTTGAGATTAGTTTAACTAGCTAATCAACTAGTTATGAGTGGAGTGAATTAAATATTATTTAATTCATTAATTAGTAACTCATTATTCAACTCAAGAACACATCAATTCACTACAGTGCATGATCAGTTCAGTGGAGACCAGTGAAAGAGGTAGATGAAAGGGTGGAGTTAGCTATCAATGGCGACATCAGTTGTGCATGAGATTTGCACCACACTTGGAGGAATTGCCCATGATGATTGCGCTGTCAAGCCAAGGAGATTCGAACCTTGGATCTCTATATAGACAGGCCATGATTACGCAATAGAGGCAAGGCAATTAGTGGTGAGTTTTGAAAGAGTAACCTGTTCAAAACCAAGCTAGTTTGTGTGTAACTTTATGAGAAGGTACTGAGTACTTGTGAGGAGTATTGTACTGAGTTTGTTACATGATTTCTCCATTATAATATACACAATAGCTGCGGGGTCTTCAGCTATAAGCTTTCCCCATACATACTGTGTTAATGTGTATGATGATTTGATGTGTTATCGCTTGATTTTATTTCCGCATGTTTGATGATCTGAGTGGAAGAGATTATGTGTTGCATATAAATTCGAATTGTATGTGATCAGGATAGTCTCGGTGGATAATTAATCATTATTCGGCAAATTTCTACATGGTATCGGAGCTATTGAAGTTCAGATTGATCATCACAGTGATTACAAACTTATTTCGGTAGACAGAGTCTGCATGCGGGCCAGGTAGCCTCCGGATTCATCTTTCTTCGGAAAGTGAAAGGTCTGGTAAACGCCCCTTGCAGTCGATCTCTTTGCTAGAAATAATTTTTTCTCACGATCTAGAGTGGCTGAGCTTTGAGGTGGAATTCGAAATTTTGCAGCAGTTTTGTTTTCTTGGTGCCAGTGTTGAAAATGTATTTCAACGGTTTGCGACTCAAATATGCTCTTGAAGGCAGTTCGAATTATGTTGCATGGAAGGATCGCATGGAGGTAGTATTAGAAGATAATGGTCTGAAGGAGTTCGTAGATATGGATGTCCAAAAGCCCACTGATCCTGCTGAAGTCGAAGCATGGCAAAAGAAGATGGAGAAATGTCGAAGGATCCTGTTGGAGGGCGTCAAGGATCATATTGTATCCAGCCTGCATGGAAAGGCTTCTCCATATTTAATGTGGAAAGCTTTGACAGATCTATTCCAGAGTAAGAGCGACCAAAGGAAGCTGGCGCTCAAAGATAAGCTCAGGAACATCAAGATGGAGAAAGGCAACAGTATCGCCAAATACCTCACGAAGTTCACTCAATGCAGATATGAGCTGGGAAGTGTGGGGGTGACTGTCGAAGACGAGGACATGGTCGACCTGGCTCTCCTTGGTCTTCCGAAGGCTTGGCACTCATATCAAGATAGTGTCAATGGTCGGGAGAAGCTGCCGGGATGGGAGCGCCTTTGGGCGTATCTCATGCAGGAGGAGATAAGGAGGACTACTCGAGATGGATCTTCATCAAAGGGAGCTGATGAAGAAAACTGCGCTTTGGTTGCCAAAGCAAAGAAGGGGAAGGGTAAGAAAACCTCTCATTCTGGTGCAAAGGGCAAGAAGCGGGATATGGCGAAAGTGAAGTGTTTTCACTGCCATGATCACAGACATTATGCTACCAATTGTCCAAAGAAGAAGAAGAACAAGCAAGCGGGAAGATATGCAGATGGAGAAGCTTTGGCTTCACAGTTCGAGCTTGAATTTTCACTGATCGCATGCTTGGTTTCAAGTGTGATGGGATCGGTGTGGTTCTTGGACAGCGGTGCGTCATTTCATATGACGGGAGATCGGGATTTGTTCTCAGATCTGGAGGACAAAGATTTGGGTGTGCACTTCAAGATGGGCGATGATGGTAGATACAGTGCGACTGGTATCGGTACCATATCCTTTCAGAGGGAGTCTGGTAAACCCTTTCTATTGAAGGATGTCATGCATGTACCTGGATTGAAGAAGAAATTGATCTCTGTGGAGATGTTGGAGGATAAGGGGTATGATGTGGTCTTCAGCGAAGGAAAAGCCTTCCTGCGCAGTAAGACTACTGGAGAGACCCAGAAGATAGGGGTTCGAACCAAGAACCTTTATCAGTTGCAGGTAGATGGCTGCGCAGCAATTGCATGCAAGGCGGGAGAAGTGGTGAGCCGGGATGATGAGGGCGAACTGTGGCACAGGAGAATGGGCCACATTCACCATGGAGCTTTGAAGATCCTGCAGCAGATTTCTACTGGGCTTCCTAAGGGCACTCTTGCGCAGTCAGATCAGTGCAAGGGGTGTACTTTAGGGAAGTATGTGAAAGCCACCTTTCACGAGAAGGATAGTCGAGCCACGACAATCCTTGAGAGAGTTCACACAGACGTGTGTGGTCCTTTCTCAGTTGCTTCGACAGCAAAGCACAGGTATTATGTGATCTTTGTTGATGATTTCTCTCGAAAGTGCTGGATCTTCTTCATGCATAAGAAGAGCGATACATTCGCGAAGTTCTGTGAGTTTAAAGCACTGGTCGAGAAGGAGTCGGGGAAGAAGGTGATTGCTCTAAGGAGTGATAACGGTGGTGAATTCATCTCGGTTGAATTCAAGGAGTTCGCAGCGCAGAAGGGATTCGGAGAGAGCTCATCGCACCCCATAACCCACAGCAGAACGGGGTGGCTGAGCGGAAGAACAGAACGATCGTGGGTGCTGCACGGGCGATGTTGCATGATCAGGGCCTACCCCTTCACTTGTGAGCTGAGGCATGCAATACAGCAGTGTATGTGCAGAACCGTTGTCCTCACAAGGTTCTTGGCATGAGTACACCGGAGGAGGCTTATTCTGGCAAGAGGCCTGATATTTCCCATTTGCGGATTTTTGGTTCTCATGTCTACATGCATGTGACGAAGGATGCGAGAAGGAAGCTGGATCCAACTGCTGAGGTTGGAATATTTGTGGGGTACACTGATACACCTCACAAATACCGGGTGTATTTGTCAGACAGTCGCAAGACTGTTGTGCGACGGGATATAAAATTTCAGGAGGAGAAAGCCATGCAGTGTTCGCTTGAGAGGGAGCTACACTTGCATGCAGATGAGGAGCTGTTAGTTCCTAAGGAGGAGCTTCCGGATGTGGATCAGCCACAAGAGGAAGTTCAGGAGGTGGAAGAAACCACCCATGCGGCGCCAACCATCAGAGGGCGCATGCGCACTACAGAAGCTGAGCGACTGGCTCGAGATGCAGAGAAGGTTGTAGGACCACCTACAGCACAGCGCAGACAGAGGCAGTCACCGGATCGGTACATTGGATACATGGCTCTTGTGAGTCAATGTGTTGTGACGGAGCCATCCTCTTTTGAGGAAGCTGTGGAGGAACCCGCATGGGTTGATGCCATGATCGAAGAATATGATTCGATCGTCGGGAACAGTGCATGGGAGATTGTCCCAAGACCGGTGGGGAAATCAGTGGTGGGTTCGCGATGGATCTACAAGGTGAAGCAGGCGGCTGACGGGAGTGTGGAGAAGTACAAGGCGAGATTTGTCGCCCGTGGCTTCTCACAGATCGAGAGGATTGACTATGAGGAGACTTTTGCACCTGTCGCAAGGTACTCTTCCATACGGACGATCCTTGCTCTCTCAGCGCAGATGGGGTGGCACATTCATCAGATGGATGTGAAGACTGCGTTCCTCAATGGAGTTATTGAGGAGGAGGTGTACATAGAGCAGCCTGAAGGTTTTGAGATCTTCAGGAGTGAGTCGCATGTGTGCCGACTCAAGAGAGCACTGTACGGGCTGAAGCAAGCACCTCGTGCTTGGTACACTCGGATAGACAGCTACTTCACCGGGCTTGGATTCTCCAAGAGTGAGGCGGATCCAAACCTGTACCAGATTGTGGTGGAGGGGAAGCTGTTGATCATCGTACTGTATGTAGATGATCTGATTTTGACTGGCGACGAGCAGTTGATACTTTCATGCAAGGAGGATCTTGCACGAGAGTTTGAGATGAAGGACCTGGGCATCCTTCATTATTTCCTGGGATTGGAGATTTGGCAGCGCAGTGGAGGACTGTTTGTTTCTCAGGGCAAGTATGCTCGGGATATTCTGGAGAAGTTCAACATGCAAGGCTGCAAGCCTATTGACACTCCTCTTCCTGGTAGTTGGAGGAAGGAGGATGCTACTTCAGCGGAGGTAGTGGATGCCACTGTCTATCGACAGTTGGTGGGGTCGCTTATGTATCTGGTCAATACACGACCCGATATATGCTATGTTGTTAACAAGCTTTCGCAAGCTATGGTTAAGCCTACCAAGCTCTTTTGGAAGGCAGGAAAGCATGTATTGCACTATATTAGAGGCACATCGGGATATGGTCTATGGTACAGACAGGAGGATGGAGTGAAGCTTTCTGGCTTCACTGATGCAGATTGGGCAGGGAGCCCAACGGACCGGAAGAGCACTTCTAGTGGAGTTTTCAGCATTGGGTCGACAGCAGTTTCCTGGTACAGCAGGAAGCAGAGATCCGTGGCACTCAGTTCAGCAGAGGCCGAGTACATGGCAGCTAGCTTGGCTGCATGCGAGGCTATTTGGATGAGGAAGATCCTCATTGGATTGTTCGGGTTGCATTTGGAGCCTACAATGATCTACTGTGATAACCAGAGTTGCATTAAACTCTCGGCTAATCCAGTATTTCATGATAGGTCCAAACACATCGACATCAGGTACCATCATATCAGAGATTGTGTTCAGCGGAGAATCATGATGCTTTCATATGTTCCCAAGGAGGATCAGGATGCCGACATCCTGACGAAGGCGCTCACCAGGAGCAAGTTCGAATTCCACAGAGGCAGGATAGGGATTGCAGATAATCCATATCTTGCTGAGAGGGAGTGTTGAGAATGCGGCAAGATGATGGAGCTTAGTGAAATGAAGTCGCCTTCACTAAGTGGGCCCGCAGGCAAATTCTGGCGCAAAGTCTATTTTTAGACTATGTCTATTTTTAGACATATGGAGCATGGTCCAGGGTTGCAGTATGTTATTCTTGGAGTATTGGTCATGTTGGTAAAATTATATGGACCTATATTTTTGGACCTATAGGTCGAATTCTATTTTTAGACTGCCTATCCTAAAAATAGGGAAGTCAAATATTATTTACCCTTAATAATATTTGGACTCTAAACTTCAGTTTACTCTCTTGGAGCACTTCAATTCGAGCCTTGGAAGTGGCTCATGCATCTGACAGAGGAATTACGCTATTCCTAAGGGTTTGGTGAGCACATGCATGGTTGACTTCAGTTAGGACTTCAGTGGCAGAAGTTTGGTGGAGTTAATGAGACGGCTAGTGGAGTTGTGTTCGGTTTAACTTAGTTGAACTAGTTGAGATTAGTTTAACTAGCTAATCAACTAGTAATGAGTGGAGTGAATTAAATATTATTTAATTCATTAATTAGTAACTCATTATTCAACTCAAGAACACATCAGTTCACTACAGTGCATGAACAGTTCAGTGGAGACCAGTGAAAGAAGTAGATGAAAGGGTGGAGTTAGCTATCAGTGGCGACATCGGTTGTGCATGAGATTTGCACCACACTTGGAGGAATTTCCCATGATGATATTGCTTTCAAGCCAAGGATATTCGAACCTTGGATCTCTATATAGACAGGCCATGATTGCGCAATAGAGGCAAGGCAATTAGTGGTGAGTTTTGAACCAGTAACCTGTTCAAAACCAAGCTAGTTTGTGTGTAACTTCATGAGAAAGTACTGAGTACTTGTGAGGAGTATTGTATTGAGTTTGTTACATGATTTCTCCATTATAATATACACAATAGCTGTGGGGTTTTCAGCTATAAGCTTTCCCCATACATACTGTGTTAATGTGTATGATGAATTGATGTGCTATCGCTTGTTTTATTTCCGCATGTTTGATGATCTGAGTGGAAGAGATTATGTGTTGCATATGAATTCGAATTGATATGTGATCAGGATAGTATCGGTGGATAATTAATCATTATTCAGCAAATTTCTACACCATTTCCTCTTGCAATTGTTGAACGATGTTCAACAGGAAACATGTTTGGTGTTGTTGCTCTTCCAGCAATCTGCTAGTTTGTTGATGTTGTTCCACACTTATCTGAACCCACATTTCTAGGTTTATCACAGTTTGTGCTTGGGATTCCTCGGTGCCTTGGGGTGATGAAGTTGTTGCTCCCCTCCTCATTATGTTATCTAAATTCTCTTACCCTTTGTGCATCACTACACACACATCTTAACCGTTAGTTGACCCTTAAGGTCCCAGCATATAACTTCGCTCTGATACCACTTGTCACATACACCAATATGAACACACAAAAAAATAAAAATTACTTACCCACTTACGGAAATAAGATTTACCATATAAACACATGGACTTTATAAATATTAATATAGTTCATATTTGAATTTCCGCGTGTATATCTTTATAACCTTACAAAAACGGTAATCATTCGACTACTATTTGGCTTGGATTTCATTTGATACTCGTTTTATTAATTAAGTTGGGTTCACTATTAAGGTTGATGGTTTACGTGGAAATCTTATGCCACATGTCGACAATGTACATATTTCTTTTATTTTTAAAATAAAACATTTCTAGCTACCTTTGTTAAGTTTGCTGGAATCTCTGACTAAATTTATGAGCCGGGTACATGGCATTAATTCTAGCGTACAGCTGGAATATTTCTTTGTAATCTGGTGCGATTACCTTTTTACTTGCGGTGATCTCCACCGTGTGTTGTCGACCCGATCTAAGGCTGAGGTTTGGGTGGGAGTTGTCCTGGATTCTTCGCCAAAAACCTAGCTCTGTTTGGAATATGGCTTGTATGCTTCCGGCCTGTGATGAATTTTTCATTTTAATTGAGGGTTTCACTCCTCATATCTCTCGGCTTTGTTGCGAGAGAAACATGGCTCTACCTTCCTTATTCTTTCACAGACCACTGAGATATGAACTTCGGGTTTTATCTTTGCATGTTGAACTTCTCCGATTTGAGTTGGAAGATCTGAGAGAAAAATTTTGTATGGCGTCGTCGTCTTCACAGTGGTTCCGACTTCTGTATACAGGTAATACTTAGTTAATTTTAATTTTGCCTCTGTAAGCAATTAGTAAATCTCTGTATTTCTTTTGTTTTCTTTGCGAAATTTCTATGAACTGTTATAAATTTCAAATTCTTCCTCTGTAGCATTTGCATTAACAGTCTTCGTCTCTGTTTTGCTATTGCGCTTCTGACGCAAGGTGACGGGTTTGTCTTCTGCTGAACACGAAAGGTTTTAGAAGTTCTGCAACTTGGGTTCGGCCCTCTCGTCAACAGATCTTTTCTAGGCTTTTATACGGTACAATGTCTTAATCGCCTTAGAGCTCGTTCTTTTTTTCCTCATGGAGATCTGGAGGTTAAATCTTGATAAAATTCCTTTTTTTTTCCAGCAAGAATCCGGCCCGGTGTGTTTTGTTTACATATGACTATGTGAAGAAGATTTTTTTTAAAACAGAACAAAGTTCCTGTAACTATTTTATTTCTCATTCATAAGGAAATTGCAATAGAAATAAATGACTTGTAAATGAGATTGTGTATTCTCATCTTCGTTTTACAGTTTCCTGTGATTTTCTATAATACGACATAAATTATTGTCGCTTCACATGCCTTTACTTTGTTAAAGCAACTGTTGTAATGTACATGGCTCTCAAGCCGCAATCTTAAGCCTTGGATGTTTTTAATGGAAATTATTTTTTTTACTGGTCTCTTATTTATAAACTATTATAATGGGTAAAATCCCCCGTTATAATAATACCATGAAGTTTTCTTTTATTTGGCATATAAGAGTTGCTAAAACATTTACATGATTCATTATTTTCATGCATTCAATGATTCGAATTTAACTTTTTACTGAGAAAATGATTGTTCTTTCTATATATTTCTTTATATAGATTTCTTAAACTGTAATTATGTATCCAAATCATTAACTTGGTGTCCGGACCACCATATCCCTATGTCCGTGTATAGTCTAGATTTTAATGGTTGCGGACGATGTATCTTGGGTTTGGGTTTTACCCAGAACTAAGGTCAACAGTCCGCCGACTCTGTTAACATTCTATTCTGGTTAATCTAGATCGGATTAAAAGATACAATTTCTCTTTATAGAACATTAACTCATATCTGTTTAAAGAGTATATCTGCAATTATTACAAACAATAGAAAAATATGACAGTATATGTATAATTGTTCTGTATACCGTTTCCTGTATTCTTTTTCTTTATTCTTTATGTTCTATAATAGTTAATGCTATAGAATATTTTTTTTTTCCTAAGTAAAACTATATCTATTAAGCAATGAAACCAGAGTTACAGTTCTCATCCTCGAAAATGGATGAATCCATGACGGAGGGAATAGGAAAAACACTACTTTCCAAAACTAGATTGCCCCTAGAGGGGAAACCAACCTTGAAAATCCAACCATAACATGCTACCCACAGTGGGAAACCAGACTTAGTAGCAGTACAAAAAGAGATAAACAGAGCTAAACAAAGATAGCAGATAAACCAGTAAACGGAGAAATTCGAAGAGTGAACTCTATGGAGAACCTTCATGCGAGTTGCTAGGGGGAGGTGATTCTTCGAGACTGTGGCAAATATATCCATAATCCAGAGTGTCCAGACCTTGGTTCGCGTCCTCAAGCGGTTCATGCGGAGAAGGAGGAAGACCGAGGCGCTCCTCTGGTGAGTCCACAGAGGTGATATCCTGCAAGAAGGCTGGATTGTCCAGAGAGGCCATCACATTGTGGTCATCTTTCTTCGATGGGGTGCCCGAATGGCTCAACCCTGGGAGTCGCTTCTCCGCAGCTGGTTCAAAATCACTGTCATCTGAATTAGAGCTGGAAGCAGGCTGCACAGGGAGGGCTTTAAGTTTGCGAGGGAGGAAGGTGGGCTCAGCAGCGATGGTGGATTTACAAGCCCTCTTCTTGCAACGGGAGGAGGAGGGCAAAGAATATGAATCATAGAGTTGCACGGGAGAAGCCAAAGGGTCGGAAAACACAGCAGGAGGCGAGGTCGGAACAAGGATGGAGGGCGACAATTCCGCCATATCCCAGTCGACGGGAAGATTCAAGTCCGTGTGGAGAGCATGTGGCAGAGGGGGTCGTGCAGGGAAGCCCCTTCCCCCCGCTCGCCTGCAACGCTGCCGATGGCACCATGGCATCTTAACAATCCTGGGTAAGGTGTAGTATTGTTGTAGATTCGAGACAGAAGACGGAGCCCAAAGGCTTCTAGCTAGAGCCGAGGGGGCCGAAGCCACACAAGCACAGGGAAGGCAAGCAGAGCAGGATGAAGAGCCGAGGGAGGAGTGGGAATGGCGAACCTCATAGCGTAGGAAGGAGTAAATAAAAAAGATGTTGAGTGCGTCGAGGGAAGGGTGGCGCATGGGACTTTAAAGCCCAGCCCACGTGAGCAATAAAGGCTTCGGGTATGCCTGAGCAATGGCACATGGGCGCGCCGTGTGGTGAGCCACATGGCCGCCCCCTATAGCCCATTGAGACTATATAACACCCGCATCCGGGGAATGCTACAGAATCTGACTTGTCGTTACAACTGCTATATATATTCAGTTTTCTATTATTATTTTTTTAGCTTCCTTCATAATATAGAAAGAATAAATATTATTTTCAACTTATTTTGTCTTAAACATTAATAACAGAGAAAGAATGAATATTAATATTGGATTTTTCTGTCTTAACATAAAAACAGGAAACGAATAATGATACCTACAGATTTTATTTCCTGTCTTAAACATATATTTTTTTATTTAACAGAACAATACCTAAACGTCTGTAAAACTGTGGACAAATTTCCAATTCAGTAGTAAATTACTCAAAATTCACAGTAATACTTATATGTTTAGGTAGATTCAAGTTGTGGTCCTCCCAACCATCGGGAGAGGTGATGATGTCCTCTTCCTGCCCCCGAGCCCAAACCTGGGTGGTACGGGTTAACAATGGATTAATTTTTTGCTGTGACCTCAGGACACCCAATCCAGTCAGTACCAGAAAATAATTTGTTCAAGGATCTCTGAGTATTTTCCACTGGTCTCTACCAGCTCTGGAATCCCATACTCTTCCCATGTCTTTGAACAGAACCCCTACTCCTCACTGGGATCAGTCTCTTATCCCAGAGGAGTGGTAACTGTTTCCAACTATCCCCAACCATTTCCAGTTCTTGGCACATTTTACCATCAGCTTTTTCATTTTTAAATAGGAAATTCTCTCAACTGATTTATTATTCATAATTAATTATTAGTCAAATAACTTTCTAGATAAAATAATGATTTAAGTCCTTTCTTGACAAAATAAATAAAAATAAATGTCTTGTAACTAGTTAACACCAATTATCTTTAATGAAGTTCTCACACTTCATTAAAAAGAAAATTAAAGAAATACTAAATTAAAATAAGTGTAATATTTAGCAAAAAAAGCAAGAAGTTATTATAACTAATATAAAACAAATACTACCATATTTCAAAAAAGATTTAGGCTATAAATAGGAAAATTAGTATTATTGTTTTTAAACTTATTTGGAGATTTAGGCTATAAATAAGAATAAATATTATTATTATTTTTTAAACTTATTGGTCTCATAGAGATATTGGATGCCTTGAGAAAACATTAAAATTGGCTAAATTTTTTTTATTACTTGTAATTTAAGGGTTGTCCTAGTTGCCAATTCCCCTAGTTCACACACACAATAATGTTTAATAAGATTAACTTTGGTTAGTGTATTTTCTAAAAAGGTAAAATAAAATAATTCTTGATTTTCTTTAAAATTTTATTTATATAATTGATTTATTTTTAATAATTCCAATCATAAATCATTCTGATTTTTTATGAGATTAAAATATTAGAAGTTGGTTTTGTTACAAATATTTTTAAATTGTGATTTAATATGGGTGTATATGAGATATATATAATAATAAATAAATAGACAAATTTTAGTTGAATTATTGGATGTTTTGGCCTTTTTAAAGATACATTTCTCGATCAATTTTGTCTTATATCTACCAAGGGATTGTAATCAAAATAACATAAAAGATATTTTGTTATTCCATTGAAAATATTAACAAATAAATTTGATCAACAGACTTGACATGTCATTAAGTAAATAATAATGCAATTGATCTTTATTATATTAAAAATATTTTTTGAAAAAATTCATAAAAGAAATTGTCCTCATTTGTAATTACAACTTTTTATATGATTACTAATTATATAATTCACATAATTCCATTTATTTTGATAATACAATTATTTTAGAAATATTATTTTTTTAAATTAAATTTCGATATATATATATAGTAATAATTAATTATGAAGATTTTAACTTTTACTATTATTTTAAATAATTAATTTTTATGAAACTATTTTTTTAGTATTAATATCAAACATTAATTAATTATCAAATAAATATAAAAAATAATTAGTATTAATATCAAACATTAATTAATTATCAAATAAATATAAAAAAATACTTATTATAATATAAAAACATAATTGTATATAAAATTTAAAATAAAAAATATTAACTTTTAATTACTTCATTAATTAGAAATAAGAAAACTTTATTTACATATATATATATTTTTTAGATAAATACAAATAATTTTAACTAAATACATAAGTTTAAGGAAAAATTTAAAATGAAAAAGTTAATATTAAGTATCTTAGAAATTAAAATAAAATAAAATAAATTTGATAATTAGAACCGTAACTTTTATATATAATATAAATAAATTATAAAAATGATACTAGACACAACATTATAAAGATATTTGGCTTCAAAAGTGTGGAAGTGATAAGGCATTCATGTTGTGGAAGTTGAGTGATAAGGCATTTATCTTCCTTCACATCTCATATGATGCTTGGGATGAAACATGTGTAAAATTAAAATATTATTAGGAATTCAACCATTTCAACAGTCATCCAATTCAAGTAATTTTGTGTAAATTTAATGTTCTTTAGGATTCCTCCTTCACAAAGATCAAAATTTAATTTCACAAATGTGTTAGTGAAACTAGTAAACTAGTCTCTTGTTTACAAATCAATGTATAATGGATCAAAGTTAAAATAGTTTTACATTTGTTCTTACTTTATGAGTCAATACATGCACAATCGCATATCCACACATGCCAACTCCTTATTAAACATGATAAAAATTACATCTCACTCATATTAAAAAACTCACCAATAATATATATATATATATATGATTGATATTGAAAAAAAAAAAATTAAATGTTCCAATTTTATATTAAACTTTCAAAACTTTATATGTCTTTGTTTCTAATTATTTTCTTTATAATTATTTCGATAAAGTTATTTTATTATTTAGATAAAGTTGATTTTATAATATTTTATTTAAGATAAATATTAAAATAATTTACTTTTAACAAATATTAAAATATTATTTTTTTAATAATTTCTTTTAATATTATATGTAAACATGTCAAATCAATAAAAGTTATTAATGAGATTTTGATTATAAAATATTTTAGTGATAACATGTGAAATCAAATATTCACAATTCATGAGATGCTTGAAATTTCATCATAAATATTCACATTGATATGTGTACTATAACGACACTGGATAATATATAATTTATTTTTTCATTTTGAAAATATATTTTTTCACTCCATAAAATTAGTCATTTCATCTATATAAATTAATAAAAAAATAAAAATTTAAATTTACAAAAATTCAAAATCTATTTTTAATTTTCAAAATATTTAATTTAATATCTATTTTTTTCAAAATTTTAATATATTTTCAAATTTGTTTTTTACTTGAAAACAAACCTAACCTCATTTTATGTAAACCAAATTCCCATCTTGGTTGTTTAGCCATGTGAAAGTGGATTATTCATGTCAACAATATCTTGTTAAGTTGGGATTTAGTATTCATAAATAAGTATGGCAATGCAATGTTGGCTTTCGATGTTTCATTTTATGGGATTTGGTTTGGTTAATGTCAATCCCAACATCTTCTAATTTTATTATATTTAAATCAATGTGAAAGTAATTAAGTGGCTCTCTTTGTTAAAAGGACGAGGGATATATATATATATATATATATATATATATATATATATATATATATATATATATATATATATATATATATATATATATATATATATATATATATATATATATATCAACAATTTTGTACTAAAAATTAAACATATTTCAGCGTAAATTTTTTTTTGTTTCATGGGACATTTGAAGACTTTGTCTCTATTTATCAATTGTGTATATAAAAAAATATATATATTTACTATTTTCGAGAAAAAACATAGTAAATAGTAAGAAAAAACATAAATTTATTATTAGTAATTTATAAGTATTTTAATATCATGATAATATAACAGTGAAAAGAATATGGATGGTTAATATATATTTTTTAATTGGTTTAATATCATAATAACTAAATAGTTGAAAAGTTATGGATATTTGTTAATTTAATATTATAAAACAAATTATATTTTTTTAGAAAGTGAAAGAAGAAATCAATAAATAATATATAAGAATATATTCAGGTTCTTTATAAATGTTTATTCTCATTTACTTAAATTATTATTTTTCAATTTTTTTATTGGAATGCATTATGTGCATATGTAAATTGTATTTATTAATTTATGAAGAATGATAAATAAATATTATTATGTAAATTTGTAAATAGTTGGTTTTGAACAATTATATATATATATATATATATATATATATATTATTATTGAAGCAAGGAATTGGAGAAATTTTTCTGATTTGCTCATGCTTTCTGCGGCTCTGGCTTTGTCGTCTGCATCCTTGCAGGGTGATCTTACTCGGATCACTCATGTAATATCCTCTCGTCTTTCTTCTGTGGGTGGGTAGTCTTTCCTCTTAGGTTTGGGTTCACTGTATTCTTATGCTCGATCCCTTTTCAATAATCGGCGCATGTTTTCTGTCTCACCCTCTCCACCGCTTTTCATCATTCATCTTCGTGCCTCGTTATGGATCATGATGGCCTGAACTGCTCTCTCAGCCCTAAGATAGGACATGTTCTCCCCGACCAGTTCAATTTTATGTGGAGGGCTACAAGCGCCGAAATTTTGCAATGCCCTCAAGACGTCACTCCTTCGACATCTGCCACCCTCGCTCATAATGGATCGATCGCTCCCACTCCATCCAAGCTACATCCTTCCCATGATGAAGAAGGGCATCGGCTCTCGCCAAATCCTCCTCCGCGCCGAAAAAAGAGCATCAGGGCTAAACTGGTTGTTGAAAAATTGGTGGTGGGTATTGACATTCCTATTTCGGACATCCCAAATTATCTGGAAAAGGCATTGGTCGGGCGTTTCTGCGGAAGGATGGCTTCAAAAGAATCTATTCTTAGCTGGCTGGAAGAACACTGGAAGCCGCTTCCTGGTTATACTCTTGTTTTCCATCAACTGTCACGGGGATGGCTCTTTTTTAAAGTTGTTTCAATGGAGGATAAACTAAAACTTATTGATCAAGTCTGGAATTGAGGTCCGACAGGTTTAATCCTTCAGAATTGGGATATTAATTTTAACGTTGATCGTACTCCTCAACATTTACAAAAATTTTGGGTTATTCTACCTGGCCTTCCCCAATTCTTTTGGCAGCGAGATATTCTTGAGGCAATTGGAAATAAGCTAGGATCCTTTGTCTCCCTTGAAGAGGATTGGGACACCAAATATGACAAATGGTGTGCAAAAATACAGGTTTAAATCGATGTTAAGGATGGCCTTTACAAATGTATTGTCCTGGAGATGCATGACAACAAATGGACGTAAAAATGGATTATTGGAAGCTACCTTTCCATTGTTTTTTATGCAAGAAGGTGGGTCATCTGGCTCGGGATTGCCACAATCCTAATCTTTCACGACCTACATACAAAAAGGTTTGGAGAAAAAGGTTCCTCAGGACAGTGATCGGGACTTTCCCCCTGTTTCTCCCCAAGTGATGACGCCCCCAGAGGATATGCATGCTTCTCAATCCAAAAAACAGGAGGTCGCATCTTCTTATGTCAAAGGTAATCCTTTTGATTATTCTGCGACTCCTTTGAATTGTTCCGTGCATGATCATGTTAATGACAAATTGGGTTGTAATGTCTTGTCCCCCTGTATCCCCCCTGATTCTTCTCCTGTGATCAATGACGTTGACATGCCCCCTCCCTTTGAGCCCGTTCCCTCATCGCCTCCCCATGTGCCTCCTTCCCATAGCCCTCTTATCCCATCCCCTGCCCGCCCCTACACTGCCAAAATTGTGCTCTCGTTCTCCCTCACGTATTAGTCCTAATCATGCTATCAGAGGAGGCCTTGTAATGGTACTGCCGCCTAAAATCACTCTAGGTCGAAAAACTGCGCTATTTAAAGCCCAAAATCAGGCTTCGATGGACGTTCACACTAGAAAACAAAAGATAATTCTTAGGGCTCTTAGAGCAGAGAGTGCTCCTAAAAAGGGCCATAAATGATCATTCTTTATTTGAATGTTCAGGGTCTTGGGGGTTCCCCTTCCGAGCTAGCCCTCAAACGATTGTGGCAAATTATCACTCCTGATGTTTTATTCCTTCAAAAAACTAAATTGTCTTGTTCTCAGGCACAAGATTCTCTATCCAATTAGCTAAAATATTGGTCCTTTTTTTATGTTGATGCCTTGAGTTTGGCAGGGGTGCTTATCACTGCTATTAGCCCGTCTATCTCTGTCCAATCCTCCATCAGTTTCCCCTCTTACATAAAAACTTCCATTCATGATCCACAGTCAGGAAGCTCCTTCACACTTCTAAATGTGTATGGTCCCTGTAGCGATAAGAGGCCTTTTTGGAGAGACCTTTTTTCTTCGGATATCCGGGACTCCCATAATCTTATCCTGGGTGGAGATTTAAATTTTACGCTCTCTCTGAACAAAATTTGGGGACCATCTGCAAGGCCAGATCCTCCTACTCCCTTTCTCCAGTTTCTTATTAACTCACATGGATCAGTAGATGTCCAACCCATAAAAAAGGAACCTACTAAGTGGAACAATAGAAGAAATGACGATGCTATTGCAAAAAGGCTGGATCATTTTTTAATTGTGGAATCATTACTAACATCTCATATCCGAGTTAAGGCCCGTGTTGAGACTGGAGGCCTCTCCGATCATCGTCCCATTGTGTTATCTCTAGAAATTCCCGAATCAAAGCCACATCCCCCAATGAAATTTAATCCCTCGTGGCTATTGGAAGAAGATTATAAGGCCCTGGTTTTTTCAACTTGGACACATTTAGCTCCCTCTCAATCGCTTTCGTACATGCAGATGTGGGCCAAAAATATTTCAAAAAAAAAAAAAAAAAAGTCACAAAATCTTGGGCACGAGCTTTTAGAGCAAAACAAAATGTTTCCCTAAAAAACATTGAAGTTGAGATAGATGACTTATTTAAGCAGAATTATTCGGGTATTTTGTCTAAAAGCAAATTGGAAAATTGAAAATATCTGGAACTAAAACGACATGATTTTCTCAAAAAAGAAGAACAAATATGGCGCCTTAAAATATGTGCAATTTGGATCAAGGAGGGTGACAATAACACAAAACAATTTCATCAATTTGTTGTCCACAGAAGAAGAAAAAAAAAAAATCTATTTTTGGAATAAAATCCCCTTCCGGAGCCATGGTTTGATCTTTTGACGAAAAAGCAAAGGCTAGAGTTACACATTTTAAAGATGTTTTTATAGCTCCTGAAGGCTGCCCCATCTAAGAAGTTTTACAGGTTTTACAGTTGTTCCCTCGTATGATTACTAATGAAATGAACGAAGCACTCTCAAAAGAAGTGGACGAAAAAGAGTTGGAATATATCCTTAGAAGCTTCCAAAAAGGAAAAATTCATGGACCTGATGGTATTATGATTGAATTTTATCTTGGTTTCTTTGATTTATTAAAGGATGATTTTATCTTAGTAATAAAGGAATCACAAAAATATGGTAAAGTCTTGGGTTCATTAAACTCGATGTTCATTACTCTGATTTTGAAATCATCCTCTCCCTCAAATTTTGATGAATCTAATCCTATCTCGTGTTGCAACCTGATATACAAATTAATATCCAAAATTATTGCTCAGCATTTAAAGCCGATCTTAAGTAGCATCATATCGGAAGAACAATTTGGTTTCCTTTATAAGAGACAAATTCACAATGCTGTCTCCTTAGCTCAGGAAACCCTTCACTCAGTACATCTAAACAAAAAGCCATCTTTTGCCTTAAAGCTGGATTTGTCAAAAGCTTATGACAAAGTAAATTGGACCTTCCTCAAACTTTTACTCATCCAGATTGGCATCAAAATTGAAGTTGTAGAATGGACTATGGGATGTATACTATCTGCTACATTCGTTGTCTTAATAAATGGCTCGCCCTCCTCTTTTTTCTGTGCCTCTAGAGGCCTCCGACAGGGATGTACCCTCTCTCCCTTTTTGTTCCTGCTGATTGTTGAAGCCTTAAGTCGATTATGCATTCAAGCTAAATAAATTGGAGGCCTTAAAGGAAATCACGTAACAGGTGTTGAGTCCCTTACCCACATCCTTTTTGGGGACGATATTCTTCTTTTCTGTGAAGCTATTGTTGATAATTCATGTACTCTTCAAAATATCCTATCCCTCTTTCAAAAAGCAGCCGGAATGCTGATTAACATTGAAAATCTTGTATGGTTCACAATAACATACAAGACCTCTTATTATCACAAATCAAGCTTTCTCTCCCCTTCCCCTTTGGTGATTGGAAATGTGGTTTTAAATATCTGGGTTTTGTTTTAAAGCCAAACTCATATATTTTCAAAGACTGGTTATGGCTATTCCAGAAGGTTGAAAAACGAATTATGCATTGGAAAAATTGATTTCTCTCCAAGGGAGGTCGACTGGTTTTACTCAAATTCGTTCTTCAAAGTATACCAGTGTATTGGGCCATCATTGCATCAATCCCAAAGGGAATTCTGCACAAAATTTGGAAAATATGTTTCTCTTTCCTATGGACTGCAAGCAAAAAATCTGAGGGGATTTTGCTCATGAAATGGTCTACTCTCACTCTTCCAAAATAAATGGGAGGTTGGAGGATAAAAAATCTTCCAACCTTTTGCCTTTCTCTAGCTGCAAAATCATTGTGGCGGCTGACTAAATATTTAGAATCTCTTTGGGGTAGAATATTGCGAGAAAAATAAATTCTAGGACAATCACTGGTTTCTTGGTTCAGATCTCTAAATAAATCCTATAAAAATGCCTCAATTGGATGGAAGGCAATGGTCTTGGCCTTTCCCCTTATTGGTCAATGGACGACATGGAATATATGGAATGGGAAATAGGTGTGCCTTAGCTTGGACCCATGGGTAGGGTCAGGTGATGAATATCATCTGTCACAAGGCTTAATTTCGGCCTTGCAAAATAAACGCATTCATACAATCGCAGATGTTGTTGTATCATCTCCACGGGAGTGGGGTACCCCGGGTTGGAAGGATGCTCCCTCTTTGGGACTTCAAAATTCCCTCGCAACAAAATGGAACTCATTCATTGTGTTATTAGTTAGTAATTTCATTCACTTAGATCCTGAGGCTGAGGACACATTGGTTTGGACTAAGAACAGTTCAAATGGCACTTACACGGCGAAGCTTGGTTACAAAGTTGCGATGCAATCCATGATCGAAGGGGAAGCTCCTTTCTGAATGATCCCACTGTGGAAATCTCCTAGCCCTTTAAAATCAAAATTAGTTCTCTGGTTGTCCATCAAAAATCGTCTCTTAACTTGGGATAATCTACAACGACGAGGCTGGGAGGGCCCAAACTGATGCTCTATTTGTGCCATTACTGTTGAATCTTGTGCTCATTTATTTTTTCTCTATTCGTATGCAAAATCCGTCTGGCAGCGAGCCTCATTTGCAATCTCTACTCCTCGCCAGCCCCTAGCTGATTCCTACGAATCAATATTGGTGCAGTAGTGGAAGGAGCTTAGGGTAAGCTCTTATTCAGCCTTCCCTGCATTATTTTCATATGGCATTTGGTGGGCTCATAACATGGCCATTTTTAATGGCAAGATCATTCCTAAAGAGCTGACTGCAGCAATGATTGTACAGTGGGTATCCGAGCATAAATGCCCGCCCAAATCAATCAAAATTCATTCAATGGTTCCTCCTATTATCAATGAAATCTCTCCATGGGTTTTCTTCGATGGGACAAGCCAAGGCTCTCCTCCTTTGGCAGACGCAGGGGCAGTCGTCCATCTCTCTCCAGTTTCCAAAATTCACATTTCTTATGCTCCAGGCCACGGTTACTTCATTACAGTGTTTTGTAGATTCTAAATTAGTAATTGACTGGACTCAAAATCGGTCACGAATTCATTCGCCTCATCTACAAGCCATTCTTCAAAGCATATGGAGTCTTATGAAAGATTTCCAAAAGCTCACTTTCAGGCATGTATACCGCGAACTAAATATGGAAGTTTATGGTCTGTCTAAAGCATCTCTTACGCTTCCTCCAGGCACAATAAAAATAGTGGATCTCTCTTCCAACTCGGAAGAGATACGCAGTGTTTAAATTTTTTATGGAGTTTTAAATGTTGTTATAGACATTATGGAAAATCTGATGAAAAGATCAGGACTGGATGGTAATCAGTTTTACTCTTTTAAGAAAAACAAACAGCTCTAGGAGCTATTGTAAAAAACCCCATTATAGGGGCCGCTCTATTATTTTTACCATAAAAATAAAGATTTTTTTCCAAGGGAAAAAAAAATTAAAAAAAAAAAAAAAATATATATATATATATATATATATATATATTATTAACATATAGTTTTTTTTTAAGTTAATATTTTTTATTATAATAAAGATAAAAACATTATTAGCAATTTTCATGAGAAATTAGTCAATTATGACTATCTTTCAGGGAAATGGTCATTAATGAATGACTTAATTAACGCAGTTGAATTCCAAAAATGATATCTAATATAATGCACTGTGGAAACCCCTCATACTTAAATTTTCACAAAATTCTACTATCCTTATTCTGACTATATTTGTTGGCTAGCATATGGTATACCATGATTTTTACATCAAACAAAATTGAATCGACTATCCAAAGCAAAATACATCCAAATGACCCAAAAAGCAATATAATCAAAACACAAGAAGTTTACATTTAAGATTCAGATGAGGTTACCAGAGCAAGGTCTTCCTATCTAATTTTTGGGGTGCTGGAATATTGAATTTTCATTGTATTTGCTTCTCCATACGTGTCAAACAAGCTTCCAAGTAGTTAAGGTTGTCTTGCATTCTCCATTGGTTCCTTTGAAAAACATTAAGGAAGGAGATTATTTCATTTCTATCATCATGCTTCTCCTTGAGAACTTGCCCCAATAATGACTTCAGTTGTTAGTGAAGAGTAATCGTATGCATACAATGATTTCTTCTTCCCTTGGCGCACCCAAATTCCGGGAGCCAATGAGAGACTTCATCTAAAAGCTCAGAATACGAAAAGATATGCCTCTCCGTATGGATGGTCCTTTCAAGTTGTTGAATTTGATCCTGAGTGTTTGGAGAGGTTGTTTCCTTGTAAATAGTGACGGCCTCCTAGGCCTAAGCCTCAGTGCAATTCCTACTAGTCTAGCGATATTCCCTAGCACCTCTTCGGCTACATCCATACTAGTATGGCATAATGAACCAAACTTTCCACTAAGCCTTATAGCCCCCAAGGAGACTATGGCTACAATTCCTCTGAAAACCAGAGCAAACAAACTTTTCTGGCACATACCAAGGTTTCTAATTGTAAACGGGGACTAAAAATCCCCCCTTTCTACAAAACCAGAGTATAGATAAGACCTATTAAACACCTACAATGGGAATAAAATTAAATAGAGAAATGTTGATGTACTAAGACCATAGCCATGAGAATGAAATGAATATAAGAGGGACTCGAGAGGCATGCAACCAGGAACAATAAAACAAGTACAAAAGAAATAGAGCTTTAAGAAGTAAACTAGATTGAAAATCCATAAATTTTATGAGGGATCACTCATTGGATCACTCACAGGTCCATCAAAAGTATGCAATATAGGTACTCCTTGGACGAGGAATTAAATTATTTATCCAACAAGTTTTTCCAGTCCCACTCGAAATTTGAGTAAAACTGTAGGTATATAAGTTGAAAATAGGAGTTGAAAAAATAGTTTTTTTTTTTTCTTTTACTTTTTTACTCAAAAAATGGTGAATCATCCCCCATGATTGACATCATCATCTTGGATCCTATTGGTTCTTATAAATTTGATTTTGGTTGTACATTTTTGTTTTGAGACCTATTTTAGACCTCAAAATTTATCTAATGGTCAACACCCTATCATAGGCCAACATCTAAGAACTAATCCTTTAAATTGCACCAAGAAAAACCAGGAGCTACACAATAGACATAAGCTCTCTTCAATCCATAATTCATGTCTTTCCAACCTTCCTCCAAGAAATAATAATATCATTTTTCTTCCAAATATAGAAATTTCATACTTTTAAGAAGGTTATATGATGGAAAAATCTTAGCTTTTCTTCCACAACCAATAATCCCCACTATAGACCTCCACCCTTTCCAGCATTCGCCAAAATGATACTTAAGCCAGGCTCACAAGGGTACATGGAAATCTCCCTTTTAGTTCTTGAATATCACTCACAGAATTCATAAGCATGTTAACCCACAAAAGCCTTAGAGAAATGAGGATTAAGGATATGAGGCCTCATTAAAAAAAGTGTGGTATTTACATGAATGGTACATGGAGGAGATAGGCCATGATGCCCTCTTCTTAACGGTCTCAGGATTCAATGGGGTGGTAGGCATCCCACCCCCAGAGCTCCATCCACATATGTTCCTCCACCCCCATCAGGGTTCGTGAACATAGAAAAATTAAATTAGTGATAAATTTTCAATTGAAATGTGATTAGGGTAAATATAAAACTAGCTCAAGATTACGTAATAAAAAAAGAAAAAGAGAGAAAAAAAAAACAAATTGCATTCATTCCACACACTTTTTCTTTACTTGGATATGAGTGAGTAGTGCAATCACTTTCCATCTTGGGATATGGGATCAAGTTGGGAAATTTAGTTATGTTACAATGTTTTGAAAATCTAGCACCATCCTCAATAAACGCAACACCAACCTCCTTAAACTTGAGCCCTATGTTGGATCCATCTATTATTATTATAGACATAGATTCTACTCCATAAAGTTTCATTTTGTCTTTTCTAGTATTCATTGTCACACTTTCTTCTTAACAATCACAAAATTAAACTTTAGCCATTACTTGTTTCATTTTAAGAGTACATGGGAATTTTAGAAGAATGAGAAAGGATATATATATATATATATATATATATATATATATATATATATATAGTTTGGCACATATATTAACCAGTGTGTATGCCAACAATATATATATTAGTGGTCTATCTGAAGCAAGTGTATATGCCACAAGTGGTATATAATGACTAAATTTATTAAATATATTTGAGAGAGAGAGAGAGAGAGAGAGAGAGAGAGAGAGATATATATATATATATATATATATATATATATATATAGTTTGGCACATATATTAACCAGTGTGTATGCCAACAATATATATATTAGTGGTCTATCTAGCAAGTGTATATGCCAATAGTGTATATAATGACTAAATTTAGTAAATATATTGGAGAGAGAGAGAGAGAGAGAGAGAGAGAGAGAGAGAGAGAGAGAGAGAGAGAGAGGTTATAAAAATATCACACCATTATCCAAGGAATTCAAACTCATGTAAGATCCACACTCTCAATTTTATTGGTATACATCCCACCTCATGTCAGAGAGAGAGAGAGAGAGAGAGAGAGAGAGGTTATAAAAATATCACACCATTATCCAAGAGAGAGAGAGAGAGAGAGGTTATAAAAATATCACACCATTATCCAAGGAATTCAAACTCATGTAAGATCCACACTCTCAATTTTATTGGTATACATCCCACCTCATGTCAGAGAGAGAGAGAGAGAGAGAGAGAGAGAGGTTATAAAAATATCACACCATTATCCAAGAGAGAGAGAGAGAGAGAGGTTATAAAAATATCACACCATTATCCAAGGAATTCAAACTCATGTAAGATCCACACTCTCAATTTTATTGGTATACATCCCACCTCATGTCAGAGAGAGAGAGAGAGAGAGAGAGAGAGAGAGAGAGAGAGAGAGAGAGAGAGAGAGAAGGTTATAAAAATATCACACCATTATCCAAGGAATTCAAACTCATGTAAGATCCACACTCTCAATTTTATTGGTAGATAGGCTACGATGAGTGCTTTAAGCACACTCAAATAGTCTTTAGGGACAATAAACCAATGCACTTTGTGCATGTACTGATGTAACTTTTTCATATATATATATATATTAGATATATATATATATATATATATATAGATATATATATATTCCTCAAACTCACAAAATCACAATGCACCTCTAAAATCAAAACAAGAATGTTTAGAGGTTGATATCCATCACTCTTGAGAATGGATCCATGTCAAGGAATGCCATAGAATGAAGAATATGAGCCGTGATCTTATGAAGAGGTCAATTCTAGGAACAATGATGTCAAAATATCAATAACAACATTAATCATGTATGGTGAGATACATATTGTTTCCTTGAACCCAAGCCTTTGAAATATACTCAAAACCATACATTAAAATGCATTTAATGATATATACTTCCATTTTAGTATACAATTTATGTACAATATTTATTAAAGGTATGAAGACACCACTTTGATAAAAATGTTCAAAATGACCTATTATAAGCAAGATATCTAATATTGCAACAACCCCTAATATTGTAGCAGTGTCCTTCAATGATGAGAATCCTAAAACATAAAAACAATTTAGATTGATTTAGGGGCTTGATTGTACTTTTGAAAAATTTTATAATTTAAAATTGAATAAAACCTTTTGAAATATTATTCTATAATCAATAAATATTAAAGATCTATAAATTTTTATTCATTTCTAAAATATCAAAATCCTTGTAAAATTTGTAATAAAAATTATGATTAGTCCATTTATATTATTTTATTGTAATAAAAAATACTTAATAATTGTAAGATTAATTTACTCAAACTATATATTTAATAATTATAATATATTACTATATAATAGTATATTTATATTTAAGCTTTGGTGGTTAACTCAATTAGTTAGGTCTCGTTGTTAAAGAAATTTTTTTATTGAGAGGTCACGGGTTCAATTTTTTCAATACTCTTAGGGTCAGGTTTTGTGGTTTAGACGATAAAAAGTGATCCCTTCATGTAGACTTGCTTAGTATAAATATTCCATAGACGTAGTCACTCACCAATTTTTGGGATCTCTGAACCCCACACACACATACTATTATACTTAAATATATTATTCTTCATATAAATATTTTATTGATTTTTTATCATAATGTATTTAATGTAGGATTTTTGGATTTTATTCAAGAGTGTTAATAGCCAAGTAAAGTAAGTTGGGATTAATGTGAATTTTCCATGATATATAATATGTTCCTTTAAACCCGGATGCGGGTGATCAAACAAATGACTAGAAGGATGGGACAGGGGTGTGACGAAGCGGGTCGACACTTGCCCACCCCGGACGAGAAGTTAAATACGCAGCCGCCCGACAGATCTCAGCATTTACAGCCCGCACAGTTCACAGGATTGTGGTCTAGAGGTTCGGCCTTCCGAATTATGACTATTGTGCAGGGTTCTGGCCTCGCATGCCTTCGCATGCTGGAGCACTCACCTCTCTTCAATGCTCATGATCGAACGGAGGATCCTCGTAGCAGGAGCAGGAATGATAAAGGGCAGCTTGGCGTTCATTTCTCCTTGCAGCTTAGGCGGTCACACAGGCCCCTTCTCAATTATGTTTATGGTTTCAAAATCGTTTACCCGCTGGTGGATGTTTGTTCTACTTGGCAGCTTATTGATTGTGATGGAGAGAGGAATGGGCGTTGGAAGACTAGTTGTGGTCCTACTGCAAGGGCGTTGAGGGATATTTCGACTCTGTTCGCAAGTGCCTTGGGCCCCCTGCCGCATTTGGACAATCCTGCATTTGTGTTTGCTCCTCCTATTCTTGGTTCCAATATACTGAGGTTAAGACACATAATGAGAAGCCGCAGAGGCAGCAACATGGGTCGCTCCTCCACCCGACCCTCTAGCTCGTCCTATGCTTCGCCTGCTACTTCGAGAGGTCGTGTGGGCGACCACTATCCTCGTACGCGCAGTGGGAGATGGAGTTCTTTGGATTCTCGTCACAGGGGCTCCCACACTCCCTATCCTCCTGCTTATGCTCCTCCTCCCACCACTGGTTCTGCTCGGTTCATCTTCAATAGTGCTCTGAATCGCCCGAGAATCACGGCCATCTTCACAGTAGTTTTTCATGAGACCGCCCAAATGGAGGACACCACTTCTCCCGCGACGGACACAGGTGTGGAATTCGCCCAAACTTTGTTCCCTCATGATGGGGCTGACAGTGCGGCAAGGCAGCCTTTGGAAGCTCCAGCACGTAGCATCCCGGAGGTGGAGATGGCGCAGGCTGACCTTGGCCCGTCAGTCTCAGAAGAAGCTTTAGCCTCGGACCTGCGTGCTTCAGGTTGGTACCGCATCGTGGCAGAAAATCTTGATGAATAGTCAGTATTCTGTGGTGTTTTCCTCTGTATCTGCGGCTCATTCTATTGAGCTGGTGTCTGTTAACTCGGTTAAGTGGAATTCCAGTTTGTTTTGTTCTTTTTGGACTTTAGGCTCCCCTGCGTGGGTTTTGGCAAACTGTCAGACTGGTTTCCCTGTTACAGGGCAGTCTCCTCTTATGTTTCTCCTGCTATCTCTGCTTCTTTCCGGAGCAGGTGTCTTGACTGCGGTCACTATGTAATTTTACTCCTCTGTCAATAGAATTAAGCTTACTTAGAAAAAAATAAATGTTCCTTTAAAATATAATGTTGATGTAATTTTTAATCAACAAAAATATGTTTTTGTGACTGATAATGATAAAATACAAGGATAAACTGTATTATCGAATTATATGTAGAATTATTTTTCATAAGGCAAGTGTTTCATATTTGTTAGGTAGTGAGTAGAAATGTTGAAATATATGGATAAACAATAATCTTGAATGGTATCTAGAAGCATTTTTTACAAGTGTGTCATCTCTTTTTTTAACAATATTTACATCACATATAACCAAAAAGAATTACGTAATTCTTTCGCTTATTAGTTTAGAAACCAAACTAATGGTAGAATTCATGGCTCCAGCAAACATCTATGAAAATATGAAAGTTTCTCATGATATACTTAATGATACATATCTAAAGATTGTGCATCTTTACCTTATAAATCATGCTTACATATGAAAAATATAAAATCCCTTAGACTGTAGTGAGATAAAACAATTGAGCATCATGTGCATTAGAAACTGTGAATCCCATATGATCAGATTTCTTACATAATGTATAAAATCTAACAACATGATTCAATACGATCTTATAATGTACTAAAACAAGATATTGAATTATTCTACAATTTGCGGAAACAAAACCGATCGCAAAATCACATATAAATTAAGAGAAAGAGACAATCAATCGCACAACACAAGATGTATCTGGGTAAATCACACTTCCTAACCTCACTATTTGTATATTGTATAAAGTCAAGATCATGAAATAATACAATGCTTTCTCACTCAGAGAATTATTACACTCTTCCATTTGTCTCACTCTGATCTAGGAAAAATCGACAAATTACTTAGCCAATTCTTAGCCTCTACTCAGCCTACCTTGCTCACACATTCCTTGAGGAATTATATCCATATTAAATAGGACAATCCATCCAATTGATTGCACAATTCTTCCTTGGCCTCCACATGACTCTATAACTGACCTATACAATTTTCTAGTTATACAACTGATACTTATCATCCCTTTAACCTTAGTCTAAATAGAGCCTTCCTTACAACTGACATGCAACATCTATTTATATAGAATTATCAGTCAATTGATTGATCAATACTTGTGAATTAAATCAAATTTTATTCACTTGACCTCTCACTAGCTCATCACTCAGTTAAAACTAGTTAAACTGATTCTAACTCAATTAATTGAGATAACTAATTACAACTCACAAATAACTGCAACTAGACCCCCTTAAATCATGGGAGAACTCTAAATGCATCATGTTAGACCCCCAACTCGAATTTTCTAAGATAACTCAGTCATTCTGACTTAGTTAACTAATATAACTTTTCATGAGATGAAATTACAGTGTATCTTCCAAAAAACTAAATTAGAAGCTCCCTTGGGATGTTATTTCAACACTCCCTCTAAGAAATAAAGGGATTATCTACTACCCCGATCCTGCCTCTGTGGAATTCAAATTTTCTTCTTGCCAGCGCCTTCATCAAGATGTCTGCATCTTGCTCTTCCATGGGAATGTACACTAATGACATAATCTGTCTCTAAACACAACCTTTGAGATGGTGATACCATATATCAATATGCCTGGACCTGTCATGGAATACTAGATTAACCGAGAGTTTGATGCAACTCTGGTTATCACAATGTATCACCGTTGGCTCCATTTGTTGACTAAAAAAACCGACAAGTATCTTCCTCATCCAGATTGTTGGAAATTGGATAAACCAACACTCCCCGTGTGTTTCGTGACATGGACTAACCGCCTCTCATGGATCCTTATCTCTGGCGATGCGATCGTTGACTAATACCTGTGGGTATTGGTCTAACGACAATCGTGATTCCCAACAAGTGGTATCAGAGCGTAGGTCACGAGTTCGATACACACCCGGCTCGCGTTGGGGGGGAGATTGTTGGAAATTGGATAAACCAACACTCCCCGTGTGTTTCGTGACATGGACTAACCGCCTCTCATGGATCCTTATCTTTGGCGATGCGATCGTTGACTAATACCTGTGGGTATTGGTCTAACGACAATCGTGATTCCCAACACAGATGGCCTCACATGTTGCTTGAATGGTCGCCATGTACTTTGCCTCTACTAAACTAAGTGCAACTGATCTCTGTTTCCTATTGTACCAAGAAATTTTTGTTGATCCTATGTTGAAGATGCCTCCTGATGTTCTCTTCTTTTCAAATGGACTCACTGTCCAATATACATCAGTGAAGCCTTAAATCTTCACTCCCTATGTTCATCTGAACCATAACCCATACTCTTTAGTGCCTTTGAGATATCACAACACATGCTTTCCTACCTTCCAAAATAGCTTGGTTAGCTTAACCATAGCTTGGCTCAGTTGGTTAACTGCGTAGCATATGTCAGGTCATGTTTTCACCAAATAAATGAGTGAACCCATAAGCTGCCTGTAAACATTAGCATCCACTACTTCGCCCGAAGTAGCATCCTCCTTCCTCCAGTTTCCTGCAAGAGGAGTTTCCATGGGTTTGATACCCTCCATGTCGAACTTCCTCTAAATATCCTTGGCATACTTTCCCTGAGATACAAATATCTCCCCATCTCTTTTCCATATTTGAATCCAAGGAAATAGTGAAAGAGCCCCTCTTTCATCTCAAACTCTCTTACAAGATCATCTTTGCATGACTTTATGAGCCGCTCATAACCTATCAATATCAAATCATCAACATAAAGTACAATAATCAAAATCTTACCATCAACCACAATATGATATAGGTTTGCATCCACTTCCCTCTTGGTGAAGCACAACCCGATGAAAAAAATTTCAATCATGATGGACCAACCACGAGGTACTTGATTCAGCCCATATAGTGCTCTCTTGAGTTTTCACACATGTGACTCCGTGTCTAAGGTCTCAAACCTTTCGGATGCTCAATGTACACTTCTTCCTCAACAAATCCATTGGGAAAGGATGTATTTACATCCATATGATGTATCTTCCATCCCATTTGTGCTAAGAGTGAAAGCATGGATCTAATAGATGAGTAAATTGTGACTGGTGAAAAATTCTCATCATATTCAATCCCCTCCACCTGAGAGAACCCTCTGGCCACAAATATATCCTTCTATTTCTCCACACTCCCATCTGCTACCTGCTTGACCTTGTAGACCCATATGGATTCTACAACTGACATCCCCACTGGTCTTGGGATAACTTCCCATGAATTATTTATGATGATGGAGTCGTACTCCTCAACCATAGCATCAACCCACACTGGTTGCTGCACTTATTTCTAAAAATAGGATGGTCCTATCTCAATACCTTCACTCATAAGATCCATGTATCTAGTATACCTTTATGGGTACCTTCTTTATCTGCGTTGTGATGTGGGTGCTCCCACATTCTCTCTCGCATCCAGCAATAATTTGTCAGCCTCTTTGGTGCGCTTCCTTCCATCTATGGTGGATGGCTCTGCATAAGTGGTTTCTACCACTCTCTGTTCCTTTGCTTGTGGCTGCTCCACATCCTAGGGTTCATCCGTTAGAGCCAAGAGCTCCTCAATTGCATGCAACTCGAGCTCCTTCTCAAGGGACAATCGCATGGCCTTGTCCTCATCAAATTTCACATCTCTTATGACCACAATCATCCTATTTTTTGGCAAGTACACCTAATAGTTGTGAGGTGTATCATTGTACCTTAAGAATATCCCCAACTCTGTTTTTGGCTCTAGGTTATTCCTAGCATCTTTGGTCACATGGAAATGAACAGATGAACCAATTTTTTTTAAAATATGACAGATTCGGTTTCTTACCTGAAAATCCCTCCTTTGGTGTACTCATCCCAAGTATCCTATGGGGACTTCTATTCTGCACAAATAATATTATATTGCATGCTTCCTACCACATATGCAACGATTGACCCTAATCATGCAACATAGCTCGTGCTGCTCCCACAATAGTTATGTTCTTCCTTTTTTCAACCTCATTTTGCTATGGGGTATGAGGTCCAATCAATTCTCTTCAAATTCCTTCTAAGGCACAAAAATTGTTGAATTCATTACATATGTATTCTCCACCATTGTCACTCCTCAGAGCCTTCACCTTCTTTCCTGTATATTTCCTAACAAGTGCCTTGAAATCACAAAACTTGGAGAACATCTGATATCTGCATGAATAAAATCCAAAAATTTCTTGAAAAATAATCAACAAAAATCACATAATACATGTGCTTTGTTGTGGAAGCTGTTGATAATGGTCCACACATGTCAGAGTGAACTATCTCACAGATTTCCTTAGCTCGACTTTCCTTCTCGTGAAAGGTGGCTTTGGTATACTTCCCAATGTACACCCTTTGCATGTGTCTCTCTGCGCAAGTGCACCCTTTGGAAGTCCTGTAGAAATCTGTTACATGATTCACAAAGCATTGTGGTGTATATGGCCCAACCTCCTATGCCATAATGCACCGATGTCTCGGATTTCCACCTTCTATGCTTTACTTCTCAGTGTTGTGCGGACCTCTACATCCAATTTATAAAGATTATTTATTCGAACCCCAATATTTTTCACCTGTCCCGTGGCTTTGTGATGAAGGAACACATTTCCTTCACTGAAGATCAAATCATAGCCACGATCTTCCAACATAGCAATAGAAACCAAATTATTCTTTAAACCAAGAAAATACATGACATATTTTAATGTGAGTGGATTACATGTACACTGGTAGCGTTATACCTCTCATCGTCACCCATCTCAATGTGTGTCTGGAGATCCTTCTTGTCCAAGCTACTAAAGAATTATTTGTTGTCAGTCATATGGAATGAGGCAACACTATCCAAGTACCACACATATCCCATCATCGATGACACCATGCATGCAATGAGGGTGAAGTCCAACTCAAACTGTAGAGCCAATGCTTCACCTGTTTCTCCTCTTGATGCCTTCCTGTTGTTCTTCTTTAGTGGAAAATTTGTGGCATAATGTCCATGCTCATGACGGTTGAAGCATTTTACCTTTGAAAGGTCTCGCTTCTTTCCTACCTTTCTGGTCTCGGATTTGGAATGGAGCACCTTCCCTTTTCCTTTCTTTTCCTTTCTAGCTAAGGTAGAATTCTCCTAATCATCGGTCTTTGATGAGGATCCATCTCTGGTGCTCTGCCGAATTTCTACTTATGCCAGATTGGACCATAGTCTCTCCCAAACCGAAAGCTTCTCCCTCCCATTAATAGAGTCCTGGTAGCTATGCCAGCTATTGGGAAGGCCTTGAAGAGCTAGGCTCACCAAATCATCTGAGGCAACAGTGATTCCAACACTTCCAAGCTCATCTCGACATTGAGTGAACTTCGTCAAGTATTTTTGGATCGTGTCGCCCTTTTCCATTTTGATCTTCCTGAGCTTGTCTTTCAGTGCCAACTTCCTATGGTCACTCTGATACATATCTATCAAGGCTTTCCACATCACATATGGATTCGCCTTCCCATGGAGACTCAAGATAATATGATCTTGAACTCCCTCTAACAAGATCCTCCTCGCCTTTGCTACATTCTTCTTCCATGCATCAAGAAGTTGAGCATATGCTGCTGTGGGTAGCGGGACATCAGTATCTATGAAAGCCCTAAGTTTTTTATCCTAGAGCATTGCCTCCATATTTTCCTTCCATGCAATATATTTCGAATTTCCCTCAAGTGTATATTTGAGTCTCCAGCCATTGAAAGACATCTTGATCTGTTGCTATATTCTGAAGAATAAACATGCAAATTCGAACCTCATCAAAACAAACTATGATCTTCTCTTCTTATTGTGATTCCTAACACTCTAATACCATGTATAAAATATAACAACGAGATTTAATCTGATCTTATAATGTACTCAAACACGATATTGAATCCTTCTACAATTTGCGGAAACAAAACATGCTCACACAATCACATAACAAGTAAGAGAAAGAGACAATGAATTGCACAACACAATATGTATCTAGGGAAATCACACTGCCTAAAACCCCTCTATCTGTATATTTATAAATTCAAAATCATGAAACAATACAATGCTTTCTCACTCAAAGAAATTATTTCACTCTGCCAACTGTCTCAATCTGATCTAGGAATAATCAGCCAATTACTTAGCCAATTCTCAGCCTCTACTCAGCATGCCCTCCTCACACATTCCTTGAGGAATTAAATCCCTATTAAATAGGAAAATACATCCAATTTATTGCACAATGCTTCCTTGGCCTCCACATGACTCTATAACTGACCTGTATAATTTTCTAATTATACAACTGATAGTTATCAACCCTTTAACCTGAGTCTCAACTGGGCCTTCCTTAGAACTGACATGCAACAATTATTTATAGAGAATTTCCAGTTAACGTATTGATCAATACTTGTGAATTAAATCATATTTAATTCACTTCACCTCTCACTAGCTCATCACTCAGTTAGAACTACTTAAACTGATTTTAACTCAATTAATTGAGTTAACTAATTACAACACACAAATAGTTCTAACTAGACCCCCTTAAATCATGGGAGAACTATACATGCATCCTCTTAGACCCCCGACTCTAATTTCCTAAGCTAACTCAGTCATTATGTCTTAGTTAACTAATACATTTTGTCATGAGATAAAATTACAATTTCTTTTCCAATTTAACTAAGGGAAAAATTAAATCACAACTCCCCTTGGGGTGCCATTTCAAAAAATAGAAGGAGCAGTATTGACTAGGGGAGGTGGGTCTTTGTCACGTAGATGGATGCCCTTAATGCACTATAATTGTTGGTCCATAAATTATTAAGGCAAGTGTGATTCCTCCCTCCTAAGGAGGATTTTATCACGGTCCTTGTTGCGATAAAACACTATTTTTCCTAACAACTCCTTGAGACACCAATACAATTCAATAGTAATGAGACAGTGGTTGCGACATCCTCTCTTTATACTCAAATTAGATATCTAATTGGAGATGGATTCCAACACCTTAGAATCAGACACATATTCATGTTGATAACCCACTTCTTTCTCATTGTCATTGATTTCTTGTTACACCACCAAGCATTAGGGGAATTTTGAGGTCTAAAATGGGTCTCCTAAGAAAAATGTACAACAAAAATAAACTTTATAAGAACCAATAGGATTCAAGATGATGATGTCAACCATGGGGGATGATTCACCATTTTTAAGTAAAAGGGTAAAAATATTAAAAAATAATAAAATAATAAAACTACTTTTTCAACTCGTATTTTCATCTTATCTCCCAAAGTTTTTACTCAAATTTCGAGCGGGAGTACTCGTTGGATGAAAAATTTAATTCCTCGTCAAAGGAGTACCCATGTTGCATACTTTCGATGGACCCTACTACAATAAAAATGAGAAATACATAATAAAAAAATGTGATTACAATCATGTTTTTCATGTATTTCTCATTTTTGTGTGGCATAACCCATTGAAAGTATGCAACATAGGTACTCTTTGGATGAGGAATTAAAATTTACATCCAACGAGTACTCCTTCTCGAAATTTGAGTGAACACTTTGGGACATAAGTTGAAAATACGAGTTAAAAAAGTAGTTTTTTTCTTTTTTCCCTCTAAAATTTGATGATGTAATCAAATCTTATTTTATTATTTCCACTATAATTTTATAATTTCATTAGGAGGCCCATTTTAAACCTCAAAATTCCCCTAATGCATGTATGAGCCCAGTGCCTATTTGAAGTAGCATGCACTCTAGTGTGGGGTTCAACATTGTTGGGGCCATCATGGCCCCAAACACCTCGTCTAGAGCGTGATCTTTGATGAGGCATGATTGATAAAAATATTTTACAACCAGATAGAAAGAAAAAAAGAGAAAGGAAATGGGGGAAGAGGAGTGAAGCTGATGATGGAGTGGGGTATGAATGTCAAGAGATAAATGGAGCTTTCAGAGGAAATATAAGCATAGAGAGGAAATTTAAAGAGAATAAGATGTCTCTCTCGAGTCAAAATATAATCATATTGAGCAGTGAATGAAAAGGAACAACTGATGCCAAAGAGAATTATCTAAATTCCAAGGAGAATTTTTTTGTAGATAAATGTCACCGCAGACATTTGTCGTTGTGCCAAAGAAGAACTAGGTGTTTCTCCTTTCCTGGTAAAACATTGTGGTAACTAACCATAGGGAGTCTATTAGAACAACCAATATGAAGCAAGCTTAGAAATACATGAGATTCCCTAAGGAGAATGCAAGAGTGTGAGAGTAAACCAGAGAAAAAACAAGGATAGAAAGGATGGAACTAGGACAAGAGAGCCTAGTCCCTCCATAGACTTAGCAATGTCAAATTGACAAGTGAGAGTTTGTTGTGCATGGAGGTTACTAAAAAAAATGTAATGTAGATTGATTTTGGAAATCACAAAAGTAGGAAACAATTCCTTGTTCTCCCTATATCTAGCTAAAAGAAACTTGAAATGTGAACTACCTTGAACGGAGGTTATCATTCCCATACAAAAATTAATTGTGTCATCAATGTGCAATGGCCTCCATTTGTGCGAGTCTATCATTAAGTGGATCTGTATTAACATCCAATGATGAGGACTTGCTCCTTTTAGAATCATCCAACACATGTGCATGAGGTGGACTCATGGAGGCTAGTTTCCCATCCTCACTGCCACCTTCGTCCTTCCCTTAGATGTCTCATAGCGAAGGTATAAATTAGGCAGGCACTCCCACCCGTCAAGTAATTTTTTTATGACAAGTTTCGTTTTAAAACTATCATTCATATGATTTTTTATATTTATTTATGCATGTCATTTAAATGTTATTATTATATCTATATTCTTAATTTTTTACTGAGAAATATTTTTTTTGATGTAAGTTGTGTTTTATCTTATCAATTCTAGTTTGACCATGAAGCAATTTGAAATCAATTAAAGCCATGGATATAAATATTAAAGAACAAACTTATTGAATCATGTTCATTATTACAAAATTAGGCAATGCTTTAGGGAAACTATGCCTAATGCTTTAGGGAAACTATGTATAGTCATTGTTTATGTAATTTCAAAGCTTTCGCAAGTTATGTTGAATTATTCTATAAAAATTCTCACTTAGCATGCTCAAACCCATTAGATGTAATGTATTTTGAAGATGAGCAGTTGATCTGAACTTTCAACATGATAAGTTCGATTGAAATAGTATCTTATAAATAATAAAACAAATTTGAACCCAACTTAACTTTTAAATAGAGATTTGTGGGTATTCTAATATTTTGAGCAATAATGATATACAAGATATGTGTTTTGAATAAATTTTTGATAGTTTAACAAGGATCAATCTCTCTAGTTGACATCCCAAGATTTGAAAGGCCCAAGCCTAGTCATGTTCATATGCAATTATGAATTTTTGAAATGTAGAGGAGCCATAAGGTAACTATCCACTTGATATTTCCATTTCCAACCACAAAATAAAACCCTTTTATAAACATTTATATCTATCATCAACATTTATACTTTAAATAAACTATATAAAAACTCTATTAAACAAAAACTTGTCATGTCACTTTTATTATTTTGATTGAACAATTAAAACATTGTTCAATCTAATTACTCTATGCCAATGGGTTAGTGTTTTATATAGCATATAGATGGCCCATAGTGAGCATGTGACTTTCAACCTTTAATTTTTAGAGTTTAGGGTTCATGGTGCATGGTGTAGAATTGCATAATGTGAGTTAAGAGGGAAACAAGCTTTTTCTAGCATGCCCAAAAACCCACTTAGCTTAATAAGTCTCATACTGTGAGCACAACTTGTGCTTATCTCAAACTCTAAAAGCACCATGCAATATGTGTTTACCTTAGAGTTTCATATTGTACCCAACTTCTTTTAATATCATCAATATCATTAATCCAATTTAGAATGGTTATATCTAAGATATAGAATTATATATATGTTTGATAAATACCTCACTATCATGCACACATATATATGTTGAGAGAGAATTAATATTACACATTTTGTCAAAACTTTTATGAGATAAATGTCGGTATTAATTTTTTTAAATATTTTATTTTCTAGATTTTAAAAAATTAATATTATAGCCTGCATTTTTGTGGTCATAGATTGAGCGGTGAGCGGTCGCATAGATATTAAAGCCTGCATTGTGGTTACTCCTAGCCGTCATGGTACCTCAGCCTTTCAAATTATGGACCCAACGATTTTTCCGCATTTTTCGTCACTGGTTTAAAACTATTAACACCACCTAATTTTCTTTAGATGTATTTTATGAATCTGGCGAAACTTTTGGCTATCCTGTGAAGGTAAAGCGAATTAATATTTACAATAATAGTTAGGTACTAATGATGAATTTTCATTTATTTGGACCAGATCAGATCAGGTGCTCATATATGGATAAATTATCATTAAAATATTTTTTCATGTTGGGATTGCATGACATAAATTTTAATTTAAGCCTCGGTGCATTATTTAGCATTACTAATCCACGAATTGAATTTATTTCCTTTTCATTTTCCTTTTTCTCTTTTAATTTTATGAATTATTAATAGTAATTTAAATATAAGTTAAATTGTTAATTAATCTAATAATTATTAATGTATATGAAATTGAATTTTTTTTTTTTAATAATTAAGTGAATTTTTTTCAATTATATTGATAGAGAGGTTTGTTTTGTAATAGGTTTTTTCAAAATTTTAATTTATTTATCAAAATTTATTTGTTGGATTAGGTGAAATTTATTCTCCACTATATTAATAAACATGTTTATTTGAAATACAATTTTTAGAATTTAAATTTAATTATCAATAATTAGTAAGTGGATAATAAAAATTTAATCTCTACTAAATATTCTAGTATATGTTTAACTTATATATTAATTCTTTTTATGATTAATAATAATTATAATTTAAAATAAAATTATAATTTAGTCAATTTTTATGATTTTTTTAATTTTGGCTTGTGAGTTATATCTTGAAATAATTGTTTTGGTGCTTATCATGGATTGATTAACCATTTAATTTTCAATGTTGCAAGAATCTTTGTTGTAATAACATATCAAAGTAGTAGAAATTCTTTCGGTAATAATCACATGCACTGGAACGTGGTCGACGTGTTTCGAACCAACTGGTGTGGTTCATCATCAGGACTATGTGAGAGATCAGATCCAGACATTAAGTATAAATAGATGTAGAAATGGCTCAACTAGCCGTTAGGATAACAGCTAGTTTGACTTTAAATAAATCAAGAATATAAGGCAAGAATCCAGCACCTGCTGATATTCCAACCGTCATCTCTATTGAGATTAATGGGCATTTTCTCAATTTCAATGGCCTCTCTCAACTTACGATGATGGAAATGGTCGATTCTAGCAATGACCTTAGCATCTTCAATGCAAACATGATGGTTAGTCTTTTCTACATGCTCAGCTAAGGCGGACGAGCGAGATCTTATGTGTTTGATATCAACAACATGCTCACAGATCCTTTGATTAATAGACCGACCAGTCTCACCAATGCAAGGAGTCCCACAGGAACAAGGAATGATGTAGACACCTTTTCCATCTCTGGGTTCAATCGGATCTTTAACCAATTTTAGAGAACTACGAATTGTATTAAGGAGCTTGAAATAAGAGGATACCTTATGCTTTTTAAGGATCATAGCAATCTTATCAGTGGTACCCTGGATGAATGAAAGGCTGACACTGCCACACCATTGACTTGGCTCTTTTTTATTTCTATTTTTAACAAAAGGACCTTTTTCCGCTTTAAGGAAAGCTTTGAGGCCCTGTGACATACTATAACCATTATTACAAAAGACATTCAACAGATGGGTCTTTTCCCCCTCAAGGTGAGACTCATCAGATATTCTCAGCGCCCTAGTCGCTAAGGTGCTAAGGACGCCTAATTTTTGAGTAGGGAAATGGTGGGAGCTAGCATGAAGATATTGCTCAGTATGAGTTTTCTTACGAAAAACTTGATGGGAGAAAGAACCATTGGTGAGACTAGTCAGTCTATTAATCAAAGGATCTGTGAGCATGTTGTTGATATCAAGCACAGAAGATCTCGCTCATCCGCCTTAGCTGGGCATGCAGAAAAGACTAACCATCATGTTTGCATTGAAGATGCTAAGGTCATTGCTAGAATCGACCATTTCCATCATCGTAAGTTGAGAGAGGCCATTGAAATTGAGAAAAGGCCCGTTAATCTCAATAGAGATGACGGTTGGAATATCAGCAGGTGTTGGATTCCTGCCTTATATTCTTGATTTATTTATTTTATTTATTTATTACTTTATTTTTATTTTTATTTATTTTTATTTTTATTTATTTATTTATTTTTATTTATTTTTATGTATTTATTTATTTATTTATTTTTATATTATTATTATTATTATTATTATTTTTCAGCTTTTATTTATTTTTACTGATTATATTTTTATTTTCGTTCTAATTTATTTATTTATTTATTTTTATTTTTATTTATTTATTTATGTTTTTATTTTTATTTTTTTTTATTTTTTTAAATTATTATTATGCTCTTTATATATATATATATATATATATATATATATATATATATATAATTTTTATTTTCATTTTCATTTTCATTTTATTTATTTATTTATTTATTTTATTTAGTGTTTGATTATTTGATAGGTCGTTTGTTATAATTAAATTATATGAATAATAATTAATTATATTTTTTAATTAATAATAATAATTGATTATTATATAATTTAATCATTTAAATTAATAAGAAAAATATACATATATACACCTGATTTGCTAAATTACTTACCATTATATTAATTAATTGGTTAATTAGTTGTATAAATATATTAAAGAATTTATAAATAAATAAAATAATAATAAATAAATAAAAATTAATTAAATAAATAAATAATGGAATATTTACTTTTTCAAAGTCAAACTAGCCATTATCCTAATGGCTAGTTGAGCCATTTCTACATCTATTTATACTTAATGTCTGGATCTGATCTCTCACATAGTCCTGATGATGAACCACACCCGTTGGTTCGAAACGCGTCGACCACGTTCCAGTGCATGTGATTATTACCGAAAGAATTTCTACTATTTATATGATGGATCACAGAAGTTTAGATTCCAAA
>CM076574.1:583553330-583818727 GCA_034641835.2 Pinus albicaulis
AACATATCAAAGTTTTAGATTTATCTTAATATTAGTTATGATTTTTCTACCTTTTAATTAAATTAATTAATTTAAAAAACTATTATATGAATATAAGTTATGGTTTTTTGAGCATGTGGTATTAGTAAATCATGGTATTGTAACAAAACCTACTTTCAAACTAAAAATATTCATGGTAAAGTGAAATTGAATCTCCATGGTTGAAAATCTTGTAACATGTTTTTTTTAATGTATATATTTTTCTCATATATTAATTTCTTTTATAATTAAATAATTAGTAATAATAATAATAATAATATGTTCTGAAACCAACTCCAAAAATAGAAGAAAAAAGAGATCAACGCTTTAGAAATAAGCCACTTCGAGGGGGCAACCTCCTTTACATTACATAAATGGAGAATTCTTGGATGATACAAATGACAAAACCTCCTTCTATATATAGGAGTCCATGGGGTAACAATATAATCCTAGCCTACCTAACAATAATAATGTAAAGGCACAATACTAACAATAATAATGTAAGGGCACAATAATAACAATATGGGAGTTATCAGGGTACAACAATAACAATAAGAGGATATAATAACCACAATAAAGGACTACACTAGTAATATAGTGATCTAACATAATAATAATAATAACTTAAAATAAATTATAATCTACATATTTTTATGTTTTTTTTAATCTTAGTAATGTGAAATGTGGTATGAGGCAAGTGTTTAATTGCCTATTAGTATTTACCATCCATTTAATTTATATGACTATAATACCCATAATTTTTTATAGCAATAGTTCCTCCTCATTTTAATCTTATTTTTTTATAAAAATAATTATGAAACACATATATATTTATGTTGAAATAAATAAAATAAAATAATAAAGAAAAAAATCAATTCACTATCAAAATTATAATTATAACTTAATTTAAAAAAATAAATAATAAATAATAATAAAATAAATAAATAAATAAAATACACTTTTATTAAATATCACATCCACTTAATATATTTTATTTACAAAACAAAAATTCAATACCTTTTTTCAAACTAAACTAAACTATCTATCGACATAAATATAACATCCCATTATCATAATTCATAAATATTAATCCTAGACATATACGAAGTAACATCCCATTATCATTATCATAACTAATAAATATTGATCCTAGACATATATGAACGAAAATACACTTTCCATAAATTATGTTAAATTGGTCCTATTCAGAATTATTTTGTTCATTTGGATATTATTTCTAAGAGTTTTGGTAATTTATCCTACCTATTTAAGACTTAGATCTAACCAACCTTATAATATTCTGAAATTTTTATTATGTAATTTATATTTATATTTTCAAATTTCATATTTTTAGTGTATTATTTAAATGAATAGAAAAACTTGTAATTAAAATTAAATGAATAAACATATCTTTTATACAAAGGAATATAATATATAATGTGGGAAACTATATAAAAGGAATATAAGATATGATGTGGGAAACTATGACAACTGAAAATTTTGAAAGTGAAGTTTATGTTTGGTTGACGGGTGTTGGAAATACATCAATCAAGGGGTCTTTTTGATGTAAAATCTTAATTTGACCTCACATCATTTGGAATAAGAGCCCCATTCGGGGTAGTGAACTCACTGTCATATATTTTTATATATTTTCCTTGAATACAAAGTTTAACACAAGAGAGTAATGCACATATAATCTTGGATCAGCAAGTGAGTATGCCTTGTAAAATGTTCAACTTTGGATAATATAAGGTCCTTTTACTGAAAGGGAAGAGAAAAGTGAGCGCTTTAAAGATAAGTAATAGTACTAATCTGGAAAAGGGACACGAGCATATACATATGAATGAATCGTTGATAAACCAGCGAAATATTTCAAAAGGAAGCAACGATTGTTAAAGAAAATATAGCACACCTTCAACCAGACGAGTACCAAAGCCACCGAAATAGTTCAATTTCCTTTGTATAGATGAAATCGACATACATAGCAAACACTTAAAGAATAGTCTTACAATATTCACGACATATGCATGAAAGCATGTTGGCTCAACGAGCTTCTTAATTAAGTAAAAGTTCGAAGATACATCAAGATAGTGAACATCACTAGCCCTAATAGTGGAGCATTAGAGAAATCACTTACTCCTCCAAAACAACTATCTTTCTCTCTACTTCCCGGTAGAAGGAACTAAGGTGAAAAGTCCTTTACTTGAGAAATGAGGGTGTATATAAAAATGGGGTTACCATTCACATCCCTTGTGACTCTTGGACTACCCCCATGATTGTTTGACTTCTCAATGACCTTTCAATATCCTACATGCCTTTTCATATTCCATGGATGACTCGTGGACTTCCACTTTACATTACATTTCTCCGATATTGAATTTACATAATCCGCAAATGACATGGAAAATAATGACTCATGATAGTACATGACATGACATTGATGACATGGACTACATGATGATCTGGCAGACCCTAGTTGTCCTTCTTATTGCTTTGTCTTCAATGAAATATGTATCCAATACTTTTTTTCATGAGAGATATTCTTTGTTCTTCGTATCCGCCCTTCAAATCAGATGGGTTGTTCATGTGGTCCTGATCTTTGGTCTTCTGTTGTAATCTAGTGTTCCTTCATATTCTTTCCTAATGATCATCTTATCTCCTCTACTCCTTAGGTGTTTTCTAGCTTTGTCTCCTTATCTATCTCCTTCATCATCATTTTTCATGACATAATATAATACCAACAACTCCAATCCACCCATGACAAGACGACATCAGTCTGATAAACCCCTAGCCTAATATGCTTCATGAAATCACTTGTTAGGGCTAAAACTGGTGACTGGTTGAGTGACTAACTTATGGATTGCGTAGTTCCAGAGGCCAAGTTCCGGGATTGAGGCTTTATATTGTGCAATGCGCAGTTCAGGATGGCTAGGGTTAAAATATTGTGTAGTTGAGGGACTCAATGACTTAGGTTAGAAGCTTGAACCTTGAGAATATGCAATGCGTAATTATGAAGGTCTGGGAAGAGGGACTGCACAACTGAGGGACTCAAGGGCTCAAGTTGGAGGCTTCAGGCTTGAGATTGCGCAATGCGTAGTTCTGAAGGCCTGGGCTAATTGAATGTATAGCTGAGGAACTCAAGAGGTCCAGCTTGAGGCTTGAAGTTGCTCAATGTGTACTTCAGACAGGAGAACCGACTAGGAGATTGCGTAGTTGAGGGGTTTAATGCCTCAAGCTTGAGGCATGATGCTTAAAGTTTCCCAATGCGCATTTTTGGAGGGAGAGAGGCCAATTGATTGTGTAGTTTCACAGTTCAAGATCTCATGGTTGAGGATTGATGCTTGAGAATGTGTAGTGCGCAAAGAAGGCTGGCTAGAGGCAAGGATTACACATTTTTGGATCTCAACAACTAGGAATGAGCAATGAGACTACGTAGTATGTAGTTCCAAGAGGCAAGGTCAGGGCTTGAGGTTTGAGATTGCGCAATTCACAATTCAATAAGGCTAAGTGAATTCAAGTTTCACAAGAAAAATGTTTTTTGGATAAGGCTAAGTATGAGATCATTCAGGCTCAAGTGAGCATATACAAAACTAGATCATTATCACACACTTGGAATAGTCGATGACACAAAATTTATCACTCAAAAAATATAAGAACAACATGATGCCCTCAATGTGATATAAATGCAACATACCTCTCCAAGTGTGATACAAAGATACACTTTGTGACGAAAGTGATGAAACTTGTGCGACATTGCATGAAAATTTTGGAATGAGTGTAAAACATGTCTACATCACTAGTAGGAATCATAAACACCAAATTTACCCCTTGAACCAAAGAGAAAAGTGTGACTGACACTTGCAATATTCAAACGATGGTGAAAACAACGCATGCCAAATTCAATATAACATGAAAATGAAACTAATTAAGATAAAATAAAGCAACAACGATAGTTGAAAACATGAAAGCGACACTCACAAAAGTGAAGGCGCGCAAAAGCGACAGTTTGGAAAACTCACCGAAACAAAAGTGCAATCATAACCAAAAGTGAGAAAATGACAATGACAGAGTATAGTGGCTATTGACATGGATTGATCATCACACACGCACAGTCTTGATGGATTTTTTTATGCCTATATAAGCTTGTGTAAAAGGATGCGCTCATGAACTTGTTGCAAATTGAGCAAGTGCGAGTAGGTGAATTTGAAACTTATAATCCAAGAGGGAGCTCAGAGAATTAACAAGGCATTAACTAACCAAGAAGTGATTGCAGGAAAATTGACCATAAGATCCCATAAGGCTCCAAAATTCAAGTATAGGTGAAATTTTGGAGGATGTTTGTCGTAGCAAGAACAAGTTCTACTTATTTTTTATTTTCAAAGTATGAAATGTCAGTAGAGATAAATAGATACTTAATATGGATTTTCCATGGATATTTTGCATCTTCTACCTCCTTTATAATCTTAAGTATCTCACTCCTACATGTTTGACCAAATTATTGAATAATAATTCAATTTTTAGTGGCATAGTATTTAACATGGCATGATAGTTGTTTAGTGTTAAGGTTTAAATTTTTTCATTCCTCAGCTCTCAAGTATTGTGATGGCCTTATAATTTCTAACTTTTTAAAATCCACACTATAATCCCACATGTGTGAGTAATAGGAGTTGATGTGGTATTCTTTTGGTACCATGGTGATAAAAAAGTTATATCAATTTCCAAGAATAAAAACATTTGCATATGAACTTTGATTGAGGTGATTTTTGTACTCTTGGAAAGCTTTCATGTGTAGCATATTATCAATGGATTATGAGAAAACCTCATAGTTTTTTTACTCCAATTTTTTTTATATATACCTTAAGCTAGCTTTGGAAGTTTCCAGGTCCCAAATAATCCATATTTGGAAGTTTCCACACCCTAAATCATTAGACTCAGACATGCCCCTAAAATGTGCCATGCAAGTCAATTCCTCCACTTTTCCCATAAAATAGTACAAATATAGATGAAAAGTTATATAATGATACATTTTGGATCATATATCCACATTTAGTGAAGATTTTGGTTCCCAAAAATGTTTACTAAATGAGGTGAGGAAATTTATGCTCTACCTTTTCCTTAGAGTATCGTTTTGCCTTACCTACATTACCCTTTGAACCCAAGTTTCCAAAGTTCATGTTGCCCTTGTATTGTAGTTCTAGACTTCAAAACTATGTATTTTTACATATTTACCTAAGCTTTTAGTGTTAATTCCTCTATAGTAGGTAGAACATACTCGTTAATTTTGTGAGCTAACATGGAAGGCTCATAGAGTTTTAGAATATCCACATTCACTATTGAGTAAATGTGCATATTTGAGGCTACATTAAGCCTATAAGAATTACCACCCACCTTGTCCAATACTTCAAAAGGACCATATAACAAATCCTTGAACTTCTTAAATGAGGGACCTATAGCTTTTCTTTTTATTTCTTCAACATCTCATATACTTTAAAATGGATATGTTTAATATTTTCAACAATTTCTTTTCACTTTCAATGCATCTCATATGATTTCTTACATCACTTCACCAAAGATGGATTTACTTCTTATAAACATACTCGCTTACCTATTTATGTTAATATCATTCTCATAACATACCAATTTGCATTTGCTTTGAAGTTATTTTTCAAATTAGGAAATGTAAGAAATATTTCTTGAAATATCTAACACTTAAGCTCATAAAACTCTTTGTGTTAATTCTTCCTCCATTGGAAACTCATAATACTGGCTATTTTGGTATGAATTCAAGTAGCTACAACTACAAAGGATGCTATGAAATTTTGTAGGTAGATTAGTAGGAACTAACCACTAGGATATGGACTCCATATTTATGAGATATATCTTGTGTTCCCCTCCATCATTCACAAACCCCAAATACACTAATCACTACTGAGCAAAATCACATATCTTATAAATGGTCATTATCTAATGCTTTTTCAAATTTTAAAACACATATATGATATGTGAAATATTATCTTCCTTACTAGATCTATAATCTAAAATATCACCTAATTACATTATCACAATGAATCTATAAATAAATGCAATATTTCATGCATCAATGTATTACATAAAACAAAAGGCACCACTAGGTATTTATATAGGCCTAACCCTGTCCTAAAGGAATGGTTCTAAGTGGCTTCTTCTTTAACCCATACTTGGTGATATTCCAATTTGAGATCCAACTTGGTGAAATACTTGGCACAATACAATTAATCTAAAAATAATCAATCTCAAGTGGGATGTACTTGAGGGGTGTCTTGTTCAAATCTTTGTAGTCAATTCACATTTACCAAGTTCCATCTATACTATTGTGGTTGATGGCCCATAATGTTAGGCACTTGGTTGAATCATGGGGTCTCCACTTAGTGAACCTATGAAATAACACATGCATTCATGTGATATTAAATAATACCTCTAATTTTACTAGAGACTCATAAATATATATCATTTTTTTTTTGTTGAACCTCCCTCCAAATACATATTTCTAATAAAAAAACCATTATTTTTAGTACATATCCCTTTTTTTAACAAATAATCTTTTTCATACCCCCTGATACATATAAACCTCCCTATACCGCACACCCCCTCTCCCCCCAACTCACCCCTTAATACCTACAATATGTTGACTCTATTTTCATAATGTAATTCCTCCCCCACTTTTATGAATGAATGTGATAAGATATTGGTCAAGAAGGTGAAGCCCCACTGGGTTGAATTACTCCTTTCTACAACACTTGTTGTAATTGTTTCTTCACTTCATTTACTTTTGGGGAAGACAATTTTTATAACAAAAAAAATGGCAATGGGGAGTCACAAAAAAATTGTACCTCATTCATTTCCTTCTTAGGTGGTAACCCTTTACGATCTCAAAAAACTTCTTTGTATACTTGAAAAAAATCTTCAATTTATATTTATGATCTTTAGTTTATCCCTCCAAAGATGGATTTACTTTTATCAACTTGTATCCTTGTTAATTCTCTCTAAAGGAAAATAATACATTATTCCTTCTAGAACTAACCAATTTCTAGGTTTTTTTTGCACTTATAACAAATTTGAATTTACATTGTTTAGTGGCCTTGATCTTTGCATCCTTATGTACTCGTCCCAATGGAATATCCATCATAGTTTAGAAATCATATTAGTATTAGAGTGGTCAAAATCATGGAAACAATTGAAACTCAAATTATAGAAACAAACAAATGAAAAATCCATACACATAAATTAACATAAGATGTGACTTAAGAAATACAATATGGAAAAAAATCCATCTAGTAGGTGAGGTCTATGATATATTCTCTTTTTCTTAGTTATAATGCAAATACAAAGAGAAAATAGTTCCCATTATGGAGTTACCTTGGGGTGCAAACTACAAAATCTTTCACCTCTTTTTTTATGGTTCAATATCTTACTCCTAGACACTCTACTCACCTGTGAATAATAACAATACCAAAAGAATGAACTCCCTTCTTTTTCTAATGATTAAGTGTTTAATATGGCCCAATAGCTATCTAAGTTTAGCATTAGTTTTTTTTGCATCAACCCTCAATGATTAAATGTTTAATATGGCCCAATAGTTATCTAATTTTAGCATTAGGTTTTTTTTGCATCTTGCAACCCTCAATTAATGTTAGGATTTTGGGCTCTTTAGAATATTCTTGAAAGCCTATAGATGACTAGCTCCACATGTGTGAGCAATAAGGGTTATGGAAAACACTTAATTTCTTTGAGATGGTTTTACACATCTAACTTTTAAGTATAACATTAAATGATGAATAACTTCCAATTTAATTTTCGACACTTCAACTAACATTGAAATGACATGTAAGTTTGAAATTAATGACATGTAAGTTCAAAATTAATTATTTTGTTTAATATAAATTGAAATTACATCGAAATGACAAATAATTTCCAAATCAATTATTTACATTTTAAATTTTTATTTAATAGAATATAACCTCCAAAATAATTATTCTATTTTATATAGGTTGAAAGTACATATTATTTTATAAATTACAAATATAAATTTACATTTTAATTTTAAACTTACATTATAATATTGAACTGGTAAATAACTTTTGAAATAGTAAATAAATTAATTTATGTAAGATTTATTTTTCACATTTTAAACTAAAATATTATTGAAAAATGAAAATAAAATCATTTTGAGAATAAACAAGTGTTATAGAGTAGCTTTTGCCTATCCCTTACTTAAAATTGGATAATAATAATAATAATAATAATAAAGTGATCAAAATCAGTTTAAGCCATCTTTTATAGATATTTATTAATATATGATTAATAATATACTAAACTAAGTTGTATTTGCATTAATATGTATTACCCAAAAATAGAAGTTTATATAGTTTATTGTGATTATTATGTATTATGTTTACGTTAAAATTTATAATATATATTTTTTAAATATCTTGTTGAGAAATCCAAAAGTAGTTTTTAGGGTCAACATGTTTTCTAATATATTGGAATAATTTGAATTTAAAATAAGTTTAAGTTATATATCAGATGGAAAAAAATTATTCAATTATTGGATGTCGTGATAAAGGTTGTACAGTTTAATATCAAAGCATCTTAGTTCGAGTGGTTTGGTGAATTGGTGAATAATTTGTTTATTTAAGTTTAAGTTTCTAGAAACATGTTATAACTAGCTGTTTGTGGCATTTAAAAAATAGTTGTATCTAATATAATAATGATATTTAAAATATAATTGTGTGTAATTTTTTAAAAAATCTCAGTCAAAAAAAAAAAATCAAATCAAATCATATTCCAATATATAGTTGAAATAAAATTTATATAATACATTACCTAAAAAACAATTAATAAATGAATACAGGTAAATAAACCTAACACATTATCTTAATAAATAAATACACCTTACCTTAAAAAAAAGCCCATTAACATAAACATTTAATTGAAATGAATAACGAATAAAAAAATAACAAAATTAAAAATAAATACAGGTATAAAAACTTGAAAAACAAAAGTCGAAAAAGCTAACCTCCATTGATATTTGCTCCGTGATATGAATAACAACAATGGTTACATAGGCTCTTCCCTTTGGATTTTGTTTTCAAATGGTCACGAATAGGTTGTGATCCACACCATCCATCATTAAGATCGAAAGAGCGCCTCTACGACATAAATAATCATAAACAAAACTATAAGAAGATTTATTATTGGACGCCCCATTGAGCCCGGTTTAATAGGGCAACCAAAATTTCCAAGGCTATTGAGCTATTAATACATTTTAAGTATAGTCTTGGGAGAAGCACTTGGACATAGGCTTTGGCGGTCAACCGTGTACATAATTTTTCTGGCGAACAGTTTTTGTTTAACAGGGATGGGTTGATGTCTCTATACGTCATTTATCATCCATGTCCAGATGATCATCCATGAGCATGATGGATCCGAGATTTGAATTTTTCTTTATATTTTTAATTTGCACACCCATTCTATTTTGAATTTGGCTATCTTTACTCTGCGTCTCGTCTGGTAGTGTCGGGATCACTCACCCTTTGTATTATCAGTGACATCTTCATGCCATGGATTCTGCAAACCTGTGAAATCTACAGACCTGTGAAAAGTATGGTGTGCCGAGTTTCATTCAATACATGTGGAGCTTTTTCCATAACCCTCCTCATCTCTGTTGTGGCTTCGATATCTCACAACCCATTGCAGAAAGAAGGGGACAACGTTGTTCTGAGCATGAATTTTCCCAGTCCCCTCAGACTCAGTAAGAACGAGATAGCAGTCTGTTTCTTCGATTCTGACATGTTGAACTCACATAAGCTTTTGCAAGTTGTGAGGCTTGTATGATTGAAGATGAGGGCAAGGAGATGAAAAGACAAGCAGAGAAATTGAAGGAGATGGCTTCAAAAGCTGTGGGAGAGGGAGGATATTCGAAAACAAACTTGCAGGGTTTCGTGGCTAGATGTAGAAGCTGATGACAATGAGAACCTGTGATGGGAAAACAGAAATTGCCAATACAAAATCGATACCTGTGATTTCAATGATTATTTGAAGTTTTAGGTATACAACGAATATGGGCTTGAGGTGATAAGAGAAATGACAGTACCAGTTAATTACAATTTTATACAAGTTGTGTGCATTATTCTTTCAACATTGGATATAGATGTAGTTACAGGTCCATTATATGGGCTATTGTGATTAAAACTACAAATTTTTAAATTGTACTCGCACTTAAATTGTAATAAGTCATTACCAAAATACTTATTAACAAAATTCTCAAGGATTTGTAATGATAAAATAATGAGTCAATAGGTTGTTCGAGCTTTGGATTCCATGTTATTTGGCTTTGCATTCACATGTGACAGAATCCAGATCTCACAATTGTAAGCTATGATTATGGATAATCATTATGGATAAAGATAGCGTTCAAATTTTTCTACCCAAGATTGTAAGAAACTCCGGCAAGGGCGCAGTGTCGAACAGGTTTCCGACTGCTGGCGCATAAATAAAATCCTTCATAAAATCAAATCCAGCATCGCGGAGGCCAAAGGGGTTTCCTTCACGGCGGTTAGGAGAGAAGCTAACAAGTTGGCCGATTTCCTTGCCAATCATGGATTCAATACCTCAGAAAGACTCATCTCTCAGGCTTGGGACTCAATCGGGGTACCAACGGCAAAAACTGTATGTACCAGCATTAACAACCATGATCTTCAGAAGGCATTGGCCTTGTCGTCACCACCCACAACCAATCATCATGACCTGGTACATTACACCCATTCTCACGATTGAGCGATTTGGTGGCTCTCCCTTGGTTTGCTCACCCATGTACGTCTCCACCCAGGGCAATTACTCTCGGTCGGCTCCCAACAACATTGCCCGCATGCGATCCAGTTGTTCCTTCACTCCACTGTCTCTCCGGCCTATCACCTTATATTCCCTTTACTTAGCCTTCATTCCCCACTGCTCGCCCCTGTTTGGCATTCCTAATTCCATGTGCTGTAGCTTCAGCTTTCTGCTCACGACCCTTCCTTCCACTCCATTTCGCAGGCCGCCTCCCATGGCACCCCGTCGTCGTAACCTACCCCCCAGCCTCGTCGTGGTCGCCATTCCTACTGGGCGAACCCCTCTCGCCAGCCGGTCACAAGGGCAGAAACTTCTGCAAGAAATGTCGCCCGTATCTTTGCGGAGAGCACTTCGGCGCCGATGCAGGATCACTTGTCTGGTTTGGAAGCGGAGGCTCTCTCCTATCGCAGAACCATCCCCTCGGAAACATTGGACAACACCTTCCGCTGGATTCCTGACCCCGCTCTCACGGGAAGCCGTGAGAATCTGTACAGTCGTCCCATTGACCTACACTAGCACACCAAAACCTTGCTTCCCATTGCGATTCAGGAACATAGCAACGTTAGCAAGAAGTTGGAGAAGAAAATCGATGCGCTGTCTGAAAAATTTGTGGCCTATGTGAGGACGGTTCACCACCTCCGCTTCGTTGACATCTCCTCCCCTCATTACGAATTGTTGAAGTGTAGCTCGGCCACGCATCACCAGTAGGGGCCTAGGATCAAGGAAGAAGCTCAGGCTAAAGCTTACGCTCAGGACGCCGGTCCGTCCCACCGCTGCTTCCTCAACCTGGAGGAGGGCACCCCGGACCACGTGATCAGCGTGGATGATTACCTCAATGATGAAGAGGATGTGCAGCCCCCCTCGGGTCCTTGATCTCTCTCAGCTCCTCCTGGTTTTTCCTGATTTCTTTTTGGATGCATCTCAGTCGATACTCGAGACCTAAAGGTCGTTTTTACAACACCCTTGGTGCTTCGATTTACTGTAGTTATCTCACATCTTTTGGCTTACCCACTCAGAAATTCTCCCATGCAATCCCCTCCCTGAGTGCGGGCCTGTTACAGCAGTCATGTTTGGCTCCGGCCACCAGCCTCTTGAGGTTGTTTTGTATATTATATTTTTAATACTTAATGTGAATAGATCCTTCCAATTTACAAAAAAAAAAAGGATAACGTTGAAATTTTTATTTAATAAAAAATTAAATCTCGTTAAAATGGTAAGTTGTAATATTTTTTTTTTAAATGTATTTTTTATTATTTATATAGTTTTTTTATCTTGTCTAATTGTTTGGGTATTTGAATGGTACAAGGCAACAACAAATTCCATATTCCATATACTCCAACTATTTAAATCAAAGTATTTTTTCATTTATTATTGACAATTCCATATTCCATATACTCTAACTATTTAAATCAAAGTATTTTTCCATTTATCATTGGCAATTTATAGAAAGTTTACTGGATAATGAATATTGACAATTTATAGAAAGTTTACTATATGATGGACATACTTGAATGAATAATTTTATGTGATATTTTTTTTTTAAATTATGATTACAAATTGACTTATATTAATTTAAAATAATTAATTAGTACATATTTATTTTAATCATAAATTTAATTATAGATTTAATTAGTAAAAAGGATCAAACCTCTAAAGTCCATTTTTTTTTTGGAGTGCAATTTAAGTTTAAAAAACTTTGCACTTCTAGAGATTTTGATATCTCTAAGTGCTATATATATATATATATATATAAGCTATGGATGTAGCAATCACGGAGGATCAAATTTCTAGATGGAAAACCTCTTTTAAGGTGCAAAACATGAAAAATGTTTATACAAATTTCTGGATGGAAAACCTCTTTTAGGGTGCAAAACTTGAAAAATGTTTAATTTTCAAAATATTTGATCCCTCTTGATGGCTGATAAATCCATGGTTTTAATGGATCTATATTAATTCTCTATTTACACACAATTGCATTTTTGAATGCATAAACATATTAAATCAGGGAATTCAATTTTGTAAACTAGAGAGTTTAAATTTACAATTCCAACAAATCTCAGTTGGATTTTAGACAAAATCACCTAAAATAATATCAAAGGCAAAAAGGTAAAATAGTGAAACCATATAAAATGGATGACATTATTTTTAAATATTTTTAAATAGATGACTTAAAATATTTTTTGTAATTAATATGTTTTTAATTACATCAACAAATACAATTACTTTATTTCTTTGGGTATTGAAATATTTTGTTATGGTTAATAATTTTTTTTTCCACATTTTTTTTTCTATATATGTGTGTGTGTGTGTGTGTGTGTGTGTGTGTAAAATTAATATTAAAATAAATCAACTAATTTGAATATTCAAATAATTTATTCGAATTTTATATTGAAATATCATATACTAAAATTGATATTAATTTTTTTTTTAAGCTTAGTAATTCCTTTCCATTTTCTATTAATATAAAACCGGGCACTATAGATACAAAAATTGGACTTCAACCTGTCGGAAGGAAACTAGGTCTGTTGGCCATCTAAGTGCATTGTACACCATCCAAAACATAAACTGCCTTAATATCCTAAACACAGTCTTAAGATAACTAATATCAAAGTTTGCTAAAATTAACATTAACAGAAAATAAAGCTAGTCGCTAAAAAAGAAGTATTGTTATCTCTATTCATCATCTGACTCCACTGGGGCAGGATCTTTGACATTGGATCTTGGAATTTCAACCTGCTGCATGGCTTTTATATCTTTCTCCATTCTGCTAAGTCTAGCATACTAATGAAGTTGACCACGGAGGTTAATTTCCTGAATGTTTCTACTGATATCTGCCAAAGTGATTTTGGTTCTCGTGCTTCTTGAGTTGACATTATAGCTTTTTCCAGCAAGCATTTTATCAGCCAATATATTCTAATTGAGTGTTGGAACAATGAGATTCTCCCACGAGTATACCCTAGATCTTCAATTATATTCTGCAATTCCTCTGATGCCAATTCATCTTCTTCATCCATTTTATTAATGACTTCTGTTTCTCATCCATAGATACGAGAGATTTTACAAAACAAAGAATGTCTTCTTAAAATAATTTATTCAAGTTTTATATTGAAATATTTGTAAAAGTATAAGAATTATACATTTTCCTTCTATTCAAAAGTGAAAACATAAGATATATATAAAAATTTAAAACTTTTAATTACTTTATTTCTTTTAAAAACTTATATAAAACTATGTTTCTTCACATGAAAAACAAAATATTTTATTTATGGCTAAGAGTGAGAGTGAAATATTTTTCCCACAATTGCTAAGTGAAATTAGGATTATTGATGTTTTATAATGTTTTTTATTAAAACTAACTAATTATGTATATTCATTTTTGTTTTTTATTTATAGATGACATTGTTTTTTATTTAGAGAACATTTTACCTTTATTTTTAAAAGGCACATGTGTCAAATTTATGTTGATCACTAACTTAGTCATACATCATCCTCTTAGAATGAGGTTCGTTTGGGTGTTATAACTTTTTATTGTTTAAACTGCATTTTTGAATGCATAAACATATTCAACTTATTAAAAATCTATATGGCCATTTGGATTTTGCAAGCTAAAAAATATAGAATAGTGAAACTATTTGAAATGTTTTAACCATAAGAATGTATATCTTTTAATTGTTTTATGGTTCAGAGTGAGAGCGATTTATTATTACCGCATTTGTTGAGTGAAGTTAGGATTATTGATGTTTTATAATATTTCTCATTAAAACTAACCAATTATGTATATTCATTTTTGTTTTTTTATTAAGTTGACTTTGCTTTTTGTTTATAAGAATATTTTACCTTTATTTTTAAAAGGCACCTGGTGGTGTTATTTTTCATTGTTTAAATTGCAGTTTTGAATGCATTAAGGGATTCAACAAATTGAAAATCTCTTTGGGCACTTGGATAGTGCAACCTATATAGGTTAAGCTAGCAATCCCAAAAATCATTTTTTTAGACAATGTTGGCTCGAGGGGTCCTAACCCAGGTTCATAGTTTAAGGTTTTCCAACAAACCCCTATACTACTGGCTCTTTCGGTGGTGACCTGCTTGCGCAGGCCAAAGTCTCACCCGAAGCAGTATGGGAGGGTGTTGGAACCAGGTTTCCGCACCCTAAGAGAGAGTAGGTAAGTCAAGCATAGCTTCATTCCCAACTTATCAAGCTTCACATTTAACAGACCTAGTTGCAGGCTTATATCACAGAGCTCAGATCTAATGATTACCTTCGCATCCACATGCGTAATACCAATCTATCAATACATCAACTACAATTGCAGTAATTAACAGATCATAGATTCATATAACAGAAACAAGGATACTTCTGTAGCTATCAAGCAGATATTTTCGCAGCTTTAATCATACAACCCAAGTTCGCATAAATTATAACAGAACAAATCCAACATTTTTCATCAACACTAAGACATTAACTCAGATAACGCAAAGATATTCTAATCAAATTCGCATGTATTAACATCCAAAAACCAATACAATCCAACACAGTCTGCGCACACAGCCAGCAGGGTCTACACACAACAGGACTAAGGATCTTCGTGCACACAGCCAGCAGGAGTCCTTACCCTAGGAACCCAAACAGATCTAACAATTTGCAACTATCATCAATATCTAGTATTTCCTGCCTATGACTCAAAAAGGTTCATCTATTTATACCGATTTAGCCTACGCATCCAATGGTCCGAAAACCGTGGTTTGCGGACTCTTGGTCTACCCTTGACCTGTTACAATGCATTAGGGGCTTTGACCCACCCCAAAACCCCTGCGTTAGACTAAATATTACAAAACTATACAAAATTCGCAGCTTTTAGGAGACCCTGTTCCAACAGCCCCCAACACAATCTTGTGACTCGTCCCGAGTCACTGTGATGGTGGGGTCTCCACCTGTGCCTACAACAATCTGATTGCTTTGGCTAATGGGGGCAGCACACCTTCACCCTGCGTAGCAGCATTCTACGCAATGTCGACCAACTTCTACGAAATCGGGCCTTCCATCTTGACGATGACATTCTCCAGAGTCTGGTTTAGCTGCTTAACAGTGGCATCAACATCTTGTGAAATCTTGAGGGCCTCAGTAGCCCAAGGATTCAGGCAGTCACCGAGGACCTTCTTCTTCTGTCAAAGTTCATCAATATCAGCTTGGAGGTCGTGACTGGTGCGCAGCCGTGTCAAACGCTGAGCAGGAACTAAAGTGGGCAGGGTGGCCTCTAACATCTCGAACTCTTCTTCTTTCTGCCGCAGGTCCTGGTTAATGCCTTGCAGGATCGGGTCATGCTAGACCTTGGTCCATAGCTGCATGGATGTTTCTAACAATTGGGCACCCTGCGTGATTTTCCCTATAATGACGTTCGTAGCCACGGTGACCAGCATAGTTCCTTGGGCCCGTACCTCCGGGGGTGTTTCGGGCTACAACTTAGACTATAAATAGGAGATCTACTGCTCCATCCATGTCTTGACCACCTAAACTTCCTCCCTAGAGGCCTTCAACGCTGCGACTAACCTATCAACCTTAGCCTGAGGGGATGCTATGGCCAGGATCTCTCTGGTAACATCTATGTAGAGCTGGTGGATCATGTTTTCAAGCTCTGTTTGCTTCGCGGTGGTGAGGCACACTTCAGTATTCTTTGCATCAATTGTCTGTTCAGCCACTCCGAGTTGTTGGTGCACTTGTTGGTCCCGATGGTGAATTTCCTAAAATACATAGGTGTGGAGACCTTGCAAGGCCTCATGAGGCAGCCTAGATAAATTCATTTGGACTTCTATATAGACCTCGACTTGGATTCCTAGGTCGAGCGGACTGATCACAAGGGCTATGCCAAGTAGATAGCAGAGGCGACTTTTGTCCATAACTAATGCTACGCTACTTGCAACTGAGGATGTGCACACCTGAGTCACACTGGTGTGCAATGTATCTGTCTTCAGTTGTAGTGCACGAAGCTCAACCTGAATTATGTCAACCACAAATTTTTGTTGCTTCACTAAGGCTACCCATCCGTCCTCCAAATCCATAAGCTGCACTAAATGATCCTCCATGATGTCAGGTTCTGCCATGTTAGTAAATGCTACGATACGCAGACTAGGAACAATATACTCCATCGGCATAGTGGCCTCCTTGCCATAGACCATCCTGAATGGGGTTTTCCCTGTTAGCTTCTTGCATGTCGTCCGATAAGCCCAAAGAACTGATGGGATGCGCACATCCCAATCGCTGTGATCGGCATTCCAGACCTTAGTCAGTGCTTGCTCCAAGATTTTGTTAAAAGCTTTGACTACTAAGTTTTCGTGTGGATGACACGAGGTGCTCTTCGCATGATGGATCTGGAACTCCTCGGTCAAAGCTTGTATTGTTTCATTAACAAAGTGCGTACCTCTATCGCTCATAAGGATCTTTTGACATCCAAATCTAGTCAGAATCTGCTCAAAGAGGAAGTGTGTAGTGGTATCTGCAATACAATCCTTCACCGCTTGTGCTTCGGCCCACCTGGTTACATAATCAGTGGCAATAATTATGTAGTGTGCACCTATCTTCTTCCCTGGTGGGTTGATTGGTCCCACAAAATCAATGGCCCATTTGTCAAAGGCTTGTAGAGCCATTTGCGATTGTAAAGGCATTTCGTCTCTGCGTGATGGCCTCCTTGTCTGCTAGCACATATCACAAGCTTTACAATAGTCGTGAGAGTCACTATGGAGGGTAGGCCACCATAGCCTAGCTCGCAAGATTTTTTGTGTCGTTGCCTTGCCTATGTAGTGACCTCCTGCTATGCCTTCATGAGCTTCTGCCAAGATAATGTGCCTTTCATGCTCCAGAACGTATTTGTGCAGCACTTCATCAGCACCTAGTTTATATAAATGACCTGCGATAATGGTAAAATCCACCGCCCGGGTAACCAACTCCTTATTTTTTTGTACCGAATATTCTACAGGTGCCATGCCTGTAGTCAGGAACTGAATGATATCAGCGAAGTGCGCAACAATGACCTTTATGACGAATAGTTGTGCATCAGGCAATCCTTCCTCCAAGTTAGCGGGTTCCTCACCCGTCTCAATTCGGGAAAAGTGATCCGACCCTACATTCAACTTTCCTGGCTTGGCTATGATTTCAAAATCATATTCCTGAAATAGCAAAAACCATCCGCATATTCTCCCCCCCCAAACACAGGCTTATTCACCAGGTACTTTAAATCCAAGTGATCTGTAAACTTCTTAAAGTGTCCTCCTAATAGATATGTCGATACTTCTGTAGTGCATAGACCGTGGCCAACCCTTCCCTCTCCGTGGTGGCATAGTTGCGCTTCGCATTCAAGAGTTTTCGACTAGAAAATGTGATGGGGTGATCAATGTCTCCAGCGCCAGGTTGCGTAAGGACCGCTCCCAGGACAATCCTCGAAGCATCAACATGAACATGAAATACCTTTTCCCAATCGAAAAAAATAAGAATAGGTGCAGATACCATATTTTCCTTGAGTAGCTCAAAGCTCTTCTGGCACTTGTCATCCCAAAAGAATGAAACATCCTTCTTAAGCATATTTTCTAGAGGTGCTATGATCAATGTGTATCCCTGAATGAATTTTCTATAGTAGCCCGTATGTCCAAGGTTCGAACGCAGTTGTTTCTCAGTCGTAGGCACTGCCAGATTGATGATAACCGTCGTCAACCCTTGTTGACAAACTATATGTCCGAGCAAGATTCTAAAGGGTACGCAGAAGATACATTTCTTGATATTCAGGGAAATCTGGTGTTTTCGGCAGGTGTCCAACATCATGTGCAGGCTCGAAATGTGTGTATTTACTAAGCCGAAGATAGTCCAATCATTGAAATACACTTCTAGAAATTTGTGGATGAATTCCTTGAACACTGCGATAACTACCCGCGAGAAGATAGCAGGGGAATTCTTGAGTCCAAACAACATTACTGTATACTGGAAGGATCCCCATTCAGTGGCAAATGTAGTTTTGCTGCGATCTTCTGGTGCGATTCTGATCTGATGGTATCCTGAGAATCCTTCAGTGAATGAGTACACTTCCTGGCCTCCTACACTATCTAGGATCTCATCGGAGAATGGTGTCGGAAAGGGGTCATGTACACAGGCGTCATTTAGCTTGTGTAAGTCCACACAAATTCATATTTCTCCCTTTGTTTTCTTTTCCTGAACCACCATCGTACTTTCCCAATCCGACTACTCGACCGGCTCGATAATACCTGCGGCGAGAATTTTATCGATTTCTTCCTTAACCTTCTACTTATACTTAGGGTTCAGCTGATAAGGTCGCTTCTTTACAAGGAGCGCATATGGTTTTAGCGTGATGCGCATAACCCCTACGTCCCTTGTGATCCCTTTGAGCTCCAAAAACTTGGTTGGGAATAAGTCTTGATATTCTATGAGCAATTCAACAACTTTTCTTACAGTTTCATCATCCCAGTAGTCCCCAATTTTAGCCAACTTAGGCTGCTCTGACGTGCCAATTTTGAGTTCCCGCAGTTTTAGAGGCTTCATCACATCCACAGTCTGCAATGGAGGTCCCGCAATTGCGCGCCCAACCTCTGATTCTGGGATAGAGACATTGCGCGGATCCTCATCACACTCCTCTATAGTTACATTGTGACAATTGAAAATATCTTGCATCTGTGTTTCCCATGTGGGTATTTCGTATGCTGCATAGGGGTTGGATTCACCAAATACAAAGGTATCGATATCCTGCAGAGCTTCATCAAGTGCCTCTGATCCTCCTGTTAACCTGAATGTCCCCAAAAATTCGTCCTTTAAGGTTTCCCACTAGCGGGTGCATTGATGTAGCTCCGCATCTAGTTACCATGCAGTGGGAATTGGTCCCAAGGCATGAATAAACAAGTGAACACATTCTTCTGTAGTACGATCACATCATTTCTCCATCCAGGCAAACAAATGTTTGCGCGGATCCCCTGGACCAAGAAATGTCTTGATGCGCATGTTGGCTGGAGGCTCAAATCGTAGGATCATCATATCCTGACATTCCTCCCACTCCTGAAACGTCCCCTTATGGGTGTCCCACCATCTTGCAGGTGTTGCATGCATGGCTAGATTAAGGGCCCATAACCTTTGTTCTCTAGGCACCTCAGCTTCGAATGATCACAAAAACTCTTTTATACTACCAAAACCATCAAAGTAGGGAAGTTCTCTTACCTCTGAAGATATGCAGCGGAAGTCCCAGGCAGCGCAGCATAAATACATCATGCAACTGATTTTTCCAATTTTTCATTTCCTCGTCGGAGTCGGAGAAGTATTCGCTATCTCTTTCCCAGCAAAACACACCATCGACCATAGGATTGATCCAGTCTCTAACCCTCGCAGTTAACTTATAGATGTGATCCACCTCTTCTTCCTCACGCACTTGCTCTGTATACCTCTCTCCTTCTGCGGGATCTAGCGGTACTATCACCCCTGTTCCTTCACTTTCAAACACCATGCTCCTCTTTTTTAAGTCAATAATACCGCCCATATCTATGGCCTAGTCCAATCCTAGGAGTGTCGAGTAAGGGTCTGCATCTTCTACAATTTGAATTACTTCAAAGTCAACTCGGACCTTAACTCCTATGATATCTACTATGATCTTTGATAGTCTTCCCAACGGGATGATCTTCTGTTGGTTGGCCATGCGCAGTTGGATAGTGGACCATTCCAACTTAGGTTCTCCCATTCGTTTCCAAGTTTGTTTAGGTAGTACATTCACATCTGATCCTAAGTATAGAATGACCTGATCCATCTCGTAATCACCGATCTGCGCGGTCAACCGCATCTCCCTACCAGTGTGTCTCTTATACTTATATAGTTTGTGCACATCCTTAATTTCCATAGCTGGGGTTGTTTTTTCTGTGCAAGTATCTATCAAGGCTTGGAGGTTTTCTACGACCCTTTGGTTGTGTAACAGCTTCATACATGCCTGCAAGAATGGTCTGACCTCATCATCTGCTTTGGCGTTTGCAGGGGCGTGAGGAGTAGGTGACTCAGCCTTAGCAAAATCTTGGTGAGCTGCGACAAAGGTTTCCTTTTTTTTCTGTAAGTCCAAACCTTCTTGTTTAACAGCTGCTTTACGGATGAGAGGCTCTGCCTCAGCCTTCTCCGCAGCTCCTCCGGTGGCCATGCCACCGTGTGTTATAACATTAACACTTTTTCCTTCATCTCGAGGTTCTGCCTTGACCCTTTGTACACTCTAAGTAGGTGTCTATTGCTTCTCCTGCATCTTGGCTATCAGAATCGGGCAATCTTCAATCACATGATCCAATTGTCTACAGTATCTGCAGGAATTGTCTCGTAGGGTTCACGTAGTCCCTTGCAAAGTGCCTTATTTCTCCACAGTTATAGAAAATTAGTTGTCCTCTCCCCCTACGTACGCTTCCACCTTGGCCCCCTGCCCTGCCCCTAGCTGGGGAGCCACCTATTCCCGAGGGGGATCTTGGCGAGGACAGATCCGACTATACCCTATATATATTTCCTCGATCTATCATTAGATCATACATCTGGCAGTTATGTTCATCATGGCCTACAAATCTACAGAACCTGAACCATTGTTGCTTTATTTATGGGACATATGCGGCAAGGCGGGGATAGTGGTTGGTATCATGCAGCCCAGCAACGCGACAATCATTGCACCAAAGCACCGATCTACTTGGTCCTGCAACTTTCCTAGGTCGCCATGGACTGGGTCCCCCAGCCTGTATGTATTCTGCTAGCATAGGATAGTTATCCTTGGTGTGTCCATTCACCCTGAATCGTATGCACCATCTTTCAGGACTAGCCTCTTGTTCCTCGCTCCTTCTACAGAATCTGGATCTCCATATGCATTCTTCTAGTTGGCCTTGTATCTGCTGCACCCCTAACTGGGTATCATCTCTTGGCACAGCTTCTAGCTTCATCACAATTTCCAAGGCCTTTTCCTGCGATTCAATGGCTTGATGTCCCATTGGCACGCGCAGGTGGGGCAATATCATAGCAATGAACCACTCCATGTGCTGCCTGTCATCGTACATAAATCCTCCTTCTCTAATTACCTTCTTTAACTGTTGGTTAGCCTCCCATACGGACTCAGACGGTCCTTGCTTTAAATCCTTCAAATAGTTCACTATCTGCGAGTAGGACTTGGGCTTCTTGAACTGTTGTTTCAAAGCATTCTTAATCTCTTCAATGGTTGCATTCGCATGCTGGTTGATGTATCCCATATACTGGTCCAAGGCCCTTCCTTTAAAGGCAAGGGATAGCTGCGCCCTTTTTACCACATCACTAGCTACGTTCTACACAGTCCATACCGATCCTGCGATGAACCAAAACCGATCCATATATTCATCTCCTACGCCCTTGAAGGTGGGTAGCTTCATGTGCAAGGTCATATCGTCTTCTAGCGGTGGATGCGGTGAGTTCTTACCCCTATGAGGGTTTGACGATGGCATAGATGGAGAGCTATGCACAACATAATTTCTTACTGGATTGTAGACAGATTGATCTCCTTCTTGATTAGTTTTGTAATATTTACCACTGTGAGTTGTAACCTCACTTTGATCAGAGCTCATTCACTCTATGTGGCTGCACAGAATGCTATTTTCACACAATAATACCTTAATCAGCAATGGTAAGGTTTTCAAAAACTTACCCCGAAAACCCTTAAATAACCTTCGCTCTACTTCCGAATAGGAGACGAATTGATCGATGGCAAACTCTATCACAAACCCTCCTAGCACACTGTCCACCCAGTGATCTACCGTACGAGTGATGGTGTTATCAGTCTTTTCTAACTGTTGGATCAACTCTGGAGTCCACTGTGTGACCCGTTCGTCCTTCCAACACTTCTGGAAATCTACGAGCCTTGCAAGCCACCCCTGAAGCTCGGTCGCAATTGTCACAAAGAAAATTTTGTAGATCTCTTTGAAAATGTACTTATTCTTCCAATTTCCGCCATCAACCTTGTGTTGCGATTCTCTTTGATCGCAAATTCCTGAATTTTTTTTTTTGAACCACTCCTTAATTTCTTTCTTCTTAGGTTTCCAATATTCTCTTGGCATTACTCGATCTCTCTCTAAAAATGCTCCCGATCCCGGAAACAAAACCATTTGTTGGCTCGAGGGGTGCTGACCCAGGTTCAGGGATTAAGGTTTGCCAATAAACCCCTATACTACTGGCCCTTTCAGCAGTGACCTGCTTGTGCAGGCCAAAGTCTCACCTGAAGCAGAATGAGAGGGTGCTAGAACCAGGTTTCCACACCCTGAGAGAGAGCAGGTAAGTCAAGCAGAACTGTGTTCCCAACTTATCAAGCTTCATATTTAACAGATCTAGTTGCAGCCTTATATCACAAAGCTCAGATCTAATGATTACCTTCACATCCACGTGCATAATACCAATCTATCAGTACAACAACTACAATCACATTAATTAACATATCATAGATTCATATAACAAAAACAAGGATACTTTCGCATCTATCAAACAGATATTTTCGCAGCTTTAATCATACAACCCAAGTTCGCATAAATTATAATAGAACAGATCCAATAGTTCGCATCAACAGTAATACATTAACTCAGATAACGCAGAGATACTCTAATCAAATTTGCATATATTAACATCCAAAACCCAATACAATCCAACACAACCTACGCACACAACCAGTAGGGTCCGCACACAGCAGGACTAAGGATCTCCGTGCACACAGCCAGCAGGGTCCACACACTGTAGGACTAAGGATCTCCGTGCACACAGCCAGCAGAAGTCCTTACCCTAGCAACCCAAACAGATCTAACAATTCACAACTATCATCAATCTCTATTCTTTCCTACCTATGACTCAAAAAGGTTCATCTATTTATACCGATTTAGCCTACGCATCCAATGGTCCGCAAACCGTGGTTTACGGACTCTTGGTCTACCCTTGACCCATTACAATGCATTAGGGGCTTTGACCCACCCCAAAACTCCTATGTTAGACTAAATATTACAAAAATATACAAAATTCGCAGCTCTTAGGAGACCCTGTTCCAACAGACAAAATTGACTAAAAAAACATATCTAAAAAGGTGCCAAAATATAAAATAGTGAAACTATTTGAAATGTTTTAACCATAAGAATATATGTCTTTTAATATATATATGTGTGTGTGTGTGTGTGTGTGTGTGTGTGTGTGTGTGTGTGTGTGTATGTGTATGTGTATGTGTATGTGTATGTATGTATGTATATATGTATATATTCTTTTTGTAAGTGAAATTTCATTAGATTTATAAGAATTTACATATAGTACAAACATATAGATTCTTCAATGCACAACATAGAAATTGAGCATATGCAAACAAAAGAAAATGCATATCTAACATGGTAATATCATTGTGCATGTCAAGAAATTGTATGCAATTGAGGTACAAGGTGCATGCAAAGCTTTGAGGAGCAAGGAAAAGGTTAGATACTTGATGGTTGAAAGGGAGCATGAATTACCTCTCAACATGCAGCCTAGAAGAAGCCTCAGAATGTTGTGGAGTAGCCACAATTGGAGAAGTGGAGAAGAGTCCAAGTGGAGACATCCACTCAAGCAGAGACCTCCAGTAGCAGGAAATTTCGAGCCAAGTGGGCAGAGGGAGCACATGCATCCATACCTCTAGGTCATAGGTGGGGCGATGTGAAGCAATAGTCCCAAGAGTGTAGAAATTTGGGGCATGGTCCATTGAGATGTTTCGTCTCATGGATCATTACCCTTTTAAATATATATATTATATATTTAAAAGGGTAATGATCCTTGGTGGTAAATGTGGACCATGCCCCAAATTTCTACACTCTTGGGACTGACTAACTTCACATCGCCTATATGACCTAGGTATGGACATGTGCTCCCTCTGCCCCGCAACCAGGCTGGAGGTCACCACCTTGAGTGGATGTCTCCACTTTAGATCCTTCTCCACTTCTCCAATTGTGGCTACTCCATGACATTACGAGGCTTCTTTAGGGCACTGTTGGAGGTAGTTCATGCTCCCTCAACCACCAAGTATCCAACCTTTGCCTTGCTCCTCAAAGCTTTGCATGCATCTTGTACCTCAATTGCATACATACATACATACATATATAGATATATATATATATACCAAGTATCCAACCTTTGCCTTGCTCCTCAAAGCTTTGCATGCATCTTGTACCTCAATTGCATACATACATACATACATACATACATACATATATATAGATATATATATATATATATATATATATATATATATATATATATATATATATATATATAAACACATCTATATAAATTATCATTTTCACACATAAAACTAATACTAATCTAAATATTCTTTTTAAATTAATTCCACAATCTTTTATTTGATGATTCATACTATGAATTCACATAACACACACACTCTATCCATCACCAAATACACTAAATAATAGAATTACTATATCATATCATAACTATATATTAGAAATTTTCGTAAAGTGTGTTCGTGTGGACCATCAATAAAACTGAGACCATCCACCTGCATGGAAATCAATATTCCCAAGTCTATAGACCCATTAATACAGTGTAGGGAAAATTCTGGGGATGGACTCTGAAATCGGTTTTGACTTTCAACTCCTGGACATAATTTCTTCGGCGAACACTTTCCGGGAAATGGGTTGATGTATCTATAATAATCAAAATTCATCATCCACCTGTCGATGCCAGATGCATCATCCACCATGCGTATGATGGATCTGAACTGGATTCATTTAAACCTCTTTCAAGATTTGAATTTTCCCACCGATTTTTTAAATTTGTCTGCCCATTCTATTTTGGATCTGGTTGTCTATACTTCGAGTCCGGAATGTGTCTGGTAGTGCTGGGTATGGTCAATTTTATATCCTCGGGATCGATTTTCCAGTACACTCAACTAAAGGATCCCTGGAATGTGGTGTGTGGAATGGGGACGAAGTTTCGTGCATCCAGATTCAATTGAAGAAATAAAAGAATTTTTTAAAATTCCGGCTGATATTGAAACAACAAGCTTAAACCTGAGAACCCATTTTATCTATGGGTTTTTATGCACTTCTTTGTTACGTAGTAATTTCAAGCTTTTATTTGACTTATTTCCCTCCAAAAATGCTCTAATAATGGCTGAAAAAACAAACTAAGGGGTGTTGGAAAACAACGTCGGGCGAAAGGAACTGAGGAGGGTTTTCTTGACCTTCGAAAAGAATTGCAACGGGTTGATAAAAAAACAAGAGATGAGAGAGTCCTTTTATAAGCTCAGGTTGTGCACTAGCGAAGAGGATTTGGCCCCCACAATTCGAATGATGAATGTGCATTAAGCGATTAAACCTAATGTGACTCACACACGATGGAGACATGGGTGTAAATAAAATAATTCAAATGGGCATTGGAGGATTCCAATGAGGCCCTTCAAATCAATTCCATCCATCTCAAAGCACTCTATAAGAAAGGTGCATCTCTGCTAAGGCTGAGTTATTATAAGGCAGCATGAAAATGTTTGAAGTAAGAGAAAAGGACCAGTAGTGGGAAGAGAGAAATAAAATAAGCACTAGGCCAGGCTGATATCCTCCTTACTTTGATACCCTCCCCTTTCTGAGTATCAATCCAAGTGTAGGAATTGGGGCTTAAATTACAAGTGTGAGAGATGAATTTGGAGCACTCTCTCATGACATCCCTAAAGCACATAATTACTACATATTTTGAGAAAATTCATGACCAAGCAGAGGATTAATTGATGACTAAATGGTCTTCTCAACAACCCTTTGATCTAGATATTTTGGCATGGGCAGAATTTGCAAGGATTTATATAGATGCAAAGAGGTTCATTGAGAGCTCCCAACTATTAGAAGAAGAGATTCATTGGATTTTTCACTCTATATGATTGCATATTTGGCAGGAGAACAATCCAAACACTTCACTCCTCTGATGGCCAATAACTTATTTCCCTCTTATCAAAATCTTATGGAGGTAGTCTATCGATTTAGTTTTTCAGTGCTACCTCTCTAATGCAATTCACACAAGGCCCTAGTTAGTCATCTAGGGTTAGGGCATAAATTTAAAGAAAAGTAAAAAATCTAAGTTGTGATGACCATTAAGGATTTTACATCTAGTTCCTGGCCATTGGGAGGTCAGGAGTCATGAAAGATTTCAATATGGAAAATTTGCTACCTAAGAATACCTAAAAGAGAAATTTCGCTAGCCCTTTTAGATATGTATACTTCATAAACATGTGTTAATCGATTTTCAAGGATGAAGATGCAACAATCCTCTAGGAACATTCATTCATTCATTATCAAATAAGTAACACATGCAAAAATTCCCAATAGTTACAATCTAAAATGATAATTTTAACAATTGGGGCACATTAATAACCATGAGATATTATTCCATGCATTAGAAATTAGTATATTTCACAAATTTTATCATAAATAGCAGTTACATGATAGTGGAGAGTATATCCATCCATAAAAATGCCATCAGGAAGCTCCAAAGATGAGACAAATTATCCAAACATCAAAACACATTCATAAACATCCAAAATAGTCCATAAATTGCAGATTTTAATTCTCTCAAGTAGGGAGAAAATCCCAGTCATGATGGTTTTCAATGAGACTAACTCTCATGTATTTATGCAAGAGCTAGTAGTTTGGATTTCTAAATAACAAGCCCCTAAAGTGTCAAAATAAGGTGACAAACCCTTGGTTACAAGCTAAACAGGATAGCTTAAACATTAATCATTATTTTGTTTCTCCTTTTATCCATTGTTATGCATGCGGGGTGCTCTCCAATGCTAGGGTTGAGGCCTCTTGTGCTCAATGTGTGGGAGAGGGCCTCAAAAATGATGATGAAGAATGACATCCCCTCCATATGATGAAAAACATATCCAAACCTCTATTTGGGCTTTGCGGGCTCTAAATGGGTCCCATGGGTCTCCAAGTGGCTCATAGTCAAGTCGATGATCCATCAATGAGGGCTAGAAGATGACATACACCCTCCAATGCCTCCATAGGAAAAGAAGAACCGATTAAATAAAATATATTCCTATAATTCAACATGTTTTTATTGATTCTAAAGATTAAATACTTGAAAACTTTATATTATTTTTCAACATCTATACCTAATTTTTCCATGGGCTCCTCTAGGTGGTATTTCATTGAAACCTGTAAACCCCACCCAAAAAATAGGATATCCCAATCAAAGGAAACACTCTTAGAACTTGGAGTGGGTACACTTGAAGAGACCGACATGCCCCTTAGACCAGAAGACTTAGAACTAGAAATCAAGAAGACTCTATTGCTATATACTTCATCCCCCAAAAGAGGAGTGGGATCGACAAGAGATTGCACTGGCTCGACCACTTCATCAATCAATGGTTGGGTCAATTGTTAAGTAACATAATAGGTTCAGGAGTAGAAGAACCTATAGACTCAGACCACAACCTTTGTACCACTTAAATCTCAGGGCACAAATGAGGAAGATGATCTCCCTTGCATATCTCACAAGGGAAATTAGGCTTAAATCTTTTACGCCTAGGTTTCTGATCAACGTTAATGCCCCCAGCATGACTAGAAGTGGCTAGTGAAGGGTCTCATACATGACTTGCAGAGGTTAGAGACTCTTTCCTAAGAGAGAGAGGACTTGTGCCCTCATATTGACTCACAGAAGCAGGTGAGTCATCAGCAAAATTACTCATAGAGGTAGGTGACCCATTACTAGTATGGCTGCCAGTGACTAGAAGTATGCCCCCAGCATGGCTTGCAGTGGTTGAAGGCTCATCTCCAACATGAAAAACAGAGGTTTTTGATGATTAATGGAGAGAAATCTTCTTCTTCTTATTCCTCCTCTTTTTCTTCTTTTTATATTTCTTTTTAGTTGAGTGGCACCGCTCTCGTCTAGTGGGAGAGGAAGCTTAAAAAGGTAGTAGACATTTGGGTAATTTACTTTCCTCTTGGTTTGATTTTATTTTTGCATTGAAAGATAAATTATATCCTTTGGTCTTTTGGAAAAAGGATTTAATGGAATGGACATATTTGAGGCAAGGCAAGGGCCAAAGTGTGCAAAGTTTCACAGAGGAATTTAGGAAATAAGATTTAAATTTGGCCATTCCATTAGATTCACGTGAGACTGCGACAAAATATATTGGCGTAATACGTAGTTATATCAAGTGTTATTTATTGTAGTTTGAGCTTACTACTATTGATGCAGCCAATGTGAAGACCATCCATCTTGAAAGCAGGGGTAAACATGACAAGGGTGATCATCCCAAGAAATCATCATTTGTGGCATTGTGTCGGGGACTCCATATTTGTATGACAAGAAGAAAAAAAATATTCTGACATGAAAACAAATACAATCTCACGTAATATGAGGTGGAGTATATTGTCAAGGATCATCATGTGAAGATCAATGCAAATATTGTTAGTGTAGGTCGGATGAAGAGGTTGATCAAATTCAGCAAAGGTTGCATTCTCATGGCTGTGAGAGAAAAGGATGCAAAAACATATGAAGCTTTTCAAGATTGTGACTTCACTCACAAGAAATAATTATATGATATTGTTTCTAACTATTGTGGGGTTTTTCAAGAACCAAGTGGGTTACCTTCAGGAACAAATTGTTGATGCAGTAGAAGAAACTTGTATGTTACCATTCAGAGAATTTCTCCCAAGTTTTTGTGAATTATCCCACTTATGACAAGGAACTCTATGCTTTGGTGCATGTGAATTATCCCACTTATGACAAGGAACTATATGCTTTGGTGCCTGTGAATTATGCCACTTATGTATATGAACATATTCCATATATCCGCACCTTTTGTATATGTGTATGTATTGTATATGCACAACTTCCATGTGTGTACATATACAAAATCTACGAATATACATAAACTGTGCACAACTTCAACCTATGTATATGTGTAGCTTCCGTATATGTATATATCTTTTGTATATGCAAAAATCTTGTATATGCACATATATGAAGTTATGTATATACGAAATATATGTGCATATATGGAAGTTGTGTATATATAAAAGATATGTAATACAAAATATGTGCATATACAAAAGTTATGTGACTTTTTTATATGCACATATTTCATATATGTGCAAGTCTGTCGTATGTGCACAACTTTTGTATATGAGCATATCTTCCATATATGTGCATATCTAGATTTTGTGCATATACGGATGATGCACATATACGGTAGATGTTCATATACGGAAGATATATTCATATAATGAAGGAAATGCGCATATACAAAGGTTGCACATATACAAAAGATATGCACATATATGAAAGTTGCACATATACAAAATATATGTGCATATACAGAAACTTTGCATATCCGGAGACTGTCATATATGCATATTAAGAAATTTGTACATAGTTTTTGTATATGTGCAACTTCTGTATATGCGCATATATGGAAGTTGCGCATATACTGAAGATGTGTACATATAAGGAAGTTGTGCATATACATAAAATATGTGCATCTGTCATATATGTGCAACTTCCGTATATGCGCAAATTCCATATATGTGCATCTACCGTATATGTGCAATTTCCATATATTCACATATCATCCGCATATTTGTAAATTTTGTATATGTGTAATTACTGTATATGCGCATATATGAAAGTTGATCCTTTAGTGAAAATAATATATTATCTCTTATTTAACAAAAACATGGATTTACAAATCATCATATAACACATATTTTAGGTAACGAAATCAGGGTTATTCTAGTTGTGGTATGATGTCATGGTTCCAATGCAATTTATGGTTCAATAGTATGAGCCTTGATTATAGTTTTATGGAAAGTTGCACCTAACTTCCTAACGTTATTTAGGGGAAAATGGAGAATTTCATTTAGGGAGATAGAAAATGAACCAAACAGAAAAATTGAGCTTACTGAGATCCTACAAGTGTGTTTGACAAGGATTATGTGAGCTCACTATCCACAAATTGCTAATCTATATGTTAAAATTTCAACCCCTTAGTGAAAAAATTGCATCATCTCTCACTAAGAAAAACCATATTTATAAAGATAATCCAATACAACCCTTTTTTAGATAATTCTATCATACAATACAATTTTTTCTAGTTGTGAATTGGTTTCATGAGTCCACCACAATTGAAAATTTATCGATTTAGGTCACAATTATTGTTTTATGGTGAGCTTTAACTCACTATCTAAATCAATTCGACATATGCAGAATTTGTTCAAAAAGAATAAAGGAAAATTGAATAGAAAAAATGACTTTTGTAAGCTCCCAAATATTTTTCTAGTTTAGGCCAATGTGAACACATTACCTATATTTACCCTATCTGAAATTTTCAGGAATCAACCCTCTAATGCAAAAAATGCATTATCTCTTACTGAGTAAAACATTTATTCCAAGGACCACTGAATAAAACATTCTCTTGGAAATGGAATCATTGAAGAGGGGTGTCAATTACAATAATACATTATCACAAGTCTGATTCAATCAATGGTTTGTTAATTTGATTCTTAATTGTAGTTTTTGAGTGAATTACAACTCGCTTCTTGAAATTATTTACGAATTCATCGAGGGTTTTTTTCAAAGGGATTAAAAGTGAACCAAGAAAATAATTAAGTACCATATGATTCTACAAGTTTCTTTAGCCAAGGGTTAAATGAGAATATTATCCACAATTTCCCAATCTAGAGGTAGTCTCTACCTCAAGTGTACACTTTATCACTTATAGGATTGTCACTAAGACATTTTACAATGAGGAGATGCACACTACAATGGATAATTTGTTCCAAATTAGAGAACAAGTAAAGAAAACCTTTGCCAATAGTCTTGTTTAATTTTCATATCCAATCCAATCTTGGCTCTAAATCCTGGATACAGTGGTTGGGATTGTGAAATCTTGAATATCCAAATCTGAATAGTTTTTGGTGTTTGTACAGGGACACTAAATTGTAAGTCACAAAGAAATGTGGGATCGAGTTTGCGATATTTGGAAAGTGTTTCTATGAACTTGGATGTGATTGGATGTTTTTGAGACATCTTTTCAGATTCCATATCTCTAGCATTGAATTTTTAAAGGAAAGTAAACAAACAATTATTGTAATATGATATTGAGATGCAATATTTTCAAGGCGAGAACAATCAAGATGCATTTTTCTTATAGAAATAAAACAAATTTTTATTTTTTAAGCATGGGAAACAATGATATTATGAACATGATTAATCAAATCCAACAATAAGTTTCTATTTTTAGTTGTGAAATCAAAATCCAAGGACAATTTTTTATACAACTATTTCTTGTTGAGATGGAAACTTGTTTGTTGGAGAGTGAATAAAAAAAAGTCAATCTATGACCTCTTGGATTAGGTAGCCATCAAGGCGAGCCTTAGTTTCTCTTCTTTCTTACCTTCAATATGCTCAAATTGTGATTTTTGTGAACATGGAAGTAGTGAAAGTGTTAGTTTAAAGCTTCTCTTTCATCTAATTGAAACATTTTCCACCCTTACTTTAGTCATCACTTTATTAATTAGTTAATATTATGAAAGCATAAGTGAAGTTATAATAAAAATTTAATGTTGTCTATGTTGAAATATTGTAACATCATATTATGTATAAATTGTGCATACACAACTTGCAAATTCATAAATCACAACAATAATATTGCATGCACTAATTTAATCTATTATTGTGTATTAATAAATAATATTTAATATTAAAATGGCATATCAACTAAGATCCAAAATAACGAATATGGTCTAATGCTCAATTTTTTTTACATGTAGTCTTATTTATTAGTTTCCTTGAATTTGAATAAATACATCATCTGAAGTCATATGTTCACACTCTTTTACTTATCTCAACCAAAATGTTTGACTAATGAAAGAGTGCCACTATGATTCAAAAAAACAAAATGCTACTATTTATATATATGGGGTGCCACATCTCCTCTCTCATAGTAAAATATCACGGAAATATAAAACATGATTGAAGACAAATGATTGTTTGATTAAACATCCTTCTTAATTTCTAAATACAATTCCACTTTTGCCTTTTTTAAATTTATTTTGGGTGGTGTGAAAAATACCATGCTTCTTATAGATGAATATTCATGTTTCTATGATTCTTTGGATAACCTAGGCATAAGAAATCACCACTGTGCTAAACTCATTCTCTAAGAAAAGTTAGAAGTCATTTATAAATGGCTTAAAAAATTATAAAAAATAATAAGACACACATAAATTACAATTGAACAAAATATTAGGCATGTCAATTTATCTTACATGTTTAATTACATTTATTCATTCAAGTAAATTATCCAAATCACTTTTAATATTAATGGTGTCATTTAACTATTAATAATTAAAACAAGTCAAGAAGCATCATACTATTGATGATTTTGTCCTTCAAATTTTATGTAATTGAAAATTTATACTAACAACTACATTCATAAAATAGTATATAAATTCACTTAATATATAATAATCAAATATATTAATCCTTATTCCATAATTTTTATCAAAATTAAATATTCATCTTTAGTTATTATCAACTCAACCAAAAATTACCTTCAAAATCTATTACCAATAAGCTTTAGCCAACTGCGCAGAACTAATGTTCAACTAAATTCAAAATTTCAAATGAATAAATTAGTGTAAAAATTCGAATTAACTGACTCGATTTCAAATTGAAATTGAAATTGTAAAGACCTTTACGTGAATTTGTTTAAATTGCTGTCACCTCAGCCGGCGCTGGCAATTAACTGGGAGATGACTTTTTTGTTGGACCGAATCCCACCCAGTACAGTTGATGATGATAATTTAGATCCATCATCTACATGGCAGATCATCTTGCATAAGCTATAGATGATGAAAGTTAATCTACACGTTTTGACGTTTAAATTAGTTGTCAGATTTCTATTCCTTACAATGTATTAATAACCTATTGTTTTGTAAATAAGGAAAGCTATATAGGATAAGTTATATGATATTAAATGCAATAAGATAGTATATGTTCACGGTTAAATTTAAACAAAATTAAATTTAATGATGAACATATACTACTCCACCACATTTAATATTATATAGCTCATTATTTATTAGTTACCTGTAAAGAAGCGCCTAGTCTACCGAGGCCCCGTTTTGACCCAGAATCTCGTAACGATTTTCAGAAAATCTGACAAAGATTTGCCCAAAATCTTGTTTACAGTTGTTAAACATTAGTATTTTGAGTGCCCCAGGGGTTTTTGATAGTGCTGAATCCATTTCCAGTATCAAAAATGGATTCCAAGCACTGCAACTACCTGATTTTTTAAAATTTAGTTGACCGGATTCCAGCAAATTTCTGCCGTCCGGGCCAAAACGCGACCTCAATAGACAACTCCGTAAAGAAGGCTTTCCATCTAATAAGATTGGTGTCTGCTCCACCACATTTAATATCGTATAACTTACTATTTATTAGTTACCTGTAAATAAGGCTTTCCGTCTAATAAAATTGGTGTGTGCGTAAAACCCGAGGTCTCATCCATGGTGTACCCATCAATCCGTGCATTGACCGTGGCCGACGCCCATCACGGGAAAAGAAAGTTGCAGTCACGCTCTCGGTGACGCGAAATGTGAGATTTCTGCCCCACATCACCTCCACACTAGAAAGCTAGTATTGCATTTGACGTTCTCTGGTTATTTCGAGGCCTTATGTTCATTCGAAAGAAAGTACAAGACTAGTATAATATTGTATTGTATTGTAGAGGTATATTTTTGGGAGTTGTTTATAGAGGCTGAGGAATTGTTCAGACAGTTAAAATTGGATAGAATCTGAGCAAAAAAAAATACCTACCTAATTTTCTTAAAATCTTATCTAAATTTTTATGATTTTCAAGGCAAAAAAACAGTCTAATTAAAATAAAGCATATTTTTGAGTAAAATATTAATAATGATTATAAAATCTAAATATTTTTTAATAAAAAATAAAAAATTTTAAACAATTAAATTATCTTAAATAAAATAATTATAACAAAATAAAAATTAATTTTTTTTAATGTTAAGAATATATAAAATAGTTAATTAATAATAGTCAACTCAATAACTATTACCCAATACCTACCTAATAAATAAATTTAATGAAATCTTGGTAGCATACTACATTATACCCCCAACATTACTTTGAAAAATGGATAAAATTTTGCGTCAACCAGATTCATAAATGATTGATAAATTTCCCTGAGATATCAATGGGCGGGTGTGAGGCCGCGGGTGTGAGGCCCCGGGGTTCCTAAATTGGTAAAAGAAAATGACATTCTTAGTTACGTGTAGTTACGTGTCATATCTACGGAGGGGTGCGGGGGGGGGGGGGGTGTGCGGGGGAATAAACGGAGTTGTTTACTCAAGCAACGAAATAGTTCGGACGGTAGTTTTTTGTCGGAATCCGGGCAATTAAAATTCAAGAAATCAGGTAGTTGGAGTGTTTGGAATCCATTTTTGACAGTGGAAATGGATTCAGCACTACCAAAAACCCTTAGGGCACTCAAAATACTAAAGTTTAACCACTGTAAACATGATTCTCATAAAATCTTTGCCGGATTTTTTTAAAATCCTTGTCGGATTCTGGGCCAAAACGTTGCCTGGGAAGACTACGGCTTAATAAACTTCAAAAAACAGTTGGCATTTGAATTATCTGTCACATCAACCAGGAGATTAATTAAAGATGGATAAATTTATGCCGGGAACAGATTTATGAAAGATGTATAAATTTATCTAATTGTTTTTGTGATTTTTTGGAAGTCGTTTTTAGGAATTTTAAGGTTTAATTTCTCTAAAATTTAAAGAGAATTTATTAAAATCACAAATTTGATGGTTAACCTCTTCACAATGGAAGTGTTCTAAAAAAAAATTAGAGTGCTGAATTCATATATTCAATCAAAAAACTAGTTTAAATAACACAAATCGAAATTTATTACTCTTAAATTTATGCTCACACCAGATTTTATAAAGATGGATAAATTTTGCTCAATATAACATCAATTTTCTTTTCTTTTTTATCATACATATAAAAAATATTCATTGAAATCACAAGTTTGATGGTTAACCCCTTCACAATGGAAGTTCCCTAGGAGTTTTTCAATCTAGTTTAAATAACACAAATCAAGATTTATTCCAAGAAAATTCCAAAAAATTGCACTAAAGACAACTCCTAAATTTATATTAGCTTGATGGTAACCCATTCACAATAGTAAGACTTTAATGGTTTTTAAGGGTGCTAAATCCATATATTCACTCAAAAAAACTAGTTTAAATAACACAAATTACGAAAATTTATTCTAGAAAAATTCCAACAAATAACACTAAAAACAACTCAATAATTTATGCTCGATATTTATGCTCCCACCAAATTTTCCAAAAATAAAAAATATTGCACTATGTAATTGGGCGAGATTTTAGTTTCTCATGCATTTTCTTGCAATTGAGAATCTATCACAAGAAGGGCAGAGCTTAGGTTTAAGCTTTAGAATCATCAGGTAGGATGTGGTTGAATTTGGTAAAGTTATGGCTCAGATTTCTTTTTCAATTTTTTTTCCCTTTTCTATCATACATACAAAAATTCCAAACAACGGCCACTATCGTTGGCCTATATAACACCAAGCAATTGAGATTCTATCACAAGAAATTCCAAACAACCCCCACTATCGTTGGCCTATATAACACCAAGCAATTGAGATTCTATACAAGAACCGCAGAGTTTATGTTTAAGGTGGTTTAGAATTAGCAGGTAGACCGTGGTGGTGAAGTTATGGATTTCTAAATCTTTGTCATCGTCCACCGAGTTGAACAACAACAAATCATATCCATGCTGTCTCATCATCATGGAAATCTGTGGAGTGACGATTTCATACAGTCTCTCAACTCACCTTACGGGGTAATTAAATCACATAAGCCACAGAGCTTGTGCTTGTTTTATGGGACATATCTGATCTATACTCTCTTTACTATGTCTTCTTTCTTCTTGTTTGCATATATAGTAATTATATTCGGTGCACCATATTCAGGCACTTGCATATCGTGAACGGGCTGAAAGGCTTATCGAAGAGCTCAAACATTTACTTTCGGGTTACTTAGAAGATAGTTGCAATGATGATTTAATCAAACGAATTCAGATCGTTGACACGGTTCAATGTCTCGGATTGATCGACACTTTCAACACGAAATAAGTGGAGCCTTGGATTACCTTTACAACACGAAATAAGTGGAGCTCTCGATTACCCTTTACACGTTAAGCACTTACAATGATTCTAAATTTGATAGAAATTCATCCCCCACATATAGTTGCATGATTCTTGTTTGTCGTTGCATTAGACACTACACTCAGGGGGTTTTTAAGACGAAAACAAATATTTTATCTTAAATATCTTGGAATTGATCGACATTTTCAACATGAAATAAGTGGAGCTCTGGATTACCTTTACACGTTAAGCACTTACAATGATTCTAAATTTTATAGAAATTCATGTCCCAGATATATAGTTACATGATTCTCGTTTGTTGTTGCATTCAACACTATTACACTTAGGGGGCCTTTAAGACAAAGGAAATATTTTATTTTAAAATTTAGTTTCGTCTTAAAATTTTGGATACCAGGCATTAGTAAAAAAGGTAAAAGTAAAGGATTAGGGGTCTCTCTTTATGTTGTTGATGGGTACTTCAAGAAGCAGGTGTTAGTAAAAAAGGTAAAAGTAAAGGATTAGGAGTCTCTCTTTATGCTGTTGATGGGTACTTCAAGAAGCAGACATTAGTAAAAAAGGTAAAAGTAAAGGATTAGGGGTCTCTCTTTATGTTGTTGATGGGTACTTCAAGAAGTAGAGCGATGGAGGCTGACAACAGAGGTGCTTGGTGAGAGGAACGATGGAGGCACTTTCGTTGAACATGGATAGGCAGTAACATAGTTGGAGTACTTTTCGAGGTCTCCACTGATTGTGTTTTAATCTGTGTTTTTTTACTGTTTCATTTATTTTGAAGGCTACTTCTATCTGCTAGTTGTTGTTATCAATACATTGTTGTGTTGAAACTTATGACTGTCATCAACAACATGGATTAGATTTACCCGAAGGATGGTAAAGGCAAATTATAGAATATACTTTGGCAAAAAATATGCCAACTTCAAAATCTCTACAACAAAAGCAAACGCTTAGGATAAAAGATATGTTTGTGGAAGAATTAGTCACAAAATTTACAAGGGAGGTAATTTTGACTACAAGTGTGGAGGTAGATGGATTAAATGTAGCATTTTTTGGTGCAATTGCTATTGTTGTTGGGTGCAATGCATCTAAGCATAATTATCTGAGTTAGATTCAGTTTTTATCCTCGTTCTAGATGATATCAGGGATATCTACTGTTTTTTTTTTTTTCAAGGTACACTAATAGCAATTTATTTTCCACTCTAGTTGTTAGCCTACTTTATGGTCTATTTGAGACGCACTAGCTGGTTGTTTACGTGGTACTTATTTTGAACATTTTCTCTTGTGGATCTTCCTGCTCCTTCTCTGGTTTGAGATTAGTCGATCGCAACATTTTTTAGGATCTTAGCTCCTACCTATTGGTCTTCTCTGTGGTCTATCCGAGACACATTGGCTAATTGTTTTATGTGGTATTTCTTCTAAACCTTTTCTCCTATGGATATTCCTACTCCTCTCAGGTTTGGGATTGGTTGATAGGAGGATTTTCGAGGATCTTTACTGCTACGTAAGTGCATTCATTTTGGTTGGTGGAGTTGGTAACATATTTGAATTTTGAATTCGATGACGACGGAGTCTCTTGGGGTCATTAATTGTTCTGGGGGGATATTTATTTTCCAAGTTGGCCATTGATTATATGAGGGACAATCCATTAATGGTTTGCGTCGTCATTGAAGATATTTGTTAATTGTGTGCTTGTTGAAATTTTCCAAAGGACATTGGTCGATGATGATTGGCCAATCTATTGGATTTGAAGGGGTGTCCTAGTGGATTGAGCTAGTGATAACCTATATTGAGTGGGTTCAATAATTGATAAGTGACATTAATTTACCTTGTCAACATATTTTATCGAGGTTCTTTCAGACACTACTACATAAGGTATTTTTAGTAATGATCTATACTTTGGTGCACATATACGTAGGATTGCAGACTGTCAGCGGTGTTCGTTGTACAAATGGCCTTTAGATCTATCGATAGGATGTCACTTGATATTGAAGGAAACTGGGGTGGTGATGTGCCATTAATCGATCTATTGGTACATGCAACTATTGAGGCGAAGAGTCGTGGCTACCCCAAGTCGAGAGTCTAGCCCTTTGGGACATCTCTTATACATGCAAATATACAAATGGTTTCAAACGTTTCAGTGTCCCCACTATTTATTGACCCCGAATGTGGTAATCCATGGAAAATGTTTTTCCATCATTCGTAGAAAAATAAGGAAGCTTAGGTTCATCCTCCTACTTCGGAATTTGGTTGGGATTAGTCACCCTCTAGTATCCTTTTACAAGAGATGATGATGATTAGAGACAAAATTTGGCCCATTATCCTCCACATTTGTCCTGAGTGGTGGGTATGTGTTATGGATGCTTTGGGTTTATCTGGTGGTCTTGCCAATTTTTGGGATCTTAAGGTCATAAATTTTCTTGTCTATAAACCCTTTTCAGGTGTCTTTCTACATGGTTTCATCAGGGGCTCAAGGAAAATTTTAATATTCTTAATACATATGCGCCATATTCTTTCTGGATAAATTGGAATAGTGTGGCCTGTTAAAGATGGGGCCCCTTATTTTGGTGAGGGATTTGAACCTCACCATTGAAGATAATGAGGGTTGGGGGGATTATTGCAGAGTGGACCCATTGGCGAGGTAATTCAACGATATTTTTGGCAGGAACCACTTGGTGGATATTTTTTTGGCTCCCTGTATTCCGACATGGAGAAATGGTTGGGCAGGGTCCATAGGCATCACTAAGAGCCTTGATTGTTTCATGCTTCATGAAAATTTGGTGGAGTGCTTAAGGTCTATAAAATCTTGGGTTATTTCATCCCAAATTTCGTACCATTACCCTATCATATTCTAATGGCAGGCAGATGGGGATTGGGGTGGTCTCTCGTTCAAATTTAATCACCACTTCTTAAAATTTCTTGAATTTGATTCATTAGTGCGTACTTTTTGGGCACTAGGATTAGACCCCTTGATCACATCTTCTTTGGGAATTTTTGGGATTAAGTTGAGGGCTATTAAAAATTCTGATAGTAACTAGATTCAGACTAAAAAGAGGAAACACATCGACAAAATTTTGGCTATTGATAAAAAAACTTGGTACATTGGTTTATCCTTCACATGCATGTTATTTCTCGGTTGTGCATCAATTACTTTCTATGGATATAGAAAAGAGGAAGAATGATATTTTGCAATTACGGAAGGAGGAGTGGAGACTAAAAATTCGTGCTCTCTGAGTATCAGAATGAGACAAGAATATAAAATTATTTCATAATTATGCAACAAAGCACCACAGGGAGAACTCCATCTGTGAAATTCAAGATATTAATGATAATTTCTTATCTACTTTTCCTGACATCTAGGTTGAGGCATTGAAATATTTTTGCAATCAATATAGGGCTAGAGCGGAGGTGGATATTGTGCAACAGATGGGGGTTGTTGATTCATATCTGACTATGTTCGATGTCGACACAAATACTATGTTATCTCAACCCATTACAATGGAAGAATTATAGGCTAAGATGAAATCATTTTCTTGTGATAAAAGCCCTCGGCGTGATGGCTGGCCCATTGAATTATTTTTACACTTCCAAGATATTATGGGCACTGATATATTTGCGGTTGCAGAAGAATCTTGAAATATTGGTTATATCCCTGGTGATATTAATTCCACTTTCATTACATTGATTCCTAAGGTTTCACATGCATAAAATTTTGTTTATTATAGGCCTATCTCTCTTTGCAACACCTTATACAAAATTATTTCCAAAATCATTACTAATAGGTTGAAACCTACATTATCGGATGGTATCTCCCACAACCTCTTCGTTAAAGACAAATTCAAGATGTGGTTTCTATTGCACATGAGACTATACATACTATCAATTATAAGAAGCTCGAGGCGATTATTATGAAGTTTGACTTACAAAAATATTTTGATTGTGTAGATTAGACCTTTCTTCTGCTGGTCCTACACAAAATTGGAATTTCATTTCAAGTTTAAAAATGTATCATGACATGTGTATCTAATGCAAACTTTGTTGTATTGGATAAAGGACTTCCTACAAAATTATTTTATGTGTCTTGGGTTCTTCGAGAAGGATGGACCTTATCACCCCTTCTTTTAATTATTGTTATTGAGGGACTTAGCAGATTTCTCTTATAGGCACATATGGACAGGTCATTGACAAGTATCTTTATTACTAGACAAGTCAAGGTTACTCATCTTATTTTTGTCGATGACGTGTTACTATTTGGTAGATTATCTGTTCTAGAATGGATACACATTTATGGTATTATTGACCTATTTGGATTGGTCTTTTGAAACCTTATGAATAATATTAAATCTCATATGATTTCCTCATACCCAGATGATGCACTGGTACTGGAGATTTCTTAGATTTTTGGTGTTATCTGCATTGCATTGGATGTGGGTTTTAAATATCTTGGATTTATGCTCAAACCTAATTGTTATGGAATTAAGCATTGAATTTGGATTATAGAGAAATTCCATTGTAAAATTTTATCATGGGCACACAGGCGGCTCTCCCTGGGAAGCATACTTACGGTAGTTCGAGAATTCCTTTAGAGCATCTTTGTATACTGGCTTCATCTTTTCGATCTACCTAAGAATATCATTAAAAGGATATTCTCCTTCATCTCCAACTTTATTTAGGATGGTAACTTTGATAATCACAAATATCATTTGGCTAGCATGGTGATTCTAACTCAGAGGAAATAGGGAGGATGGGGCATCATTGATCTCGACCGTATGAGTTGGGAATTACTTATGAAATTTCATTGGCGAGCTCAAAATGGTGATGGTCTCTGGCATAACGTCATCAAATATAAATACCTCCAAAATAAATTGATGATATTGTGCATAAATGTTGGCGCACGCAACCCACACAACATATCCTATATTTGGAGGAGATTTATGAAGGTTTTCCCATGGCGTATGAGCAATATTCAATGGAAAATTGGAAAAGGTGCAAACATTGAAATTGGTTTTGATCCAATTTGTGGATTTACAAGTGATCACACCTTTCCGTCAGACCTTCTACGGAAAATCATAATTTGGGCATCACTATGTTAGTTAAATATGTATACAAGACATATTTTCTAGTCCCTATTGGCTCATGGCCTCTGAAATTGGATTATATGGGTATCTTGAAGGTAGATGGAATATCTATGTCTGAGACCTTACACATGCGAGCATATTTCTCACTGAAAACAACGATAAACATGTATGGAACGATAATTTGGTGATGGTTCAAATAAAGGTATGAGATTCACAAGCGGAGTGTGTTTCTAATAGATCTACTTTCTGCTAGCCACTCCTTTCAACTAGCTGAGTAGAATTCATAAAATCATAGAACACTTCATTGATCTGAAAATTACACATAAACACTTCACTGATATTCCTTTTGTTATGTTGCAGTACAAATTATATGTAAATTCCATCTATCAACACAATGGAAAATTTTCCATTCAGTGAGTATTTTTTCATGTTTTTGCAACTCATGGACTGTCAGGTTACGATATGGTTTTTCACAAGAGGAATATGTGGAACACTGATGATAACTACCTTTTTTTATTTTAGGATTCTTTTTAGTTAAGATATAAGTATTGGGATACTTTCTTAAGTTGTGGAGGTATTTTGATGGAATTTTTTAGTACAAGTTAAACAATCAAGTCCAAAAGGTTTACTGAGATCTATAATCCTAGCGTTAGAGAGTGAGAAGGGGGCTTAAGACCTCATGGAATAGGATTTCAGGGGCCTAGAGGGAAGGAAACACGATAAATTGATAGGGGAACCCCCAATAATAGTGATAAGGCGTTTAGGGGCCACATCATCACAACCCATAAGCCCTTAACCCATAATGATTAAATTCCCTATCCCCTTAACCCCAAATCCATAATCCCTTAACCCCTATAATCATAACTCACAACCCATTAACCCCTTAATCCCTTAAACCCTAAGCCACTAACCCCTTAAATTAGAATCCCTAAAGCCCCTAAACCCCAATCCCTTATCCTCTTAAGCCTCACCCTTAACCCTTTAGCCCTAACCCATAAACCCATTAACCCTTAACCCCCAACCCCTAAACCCATGAACCCTTAACCCCTAACCCCTTAACCTATTGACACCTATATCCCATAACCTTAAGCACTTAACAACTAAATCCCCTAACCCCTAAGCCATTGGTGCTTAACCTTTAACCCCTAGAGCCCTTAACCACTAAGTCATTAACCTCTAACCCCTACACCCCCTATATCTCAACCCCTTAACCCATAAACTGACTATTCCCTAACCCTTTACCCTTTACCATTAACCCCTAATGCCTAAACCCATAAACCCCTACTCCTAGAACCCCTAAGCCTTTCTCCTAAAGAATATGTGTTCAAACACTAATCTTCTTGGTCATATAAGGTTTGTGTCCACTAACTAATTATAGGGGGTGGGGATGCTATTTCTAATTCCATCATATGTGGATCTCCTACTTCCAATGATTGTGAAATTATGTTTAAAAGTTGTGATGGTCACCAATCTATTTGTAACATGAATTAGGAAGCATTCATTTTTATGAGGTGGAATAGAGGTCGACTTATATCCCCAAATTATTATTGCATCTACTGGACACTGGACTTTGCAACACTGAATATTATGTTGTTACTTATCAACTAAAGTTACGTTGAGTTGTCCATGATGTATCTGTACAACTTAGCTTCCATGAGTTTGTTCAAAAGTGGACAAATTCCACTTCACATTAAATGTAACCAAAATTTATACCAAAAATTTATAGGCAAGGATGGAATTTTACCAGCAAATTGATCCAAATTGGATCCTATAGGTTAAGTCGAAATTTGTAATCGACCAAGATCATCCCTTATAAGCAATTGGCCATCGACTTATGTAAAAATGGGATGTTGTCGATATATGCGAAACAACCAAGATGGTCCCATGTACCATTTTTTACTTATGCAGGAAATGAATAGATCTAGTTCAACCTCAAGTCAACATCAACTTGAAATGTTCATCGCCAGCTTCATCCTCTTTATCAACTTCAATAGCTTCGTCATTTTCACCAGTGTCGTCTTCAATTCTTCATGATGGATATGGTCCGGATTGTCGTAATGGTATCTTGTCAACATGTCACTTAAAAAAATTGTAAGTGACATGATCATGGTGAAATGTGTAAAAGTGGTAAAACTACATGTAAAAATGCCTATGTGTAAAAACTACACTAGTCCTAAAATCCTAGCACAGTCATTTAGCAAATGCTAGTGTTAGATTAGATCTAGGTGACAAAATGATAAAGCGTTAGTGATTAGTCCTAGGCATAATGTTAAAGCCTAAATCCTAATGCTACAATCAAATGTGTAAAGCACAAATCTACAAAATGTTTAGCCTAGCGCAAATAGGTTATGTTAAAAAATCTAACCCTAAGTCCTAGGTCTAAAGTCCTAGCACTAAAATCAAAGTCTAATCCTAAAACCTAAGGCGCATGGTATAAAACCTATGGTGTTAGAATTTTTGGCATATAAACATTGCAAACAAAATGTAATACACAGCGGAACAGTCACCGTTAACCGTGTCGAAGTTTGCAAGTCATGTGAACATGGTAAAACCACAGATAGTAACTGCTTGAGGAGACCGCAGTGGAACCAATGGGCAGAGGACATGTGAACACAGAAATGACCGTAATGTAGAATGTTAATTTTATTTCCACTGGCTTGAAACTGTAACCGTCGAGATTTTACAATGTGAACACAATGGAGGATAAGCCGCGAGATACCAGCCGCAATAAGACCGTCGGGATAGACCGCAAGATGCCAGCCTCACCTACTCACATGTAACGGTCAGCTCAATCTCCGCTCAGTTAGCTTAACCAAAGGGTTCAAATATATTATAAGGTCTATTTTTGGGTTTTTGCATTTAAAAATGTGCTAAGGTTAATTAAAGGACCTTATCACTAAAACCTAGGTGTCATCAAGACCAAGACCTTCACGACTTTTATTGCTCAACTACATTCCAAAATTAGCTTTGAGGAGTTCGAGATCAAGCCATCATGTCATGAGAAATTTTATCATAAAGCCTAAAATGGGTTTTAAATGGATATTCATATTATCCAATCATTAAAAGCAAAACCCTTATCTTTTAGGTGGCACTAAATCAAAGGCATGAACCTTTTAATTCGATGGATCAAAGATTAATAGGATAAGCCTAAGTGCTTAAAACAGTTTTTGTATTTATGAAGACTCAAGTATATTTTGAGAAAACAGAAGGGCACACACTCATTCATTCAGTCACCTGAGAGAGAGAGGGGGGAAGAGTGTGGAAGGAAGAAGACTTTGTAGAGAATTTTTGCACGTTCACATTGGTGAAGTTAAATTTTCATTGTGAGCAATGTTGAAGACTTGCAGGAAGTAACTTCAAAGGTCAGTAGCAAATTAGTTCATCTACAAGAATCATAGCATCATTTATTTTCGCTTCATAGTCAAGTTTATGCACGTTCGTGGTCTCGTTCATGTCTTGGCCATCGGTGGGTCAAATTCAGAAGGGAGACAGGCGTCGGAAAGCTAATTCAAAGAGCTTGAAATCCACATTGACTAGTAGTGCATGTGAGCACTGATCGACTAGTGAATCCTCAATGTAACCAAATCTTACAACTTTCATAGTAATAATGGATGCACAAATTGAAGCGGACCTCAGAGACATAGTCCAGGAGGGATGAACTCCGTCATCAAATCTTTGAGTTTTATTTTCTTCGATAATTTGTTTAATGCGTATTTTATTTTGATGTTTTTAACTTAACATCTGATTCAGTTACTTAATGCAACTCACTCATATGAAAGCATAATATTTTTCTTGAACGCATTAAGATAATTCCAAGTCATTTCCGTTCAAATTTATGTACATAATAAGAGTTAGAACAATTTTAACTTCCGCATTCAGATCATATTTGGTATCAGAGCAGTTAGCTCTTTTTTAGGTACAGAAATAGGAAATAATTCCAGATAGTAGCTTTGGTTGAAAGAAATCAAGGATTTCAATCAACAATTCCAAAAAGAGAACACCACCTTGCGAAGGATGGTGAAATTCATGGAGGATAACAAGAAGAGATTGCAGTCAGAAATAGAATTTTTGCGAGGGAAAAAAAGGGGAAACAATCCTCTAGTAGAAATTTCATCTACTAAAGGAAAGAAGCAAGCCATGTCTCTTCATCAGGAGGATGTAGATAGTTCCTCCCTCTCAACATCTCCAAAATCAGTGGAGGAGGCCATCGAGACCGTTTCCTCACCTACTGAGGAAACTCCCGACATCCCAGCATAACCAAAGAGTGATTCAAAGTCAGAGGAAATCTCCAGCAAGAATCAAATTGGAGCTTCCGAAAGAAAGGTTTTGGCACTGGTGAAGACTATGGGATACAAAGAAGGACAAGGCCTTGGTAAGCATAATCAGGGAAGGCTTCGACCAATATCCGTGCAAGAAAGGCCTAAGCATGAAGGCTTGGGATATGGTCAAATGAAGTGTGACTATTACAAGAAGATTGGCCACATCTCATATCGATGTCGGTCCCTTCATCCTAAGCTCATGCCAAAGAAGTTGCAGGATAAGAAAGGTAAACAACAACATTCTACTAGTAGTGACTCAGAAATTGATTTTTTTTATCAAAACTTTATTGTAGAAATTATAAAAAGAATCTACCCATGCACTTTTTGTGGAATTCAATGGCATTGTGTAGATTTTTTTTGGAAACAGAAATCTTACAACAAGAAATTTGGTGCTACTAAGAGTAAACCATAGGTAGATAATATAACACTGAAAGTGAAGAAGCGTCCCGGAAAGACCTTACTTCAATCAAACAGTGAATCCACAGAAGCCGAACAACATTTATGGAATTCCAATAAAAAGGCAACTAGTACAAACTCCAAAGAATGAGTTTTCTAGCATTGCAAAATGCGAGGACATTCAAAGAGAAACTATCCAATGTTACGACTGGAAAAAGCGTTGACATCAATAGAACAGGAGCTATCCAAATCACCTGCTGAGGAAAGTAAGACTGCCAAGTGGAACTGGGCAGATTATATGCCTTATGTCTAAAAGTGTCTGTAAAAATTTCTAGATAGACCTAGTCGAGTCTGTAACTAGGATCTAGATTGTTTTTCAATATATTTCATTCATGTTGTAATAAAAAATTTGGAGAACCAAAAGTTCTTTTTGTTGGAAGGTGTGATCCAAATTGGATCCTGCAATTTAAGTCGAAATTGATAATCGACCAAGATGGTCCCTTATAAGAAATTGGTCATCAACTATGATGTAAAAACAAGATCTTGTCGATATATGTGAAACGACCAAGATGTTCCCATGTAACACTTTTTACTTGTGCAGGAAATGAACAGATCTAGTTCAAGCTTAAGTCAACATCAACTTGAAATTTTCGTCGTCGGCTTCATCCACTTCATCAGCTTCAATATCTTCGTCAGTTTCGCCAGTGTCATCTTCAATTCTTCATGATGGATACGGTCGAGATTTTCATCATGGTATCTTGTCGACATGTGAATTAAAACAATTGTAAGTGACATGGTCATGGTGAAATGTGTAAAAGTGCTAAAACTACATGTAAAAGGGCCTAAGTGTAAAAACTACACTAGTCCTAAAATCCTAGCACTAAATGTCTAAGTCATGAAACTCTAACACAGTCATTTAGCAAATGCTAAAGTGTTATATTAGATCTAGGTGACAAAATGATAAAGTGTTAGTGATTAGTCCTAGGAATCATGTTAAATCCTAAATCCTAATGCTACAATCAAATTCCTAAGGCACAAAACTATAAAATTTTTAGCCTAGCACAAATATCTTATGTTAAAAAACCTAGGCCTAAGTCCTAGGTCTAAATTCCTAGCACTAAAATCAAAATCTAATCCTAAAACCTAAGGCACATGGTATAAAACCTATGGTGTTAGACCTTTCGACATATAAACATTGAAAAGAAAATGTACTACACAACGAAATTGTCACCGCTAACTGTGTCGGAGTTTGCAAGTCATGTGAACATGGTAAAACAATAGACAATAGCCGCACGAGGAGACCACATCGGAACCGATGGGTGGAGGAAAAATTAATGTAGCAATGACTGCAACAGATAATGTTAAGTTTATTACCGCCAGCTCGAAACCGTAACCATCGGGACTTTACAATGTGAACATAATGGAGGATAAGACACGAGATGCCAGCCATGATAAGACCATTGGGATAGACCGCGGGATGCCAGCCACACTTGCTCACATGTAACAGTCAGCTAGATCTTCGCTTGGTTAGCCTGACTGACGAGTTCAAATATATTATAAGGTCTATTTTTGGGTTTTTGAATTTAAAAATGTGCTAAGGTTAAATAAAGGACCTTATCACTAAAACCTAGGTGTCATCAAGACCAAGACCTTCACTACTTTTATTGCTCAACTACATTCCGAAATTGGCTTCTAGGAGTTCGAGATCAATCCATCATGTCATGAGAAATTTTATCATAAATCCTAAAATGGGTTTTAAATGGATATTCATATTATCTAATCATTAAAAACAAAACCCTTGTCTTTTAGGTGGCACTAAATCAAAGGCATGAACCTTTTAATTGATGGATCAAATATTAAGAGGATAAGCCTAACTACTTAAAATATTTTTTGTTTTTATAAAGACTCAAGTATGTTTTGAGAAGACGGAAGGGTGCACACTCATTCATTCAGTCACATCGAAGAGAGAAAGGAAGAGTGTGGAAGCAAGAAGACTTTGTGGAGAATTTGTGCAGGGTCACATTGGTGAAGTTAACTTTTCATTGTGAGCATTTTTGAATACTTGCAAGAAGAAACTTCAAAGGTCAGCAGCAAATTCAGTTCATCTACAAGTGTCACAACATTAGGTCTTTTTGCTTCATAGTCAAGTTTGTGCATGTTTGTGGTCTCGTCCATTTCTTGGCCATCGGTGGGTCAAATTTAGAACAAAGACAGGCGTCGGAAAGCTAATTCAAAGAGCTTGATGTCCACATTGACCAGTAGTGCATGTGAGCAGTGATCGACTGACAAATCCTCAATGTAAACAACTATTCCAACTTTCATAATAAGAACAGATGCACAAATTGAAGCGGACCTGGAGATGTAGTCCAGGAGGGAGGAACTCCGTCATCAAATCATTGAGTTTTATTTTCTTCGATGATTTGTTTAATGCATCTTTTCTTTTGATGTTTTTAACTTAACATCTGATTTAGTTACTTAATGAAACTCACTCATGTGCAAGCATAATATTTTTCTTGAACACATTAAGATAATTCCAAGTCATTTCCGTTCAAATTTTTGTACATAATAAGAGTTAGAACGATATTAACTTTTGCATTCAGATCACAAATTTCTCTTCATGTGGTGATTTTCCCAATAAATAAATTTGATCATTTTTCATAAATGAGTAGGTTCGTGTATGGGTTCGCATAGGGTCTCCTAAGAAACAAGAAGATACTCAATGATCCCGTCAGCCTGTTGAGCTATTTGCATAGCAAGCCTGTGACAGAGGCCCCTGCTGTAAAATTGGTATCAGAGCCAGAAGTCAAGTTTGACTGTGTGAGATCTGGTTCATGAAAAAGGTCAGTTCCTAAATCATCCTCTCTTTATTTATAAAACAAAAATGGACTCAATTAGAAAGTCAGTCTCATTCAGAGAATTAGAGGAAAGTGAAAAAGCTTAACAAAATCCTCTCAGAGATACGTTTGCTAGTAGTAGTAGTCGTGTGATGAATGAGTCAGAATTATTGTATGAAGAAGCCGAGCCTCAAGCTCAATGGGTTCTACCAAGAATATCTGCATCTGAGGTTTATGCAGATCTAGGTGTGTGGCACCTTAAAGCTGCCACTAGAATAACAATTAAAGAATCCATAAGCTCCATTGAAGAAAATTCTGACTGTGTACAGACCATCCCACTTCTAGATCCTAAAAAATTACAAGCAGAATCACGAAATCTAGGAACTAAGTTCCTACATCTTGGTTGCATTTGGGTAGGAATCCATGCCTTTACCCATCAAGGTATAGATACTTATGTGTTAGCCACAGTTCGAGATCTAACACACAATAAGTATACCGATTCCTTAATTGGAGGTATTGTTGCACCCCTGTCAAATGGACCAGTCTGGTTTGATTGTTACCCCAACTTCTCTGTGTCTGTTTATGATGAAACTCTGGTAGATATCCTACAATTTCAAATCCAAACCAGTGGGTTTGATATGAGGAGAAAAAGAGAAAATATTTCCATACAGACCAAAGGTTGTTTTCGTCATACCAGTACTCTATTTCCTGCAGTCCTCCATGCCCCCAGCAGAGATTCAAAAACAAGTGTCATAGTCATGACAGATCCGAAAAATCAGAAATTTGAGCATCAAGCCATCAAATGGGAAGAGCTCACCTTTCCTAAACATTGGGTCGTGTCTAACCCAAAGCCCATCTCTGCCAAAAATATAACTTCTGCAAATATTGTTGAAAACCAATCCTCTGTTGTCCTGTCTTTTCCAAGAAATTCTACTATATATAGAAGAAGGATCGAAGCAGAATGTAAAAATTCACCGCTGTATATATCACCTGAAGTTTCAGATACTAGTTGTTCCAATCTTGTACATTCTTCCTGTCAGCATATAGCATTATTTGAATTTGCTCAAATTGTAAATTTTCAGCGACTCCGAGTTGACTGTCCTTAATGCCATCAGTCTGTCAATCTTAAACACCTTGCAGAAATGGTCATTAGACATCAGAACCATAATCCTAGAACGGGTGAAGCTCCTCCTTCTACATCAGTCACCCCATGTCCAAATCTGAAATGTTCTGATATCCCATTCCCTCATGAAGACGAATATGTCCTCATGATGCACCTAGTTCCGTCTCTACAAGATGAAGATCCCAGACTTACAGAAATATTTATGAACATGCAATCTAAAAGAGATAAACATGGTATAGGATTCTACAGTCAAAAAGACAAATTGATTGCTGAGTGCAGATTCAAAGATCTACCAGCAGATATAAAGAGACCATCTGTTCCAGAAATTCAAAAGTTTTATACTTTAATGGATGGTTGTGATAAGCATATGATCCCTGAAAAATGGATGAAACATATGATCAATTGGGATCTCTTTACTCATCCAGAAGCTGATGTTTTTGGATCTTCACATTCTTTAGAGAAGAAAAGAAATTTAGCCTCACAATGGAAAGAATACATGAATCAAAGAAATACTTGGATTTCCTTTTATTCTTGGCTAAATAATAAAAAGTCATATGTTGTTTTGATGACTGACTCTGCATCCTCCTCTAGTCATTCATGGACAGCTATTGATAGTAGTAAAGTTGAAACTTCTACCAGTTTTCCTCCTTTCAAAGGAATTGTCCTAGGAGAAGGACAAAATTCAGCAAATGCATATTCCCTTGTCCAAAAGGAAAATATTGTCGGGATAGAAAGGAGAGTCTAGACATCTAATGAACAATTAAACTGGACTAATACTACTATTACTGGTCTAGAAAAGAATATGGCCAAAGCTGTCTCAGTAAAAGAACAGATAGACAGAGTTCAAGTGTCTATCAATGATGTAAATAGTGCCTTAAACACTGTACAGTATAATGCTTCAGTTTCAAAAGATTTTGGTTTACAGTATTTAAAGAAGATTGATGAAGTAGAGACTTGTATAATAGAGAATTTTATCTCTACACGGAAATTAATTTCTAACTTGTCTGAAAAGGTTGAGAAAGTTGAAAAGAAGAAAACAGACATGCCAGTTCCTTCAGCCTTTCTCCACAAAGGAAAGCCTGTGTCTCTCCAGAAAACTATAGAATGATTTCCTCATCTTCTGCCTAAAGAGTCTGCCCCAGAATCTCCAAAATACAAAGTCACCATTGCCTCTTTATATGAAGAACCTGAGTCTGAAATTCAAGTCCTTCCAGTGTACGAGCCACTAGAAGCCCAATATACAAGGTATTCGCCTTCAGATTTGAATGGAGTTGGTAAAATCCCAGCAAGAGAAACATTCTTTGACTCCAGTCATAAAGAATGGAATATAGATAATTTGACATCAGCCCAGATTAGACAAGTATTGGATCAAATGATCACTGAGTACAAGCTGATGTGCATAGAGGGAAAATCAGAGGTAGAGGCCTGTAAAACTCTTATTCCATGTTTCACTGGAACTCTAGCTAGATGGTGGGAACTAGAGTCTTCTCCTGCTTTAATAGCAAAAATGGAAGAAGAGGTTGTCAAAGATGAAAATGGAGATGTTGAATTCCATTCAGGTGGCAGACCCATCAATAATATGATCGGTGCTCTCACATCATTGATCCAACATAATTTCTGTGGAGATGAGCCAAACATTTCAGATCAACATGAGATAATTTCAATGAATCTGAAATGCAGGAACATAAACCAGTATGAAGATTTCCATCGAGATTGGATCCAAAGAATCTTCCTGGTCAAAGACCCTAAGAATCTGCTATGGAAGTAGGTTTATCTTGCAGCTTTGCCTTCAAAGCTTGTAGATATTTTGAAATTTCAAGAAGCTTTCCAGTTGCCGCTGGAAACATATTTATGGGGTCAGATGTACAATATAATTACTAAAGTTTTGATTACTCTCTGTACCATCTCAAATATCAATAAGTCGATTGATAAATTGAACAGATTTCCTGGTACTAAATCTTTTTGCAGCAAGTATGGCATCACTATTGACGATCCCTTAGTGAAGAGAAGAAAGTCAAAGAAGAAGGCTAAAAAGACTTACAGAAGGAGTCAGCCTTACACTTATCATATGAGCACCAAGAAGCTTTCTGCGCTTAAGCATTCTAAGCCCAGAAGAAAGCCATACAGAAAGCCTTCCAAGAAGGGGTATTACAAGTATACCCCCAAGTCTCATTACTATGAGCCACATGAAATTCATCCTAAAGATGCTAAATTGAAAAGGATGCGAGATATTTCATGTTGGATTTGTGGAAAACCAGGACATACATCAAATATGTGTCCTCAGGCCAAAGAATCCCGCAGTGAATTAGGTAAGAAAACTCGGCAAAAATATAAAGGCAAAGGCCAAACATCCACCAAATCCGAACCCTTGCGTGATAGATGTGGTTCTGATTTTCATAAAACAGAAGACTGCAAGAAGTTGTTCATACAACAAGCTCAAGAATATTCCTCTTCTATTTCTAGTTCTGAATCTTCTTCTTCTGAGTCTGATATTGAAGAAGTTCATGCTTATTGTCTATGTAGTGATTCTGAAAATTGTAAATGTGATTGTTCTTCCTCAGAATCAGGGTTCTCTTCTGATGATCAGATTGGTGAAGAATTTTCGGGAAAGTTGAAAGTTCTCATGGCTCAAACTGTTGATGATGATGCAAAATGTTTTTCCCATATTCGAGCCATGGATGACAGTGATTTGAAGACTAGACTGCTTGATGCTTTTATGCAGTCTTCCAGTTCTTCCTCCACTTCTAAACCAGGTAATAAGTCCCTCTTTCTTGACACTTCTTATGAAAAGAACACACACAATTATCTCCGACAACAACATGAAAGCAAAGCTCGTGCACTCACTTTGGGGGAGGTGAGTAAAGAGATACACTGCATGAAGTCAGAAATTTCTGCTCTAAAGTTTAAGATTGAAAATCTTGAAAAGGGAAAACAGGAAGAAGCAGCCCTTCCTGTCAGTGGCAGAAATACAAATTACACCCTGCATACTGCTCCAATCAGATCAAGAGATGAAGAAGTTGAGATTGCAGAAGGTGTCTCTGATCCTCATTATGGTTTTAGAGAAATGCAGTTGCTTGCTGTTCAGTATCAACAACATCATGTTGATATAAAAGTGTTCATAAAAGGAAAAATGTTTGAACTCACTGCATTGATTGATTCAGGATCAGATATTAATATTTTTTCTAAAATGGTTTTTCCATCTCAATATTGGTCTACTGTAAAACACAATCTTGTAGGGTTAGGCAAGATAACCCTTGAATATGAAGTACCCAAAGCTGCAGTTTGTTTTGATTCACATTGCATAAAATTAAAATTTGTAGTTGGTGATATACCAGTTGATTGTATTCTTCGCAATGTGTTTTTGGCAGCATTTGAACCTCATGGTTCAATGAGATTTCCTGAAAAAAAGGCTGGATAATTCATTACTATGCCTACATCTGATAAAAAGGGAAAGAGGATAAATTTGAAATACAATTCTAATCCTCGTATTTCGACCATGGTGCAGGCCATGAAAGAGTTGCAGAAGGCAGAAAAGAGTTTGGCATAAATCAAAGATCACAAGAACATTCTTAGCATTGAGAAACAGTTGAGTTCTCCTGCAGTTCAGACACAGATCTCTGAGCTACAAAAACAATTTGAAGATCAGTGCTGTTCCAAGGAACCAAATGAATTATGGCACAGAAAGCAGCACTGTGTTGAGCTACCCTATAAGGAAGGATATCAAGGTAAACCTTGCAAATCCAGAGCCATACCAATGAACAAAGAATATAGAAGGCTCTGTGAAAAAGAGATAAGCCAGCCCCTTGATAGAAAGCTGATAAGGGAGTCTAGCAGCCCTTGGAATTTCTATGGCTTCTATGTTAATAAAAGAAGTGAACATATTAGAGGGATACCAAGATTGGTGATTAACTATAAACCTCTCAATACTGTATTGGCTGATGATACCTACCCTATTCCTCATAAAGGAGACCTGCTAAGTAGGATCACTGGAGCCAAAGTTTCTTCCAAGTTTGATCTTAAATCAGGATTCTGGCAAGTGGCCATTGCAGAGAAAGATAAGTTCAAGACAGCTTTCAGTGTTCCTGCAGGCCATTAAGAATGGAACGTGATGCCTTTCGGCCTCAAGCATGCACCATCCAAATTCCAGAAGGTAATGGATTTTGTGTTTAAGCAACATGTTGACTGGTTGTTAGCATACATAGATGATATGCTGATTTTCTCTAAGAATCTTCATGACCATTTCAGACATTTGAAAATCTTCATGAAATTGGTAAAAAATAATGGCTTAGTCCTAAGTAAGAAGAAAATGGAATTGTGTAGGACTAAGATTAAGTTTCTTGGGCACACCATAGAAAACGGTCAAATTGCTCTTCAGTCTCATGCACTATAATTTGCAGATAAGTTTCCTGATGAAATTACTGATAAGACACAATTGCAAAGGTTTCTAGGTTGTCTTAACTATGTGAGCAATTTTTATCCTGCATGTGCCATTAATAGATCTCTACTCAATCAGAGATTAAGAAATAATCCTCAGCCTTGGACAGAAGATCATTCTGAAGCAGTCAGACAAATCAAGGCTAAGGTGAAAAATCTTCCTATCCTATATGTTGCAGAAGATACATATTTTAAAATTGTAGAATCTGATGCCAGCAACATTGGTTGGGGAGGTATTCTGAAACAAAAGCCAAATGAAAAGAGCAAGAAAAAGAAAGAACAAGTAGTTCAGTATTCTTCTGGTGTTTGGAGTAAAACAGAAAGGAATTACTCCACAATAGAACAGGAGGTAAAAGCTGCTTGGAACTGCATCTATACGTTCTCTATTCATTTGACTAATAAGTTATTTTTGCTAAGAACAGATGCACAAGCCTTGGAAAAAGTCTTAACCAAAACAATCAAGAATCCAAAAGATGCCAAGTTTGAAAGATGGCAGGCCTTATTCACCAACTTTGATTTCAAAGTTGAGCACATCAAAGGCATTGAAAATTCTCTGCCTGATTTTCTTAGCAAAGAACATCTCCAGCATCAAGAAAAGTATGATGACCCAGAAGAAGAATATGATGACTTAGAAAAAGACGAAGAAGCACATGTAATGGTAATCATTACAGAATGGGATCAAGCCCACCAAAGAGAAACAATCAGATCTATATATGATGATGAATCATGGGCAGTCTACAGAGAAAAGTGGAGACCGACATGGCAGCTCCGCAACACAAAAGTATTAGATGCAGATTTGCAAATTCATTCAGATATTTTGCATCTTGTACCAGAGAGGAGAGTACATCTGAAAGGGAGCAGATGGATTCACGATATGATGTATTCTTCCAGCATGTCAGCCTCATACGAAGCAGAAAGATCCCTCTCACAAGATTTTTGTGACCTCACTGTCATTTGTACTAGTGGTAGTGATAGAAAAAAAGTCTATTACAAATCATATGCCATAAACAGAACACGGTGGCCAGGACATAATTGGTCAGAACACTTCCAAATGTGGCCAGGTAACAACCCTGACTTAATTTATCCTAACACTGTGTATAATTTTGCAGGTTATAAAAGGCATTGGTGGAACCTGGTAAATAAACATGGTCGTAATGAAACCCATTACACCAAATTGAAATTTGGTTCCACATGGATAAACCAACACAGCCTACAACCGCCCTAGCTACATGACTGGTGGTTTGATTATGGATTAAGTGCTTACAGTATGGATCCATACTATTATGAATCCTATTTCCAGAGCCGATGCAATCAATGTTTAGAAAGCAGTATAGGAGAATGTTTTCATTATCCTTGTCAAATTGTAGGAGAACTAGGAAAACTGGAATACAGATTAATAAATTTTGTCCTAGAATCTCACATGAAGATGCATCATCAGTGGCTGGTGTTAACAAAAATTAAACACCAAATAATCCTAAACAAGCCAATGATTGTACGCCGAATTTACATGAAAGCTTGGGATGACAATATCTACCCAAGATTGATATTTCTAGGCATCAAAATCCTGGACGATAATGATGAAGCTAGTACAAGTGGTTCACGAGAGCTCCACTAAAACAAAAGAATTCTCTGTGTGATGGTACCCAGTCACAGGTTTACAGTGACAGGTCTTTTCTCGAGGGATTTTCACCTGTTTGCAAAAGCATCCTCCGTGTTTCTAATAATGTATGTTTCCTCATGGGCCTTGTACATAAAAGGTATCCACAGTGTATCCCACACACTTCACGAGTTAGTGTCAGATGGACTAATCTCGGTGCGGATGTCACTTCGGTGTTTCCCGAAAGCCATGATTCTCCTCCACGTGTCAATAATCCACCGAACCGATTGAAATGTTTGTCCCCCCTATTTTCCTATAAAAAAGGGTAAGGTTCATTCATTCGGGCATCCAGAGTTGGATAGTCTTGAGTCATATTTTTTGTGTGTTGACTCTAAGTAGAGCTGAAGCTCCCTGCTCTGCATCTGCGCGAATACTCGCGATCTGCTTACATCACGATGCTAAGTCTCAAAGTCCTTAGGTGATCAGAGAAGCATGCGTGTCTATGTGCTCGGCATAGGCAAGAACCTAAAGTGGCCTGATCAATAGATTGAGTCGAGTCTGTATATTTTTTGTGTGTTGTAAGAACTCTGAGACAGAGTCTGCATGTTGGCCAAATAGCCTCCAGTATTTCTCACTCATTTATTGGGTAGCTATAAGTCTGGTAAACGCCACTGCAGTCAATCTCTGGACTGAAGTCTTGAGTCCTAAATTCTGTAAGAAAGATAACTCCAATGTAATATTTTCTGATAAATCAATAAAGAGAAAAAGATTTCATGTTCCGCATATTTTAAGAACTGTAACTCTGAGCTTTATGAATGTCCATTGAGGTAATATTGCTTTCTTAGAAAGTGCGCTGAAAGTTCGCCAGAGGTTCGCGAATTCACAGAGGGACACGGAGTGGGCCAAAAAAGGTGAGGGGCCACTGGCACGAAAAACATAAATAAATTAAATTCCTCTGGTTGTGATCAATAAACCTTGTAGTTGGTAACAAGATGATCACTAACACTGTGTTGCACGATTCAAACCTTACTAATCTTAAGGAGAATACTTGAATGAAGCTTCACAGACACATCTAAGAGCATATCACACTTGTCTTGAAACTATCATGGTTGTAATTAAAGAATAATTCCATGCGTCATGGAATTAAGAGAGTTGGCACCACCATAGCCATAGACTAAGGTAACCTATAAAATCAAAAACTCATTTAGTCTCTATTAATAGGATTAATGAAGAATTTGGTGTTATTTATTTATTTATTTAGCATTGGAGTGATTTTGAACAAGGGATGCTTAGTTCAATGCATTATTCATGGAGCATAAAAATGCTATTTTCTTTGAATGGCGGCTCACTACCCTTCTGTGGCACCTCACCAACAAAGTGAAGGATTTTGTAGAGAAAGTTTAGCAGCTAGTAAATGTTTCCAGTTCCAATCCAAGTTCGAGTCCCATTTGCATTCTGAGGCAAGGGATTCCTAACTCTCACAGAGAAAGTTTTGAACAAGATTTACAAGTATTTTTAATCTTTGACAATTAAATTTAATCTCGATTTAATTGTTAATTTGGTTATTGAGAAAAAAATTTACAAAAAATATATTTTAAGATAAAAAAAATATATATTATCATTCCTAATTATAAAAGATTATAAAGATTTAGGATTCAGTAAATCATTTCTGTGTTATGCTATTTATGTGAATCTACTGTTAAGAGAAAAAATTTAATAAAAAAGTTATTAATGACGGACTAATTTATTATCAAAACATAAAATTTTATACATAAGGTTCCTTGACTGATGGTATAAAGATCCAAAAATATAAAAATAAAAATTTGTAAAGAGAAATACAAATTCCAACGCTGGCTATAGGGATCTATATTTGGAATTTATATTAGAAATTTAATTTATACCAAAAAGAAATAAGTATCTCATCCCTAATTTATATTAGAGATTTATTTTAATAAGTTGTATTTATTTTTTCAATATATATTTTAGAATTTATTTTATGAGCATAAGGTCCTCAAATATTATAAAGACATATTTAGATGATAAGAAATTTAATCATTTTATGAAGGTATATTTAGATGATGAAAAATCAAGAGATTAAGGTAATTTATTTTAATAAGTTGTAATTGTTTTCAATATATTTTAGGATTTATTTTATGAGCATAAGGTCTTCGAATATTATAAATACATAATTAGATGATGAGAAATTTAATCATTTCATGAAGATATATTTATATGATGATAAATATAAAATAGAGATTAATGTAAAATATTTGATAAATATAAAAATTGAAATTGGAATTAGGGATTTATTTTAATAAGTTGTATTTATTTTTTCAATATATATTTTAGGATTTATTTTATGAGCAAAAGGCCTTGGAATTTTATGAAGACATATTTAGATGATGAGAAACTTAATCATTTTATGAAGTTAGATATAGATGATGAGAAAATTAAGAGATTCAAGTAAAATAGTTGATTAACATAAAAATAGAAATAGAAATTTAGGATAAGAGAGTTGAATTTATTTGTTGATTAATGAATTTTTTATAAATGAAGGCAAGATGCATTTTTTATACCAAGGTAAATAATAATAAAATTTCCAAACAATAATAATGATATAATATATTTGGTGCATTTTTAACATTAAGGATTAGTCAATAGGTTTCACACTTTTAAGTGTTACTTTACTTAGTTTGATATCCTCAAGGTGGAAGGGTATGGTTCTATGATGGCCCTAATTAATCCCACCAGGAAGCTGAGGTTAATGGCGCTCTTCTTGAGACTTTATCAACCCTCCATCGTACATATTCATTGAAACACGATTTTCCGGCTGTGACACTTGTCTCTGCCTCTACCCTTGATCTGATTAGGATGAAATCCAATGTCTGGGACTACATTCGTTCATTTGAGGTAACCAGTCGCTCTCTTCGTTGCCTCGTCTAGTAATTTCTCACTTGCACCAGGTGCATTCAGGCTCTACAACTACTCTTGGAGCTAGAGTTTGTTCTCTGCGTTGACTCTTCGTTTTACAGGTACTTCAAAGGTTGTTTTTACTAGCAGATTTGGTTACAATGTTGTGTATTAACTTGTACTCTTTATTATTGTTCTAATTCTCTTATTTTTTGTACAGTATTTGTGCCTATTAGCTCAAGTCAGAGATGCTAAGTGGAATACCCACAATGACGAACACCCAGGTTAGAATTCAGCCACTATACCTATCGTTTCCTTCCTACTAGGGTTTTCATTTTGAAATTAAGTGTTTCTTATTTTTGTTGGGTTTCAGGAGTGGTTGGCAACAACTTCTGCTAATGATCCAGGTAAGAAAAATTTCTCTACTGTTGTTGATCTTATTTATAAATTTTTTACTTCTGCATGTAAGGTTATTGCTAACACCACACTTACTCTTTTTACACTTCGGTGTTTGGTGTGAGTTTATTGTTTTTCACTCAAGACTTGCCTATCCATTCTACTAACTGGAAACTTGCCTCTTCTATAACCAGCTTCCAAATTTAGAACTCAGTGGTACTCTGTTTTTTTTATTGACATTTCTTGTGGTTTATATGGACTTCTTCACTGCTAAGGCTTCCATGCCTGAACTAGATATACCCGACTACAATATTTGTAGGGTTTTTCTTTCTATGATCAAATACACGTGGATTGATTGTATGGGTTTTCCTGAACCGATATATATATATATATATATATATATATATATATATATAAATATATATATATATATATATATATATATATATATATATATACATATATATACATATATATATACATATATACATATATATATATATATATATATATATATATATATATATATATATATATATATATATATATATATATATATATATATATACATATTGTTGTAAAAATTTGATATATGCTAATGGCAGAGTGCCCTTAATATCTACAGTCTTGGGTTAGGGTTTATTTTCTTAAATGTAATGCTTCATGGTGTTTTTATGTCGGTCTTGGAATTTTAATGGATAACCGGTTATTAAAGTTATGTCTTCGATTTGATTTTATAATCATGTTTGCACTGCATATTGAAGTATTCTAGGTTGATGGTTTGAGTTTAGATTGGTGCTCCAAGTCTTGTAATGTTCATACTTTAATGAATGATAATTTTGTAATTTCCCTATTGATTATTGTTTGGGGCTTTTGAATTACACAACATATGTCAGAGTTTGTTACTTATCATTTCATGTCCTATGCAATATAAGGCTATATATATATATAATGACAGTCGTTTGGGAAATTTAGTTACAGGTGGTCTTAGATTTTATTTTAAATTCTCGCTACAGGGTAAAACTGCGAAGGTGGGTTACACTTTTGTGAGAATCGGGGGCGGAAAAGTCATTTTGCCAATAGTTCGGCCGAAATTTTGAAATTAGTTCAACCGAACTAATTCTACCATTTACATTGATGGCGTATTGACGACGTGGGCAAGCATATTTTTGGCCGAAGATGGGAAAACCAACAATAGAATTTTGTTCGAACTAATATTTTAGCCAAACTTTTAAAATAATTCGGCCCAACTTTAGATTATGAATATGCCATCCCATAAACGTGAAGAGGTTTCAGGCTTATTAGCATTGCCACAAATTTCTCTGCTGCATTTGTTGAGGTTGTTGTGTTTGTTGTATGTCATGTTTTTTGTTTGCTGTTGCAGGGTCTTGGTGTTGCGTAGGGGCGAGGAGGTGAGAAATTTGTTGGTTTTCTGTTTTTTATTTTATTTGTGAATTATTTTTATTGTTGTTCTACTGTTTTAATTTTATTGCTGTGTTTTTTTGTTTTCGGGTAATTTGATTTTGCATCCTCCACAATGTCCTCGTTGATCTCCTGCTTGTCTTCGCATTGTGGCCTCGTCTCTGAATTTCCAAGTTGGTACATGTGTCAAAGAATTTCCACATCCAATATTACATCACCCTACTATGTTAAAACATGTTAGTCTTCTTTAATGTTGCTTGTATGCATGTTTTCATGAGACAGGGTCACCCTCAAGTTTTCTTAAACTGTCTTCAAACTTTTCACAATCACCTTCAAGTTTTTCCTGAACATGTGATCCGAATGGAAAATGGCATCCACCCATGGTATTCATCCACCCATGTTATCCATCCACCCATTGAATTTACCCATGATATTGTAAATGGAATCAACCCATGGTATTCATCCACCCATTGTATTTATTCGCTCATGGTATTGTAAGTGACATCTATCCATGATATTCATTCACCCATGGTATGTATCCACTCATGGTATTCATACACACATGGAATTTACCCATGGTATTGTAAGTGGTATCTACCCATGGTATTGATCCATGGTTTCGACCCATGGTATCCACCTATGGTATCTACCCATGGTATTGTAACTCAAAAAAATGTTATAAATAACAAGCCTCACTTTGTAAAAGGACATATTTTCCACCACAATGTAGCTTCTATAGTTATTATCTGTTTTAATAAAACAAGTTTCTGTGGTTTTATTTGCTTTGTGCTCTCTCTCTTTTCTGGCATTCTAATTTTGCAGATCTTGTCAAATTCATTTCAATTTTTTTTAGTTCTTGGGGGCCTCCCCCCAAGATCAAGATCAGTGGTATCAGATTCAAGTTATGAATCCATGAGAATGAGGGTTTGAAGCATATTTCAGTTTCAATTTTTGGCAGCAATCTTCAGCAAACTCCATGAATTTTTTGGGTGGCAAGTTTGAAGATCAGATCTGAAACTTTTGGTGAATTTTTTTCAAAAACCAAGACCATATCTAGATTCCTTGCAAAAAAATACCCAAATTCAAAAAAAAAATCGACCCAATTGGAGTTTCGATGAGGGAGATATCGCTGATTCTAAATTAGCAATGTTGCAGAAAATTTTCTGATGACAATTCGTGGACGGTGGCTCTCCTGTCATTTTTTGTAGTTTTCAGTGTGAAATTTTAGAGAAATGGCTATAATTTTAGCTCCCCTTGAAAAATCACTCGATTTTAGAAAACAAATCGGTCGAATCGGAGTCCAGATGTGGGAGTTATCGTTGATTTAAAATCAACTATTTTTCCAGAAATTTTGTGAGGACAAGATAGTTCCAGCGTGAATCTGAGAGTATATAGTCTCTAGATAACGGTTTCAAACACCTAAGAAGATGTAGAATGATCATTATATTTCCAAAAATAGGTTATAATATATATTCTGATTTATATTGACCGAGTTATGTCCATTTTAAATTTGGAGCAGCATTCGGATCAGGTTCCCTTTGTAGACATGCCCTCCCACCCTGTTTTAGTAGGCACCTACTTCACCTTCATCAGTTTCAGCATAGCAGCATTCCACTTGGGTTATTTTGAGACGTGCCCTCCCACCCCAAGATATGTAGGCACTTGCTACTTCATCAACAATCAACATCACAGTTATGGGTCAACCGCACAAAATCCTTCTCATCGAATTCCATTTGCTAGGTTGCACACTGTTAGTAACACAATTGGTCACAAGCATTACAGGGTATCTCTATCCTCAGATCTTCATTTTTCATGGTTTTGGGTCATCCAAAAACCCACACTTCATTGAAGTCCATTTGCTAGGTCACACACTGTCAATATCACAGTTGGTCACAAGCATTACAGGGTATCTCTATCCTCAGATCTTCGTTCATCACGGTTATGGGTTAACTGCACAAAACCATTCTCTTTAGTGGCTCTTCATATTCAAAAAATGCTTCTCAGGAGGGAACTTCACGCAATGGGGACCATTGCTTCTTAAGGAGAGAGGAATGATCTGAATGGGAAATGACATCCACCCATGGTATTCATCCACCCATGTTATCCATCCACCCATGGTATTGTAAATGGCATCAACCCATGGTATTCATCCACCCATTGTATTTATCCGCCCATGGTATTGCAAGTGACATATATCCATGATATTCATTCACCCATGGTATGTATTCACCCATGGTATTCATCCACACATGGAATTTACCCATGGTATTGTAAGTGGTATCTACCCATGGTATCCACCTATGGTATCTACCCATGGTATTGTAACTCAAAAAAAGGCTATAAATAACAAGCCTCACTTTGTAAAAGGACAGATTTTCCACCACAATGTAGCTTCTATAGTTCTTCTCTGTTTTAATAAAACAAGTTTCTTTGTGGTTTTATTTGCTTTGTTCTCTCTCTCTTTTCTGGCATTCTAATTTTACAGATATTGTCAAACCCATTTCAATTTTTTTTAGATCTTGGGGGCCTCGCCCCAAGATCTAGATGAACATGAATGTGGGATACCTTTTATACCTGGATTTAAGAAATTTGCATCTCCTTGGAGAACCAAAGTCATGGATGAGTTGAAATTTAAATATTGTTTTGCTCTCGGATTTTGAATTTTTCTTACCTTCATATTTTTATGTTCATGATCAATCATATCCAAGAATGTCCTTATTTCATTGCTCCCCTGGTTTCATATTTCATATTTAGTAGGCTTCTTTTATTAAAATATTTCAATTTGTTCACTTATAGTGAGACTGCTTTCTCATTTGTTGAAGTAGCCTCTTGATTGTTGAGCTATTTTCTATAGATATACATATATGAAAAATGAACATACAAGTAGATGCTTAACCTCATAGAAGATGAAGGTGATGCATACATTTTACCCACATCCAATGAATACTTCATTTCATGGTTGGAAAAGGGTGTGAATCAAAGGTTTTTTCTCTTTCATTCCGTCATCTATTTAATGGATGTCTCAACAACTGTGATTTTTCAATTTTTTTGTTGCTTGAAGAAATTTTACAAAATAGTGCAGCTTAAGTTTTCTCTGTTTCAAAATGACATGATTGACTTCAAATAAAAAAACCTTCAGAATTGATTCGAAATGTCTAGCCCTTCGAGAATACCAAGTAAAACCAACAAACAACTCCACATCTTGAAAACCATGCCATTTAGAAAATCCATTCTTTCAGTACAGTGAAATATACAAGGAAAGGAAGATAATAGCATTTCAGGTAGGAAGATAAATATGTCATAACAGGACTCTGATATATAAGCACAGTCTTCAATTCCATTGTTTTGTAGGTAAAGTACTATGTTCACATTAAAGCATTGTATAAGGTTACTCTACAGAACATCATCTACCTTTTACTGAAGCATATTTTTTTAAAGACAAATAACAAACAGAGGCTAATATTTGAATCGCATAGGCAAATTCAAAGAACCTCAAAAACATAGATTGAAACAATTATTTATTCCTTCACAACCAGGTACATTTCAAAAACAAATTATATAATCTGTGGATTTTCATTCCTCTATAGTGTTTTTCCAGGTTATCCATTTTGTTAAAAATCATAAGTGGGTTGCAGAAGTAGATAATAGATCCAAACAAAGAGAGATGAAGTTTAGAAGCACCCTTGTGACATTACACATCACAAGAACAAGTTATTCAATAATATCTCATCGTCATAGCTAGATTATCTTTATACAATTAGTTCCATAACAATTTAGTTGGAAAAGGGTGTGAAGAAAGGTTTTTTCTCTTTCATTCCATCATCTATTTAATGGATGTCTCAACAACTGTGATTTTTCAATTTTTTTGTTGCTTGAAGAAATTTTACAAAACAGTGCAAATTAAGTTTTCTCTGTTTCAAAATGACATGATTGAATTCAAATAAAACAACCTTTATAATATATTTGAAATGTCTAGCCCTTCGTGAATACCAAGTAAAACCAACAAACAACTCCACATATTGAAAACCATGTCATTCAGAAAATCCATTCTTTCAGTACAGTGAAATATATAGGGAAAGGAAGATAATAGCATTTCAGGTAGGGAAGATAAAGAAGTCATAACAGAACTCTGATATATAAGCACAGCCTTCAATTCCATTGTTCTGTCGGTAAAGTACTATCTTCACATTAAAGCATTTTATAAGGTTACTCTACAAAACATCATCTACTTTTTATTGAAGTATATTTTTTTAAAGACAAACAACAAAAAAAGGCTAATATTTGAATCACATAGGAAATTCAAAGAACCTCAAAAATAGAGATTGAAACACTTATTTATTCCTTCACAAACAGGTACATTTCATAAACAAATTATATGATCTGTGGATTTTCTTTCCTCTATAGTTTTTTTCCAGGTTATCCAGATTTTTTAGAAGTCACAAGTGGGTTGCAGAAGTAGATAGCGGATCCAAAAAAGGAGAGCTAGAGTTTAGAAGCACCCTTGTGATATTATGTTGAGAATGCAAAAAGACGATGAGCTTAGTGGAAAGAAGTTGCCTTCACTAAGTGGGCCCGCAGGCTATTTTTGGCGCAAAGTCTATTTTTAGACTATGTCTATTTTTAGACATACGGATCATGTTCTATGAGTTGTAGGATGCTATTTGTGGATGGTTGGTCAAGTCGGAAAAAAATAGATGGACTTCTATTTTTAGACATACTGGGCGGAATCTATTTTTAGATTGCCAGTCTAAAAATGGATATGTCGAATATTATTAGCTCTTAACAATATTTGGACTCTAAACATTATCTTATCCTCTTGGAGCACTTCAGTTAAGTGCACAGATGTGGCACATGCAGCTGACAGAAGGAATTACGCTATTCCTGAGGGTTTAGTGGAGCTATTGCATGGAGACTTCAGTTAGAACTCCGAATTGTGGCCATTTTCATGCCGATTGAGGAGTTAGTGAGTTTTATTCGGTTTAGCTCGAGTTAAACATAGTTGAGGCTACTTGAACAAAGTCTAGCCAAGTTGATACACTAGTGAGTGGTGTGAATTAATTACTAATTAATTCACTAATTATTAACTCATAAATCAACTAAAGAATACATCGGTTAACTTGAGTGATGGACGGTTTGATGGAGACCAGCAATGAAAGGTGAAAGAGCAAGTGTGACTATAAGTTGTGACCATGCGGTCCCATGAGTTTTTCCCGGTGATGGAGATGCCAATGAGGATTGTGCGATTACATACGGAGTGGATTCGAACTTGGATCTCATCATTATTCATCTTGGATTGCGCAATAGAGGCAGGCTAACAGGTGGAGGAGATTTGAACTTGTGACTTGTTCATATCTGAGCTTGTTAGTGTGTAACAATTGGAGATAGTGCTGAGAGCTTGTGAGGAGTTTGTACTATGATTGTTACATGTTCTCTATCATTATAATATACAGATAGTTGGGGGTTTTCAGCTTTAAGCTTTCCCATAAATCCTGTGTTTATATGTGTGATTGTTTATGGTTTTAATGTGCGCATGCGATTGTTTTTAATTCCGCAAATTGATGATCAATGGTAGAAGAGATTATGTATTATGCATGAAGCTCAAATCGCGTGTGATCGGGATAATCTCGGTGAATAAGTTATCTACTATTCAAATTTCTACATGGTATCGGAGCGATATTGATCATTGGAACAGTGCAAGACATTGAAGCGGTTGAGTTTTGTGCTGGTGGAATTCGAATTTGCAGCAGTGTTTTCTTGGTGTCGGAGTTGAGATGTCTTTCAACGGATTGCGATTGGAGTATTCCATTGAGGGTAGATCGAATTATATTGCAGGGAAGGACAGGATGGAGGCGGTGCTAGATGACAATGGGTTGAAGGAGTTCATAGATGCAAAAATTCCAAAGCCTACTTATCGTAATGTTTCTGTACTTGACGCATGGCAAAAGAAGCCAGAAAAGTGTCGAAGGATTCTATTGGAAGGTGTGAAGGATCACATAGTATCCAGCCTTCATGATAAGGCTTCTCCATTCTTAATGTGGAAAGCATTGACAGACTTATTCCAAAGCAAGAGCGACCAGAGGAAGTTGGCGCTCAAGGATAAACTCAGGAACATAAAAATGGAGAAAGGCGATAGTATGCCCAAGTACCTCATGAAGTTCATCCAATTCAGGGATGAGATGGGAAGTGTGGCGGTTACTTTTGATGATGAGGACTTGGTGAGCTTGGCTCTCCTTGGGCTTCTGAAGAGTTGGCATTCCTATCAGGACTCTGTCAATGGTCAGGAGAAATTTCCAGGATGGGAGCGACTTTGGTCGAATCTTGTGCAAGAGGAGATAAGGCGAAGTACCAGGGACGGATCTTCATCAAATAAATCAGATGAATAAAATTGTGCTTTGGCTGCCAAAGCAAGGAAGGGGAAGAGCAATAAGAATGCTTCTCAATCCGGTGCGAAAGGCAAGAAGCGGGACATGTCCAAGGTGAAGTGCTTTCACTGTCACCAACACGGACATTACGCCACTAATTGTCCACAGAAGAAGAAAAATAAACATGTTGCTGTATTTGCAGCTAGAGAGGCCTTAGCCTCGCAGTTTGAGCTGGATTTTTCACTGATCGCATGCTTGGTCTCAAGTGTGATGGGTTCAGTGTGGTTTCTTGACAGTGGTGCGTCTTTTCGCAGCGGAGATCGCAATTTTGTTCTGGAAATCTGGATGGGGAAAGGAATCTTGGAGTGCACATCAAGATGGGCGATGATGATCTGGTCGTGGTGTCAGTGCCATTTCCTTTGAAGGAATTTGGTAAACCCTTAGTATTGAAGGAAGTGATGCATGTTCAGGCGAAAGAATCTTATCTCTGTGGCGATGTTAGAAGACAAGGGATATGATGTTTAGCTTTATGAAGAGGCTTTCTAATCGGTAAGGCAATGCATTGAGTTCCCCGGAAGATAGGGGTTCGAGTCAAGAACCTTTATCAATTGCAAGTATATGGATGCGCAGCAATGGCATGCAAGGCGGGAGAAGTGGTGAGCCAGGATGATGATGGCGAGTTGTGGCACCGGAGATTGGGCCACCTTCACCATGGAGCTTTGAAGATACTGCAGCATATTTCTACTGGGCTTCCTAAAGGCACTCTTGCACAGTTAGATCAGTGCAAGGGGTGTACCTTGGAAAAATTTGTGAAAGCCACCTTTCACGACAAGGATAGTCGCGCCACAACGATCCTTGAGAGAATTCACACAGATGTGTGTGGACCTTTCTCAGCAGCTTCGACAGCAAAGCACATGTATTATATGATATTTGTTGATGAGTTTTCTCGTAAGTGCTAGATATTCTTCATGCAGAAGAAGAGCGAGACATACTCAAAGTTCTGTGAGTTCAAGGCACTAGTTGAGAAAGAATTGGGGAAGCAGGTGAAGGCTCTTAGGAGTGAAAATGGTGGTGAATTCATCTCTGGTGAATTCAAGGACTTTTGCAGCGCAGAAGGAATTCAAAGAGAGCTCATAGCACCTCATAACCCATAGCAAAATGGGGTTGCTGAGAGGAATAACAGAACGATCGTGGGTGCTGCACGGGCGATGTTGCATGGTTAGGGCCTTCCCATACACTCGTGGGCTAAGACATGCAATACTGCAGTATATGTGCAGAACCATTGTCCTCACAGGATACTTGGCATGAGTACACCCGAGGAGGCGTTTTCTGGTAAGAGGCCTGATATTTCCCATTTGAGAATTTTTGGTTCACCTGTTTACATTCATGTGACAAAGGATGCCAGGAAGAAGCTGGAGCTGACTGCGGAGGTTGGGATATTTGTGGGGTACACTGATACACCCCACAACTATCGTGTGTATGTGCCAGACAGTCGCAAGACTGTTGTGCGACGGGATATCAAATTTCAGGAGGAGAAAGCCATGCAGTGTTCGCGTGAGAGGGAGCCACACTTGCATGCGGATGAGGAGCTATTAGTTCCTAAGGATGAGCTTCAGGATGTGGATCAGCCACAAGAGGAAGTTCATGGAGTGGAAGAGACCACTCATGCAGCGCCAACCATCAGAGGGCGCAAGCGCACTACAAAAGCTGAGCGACTGGCTCAAGATGCAGAGAAGGTTGTAGGAGCACCTACAACACAGCGCAGACAGAGACAGTCACCAGACCGGTACACTGGATACATGGCTCTTGTGAGAAAATGTGTTGTGACAGAGCCATCCTCTTTCGAGGAAGCTGTGGAGGACCCTGCATGGGTAGATGCCATGGTGGAAGAGTATGATTCGATTGTCAGAAACAGTGCATGAAATATTGTCCCAAGATCGGAGGGGAAATCAGTGGTGGGTTAGAGATGGATCTACAAAGTGAATCAGGCGGCTGATGGGAGTGTGGAGAAGTACAAGGCAAGATTTGTTGCCTGAGGCTTCTCGCAGATCGAGGGGATCGATTATGAGGAGACCTTTGCACCTATCACAAGGTATTCTTCCATACGGACGATTCTTGCTCTCTCAGCGCAGATGGGGTGGCACATTCATCAGATGGATGTGAAGACTGTGTTCCTCAATGGAGTCATTAAGGAGGAGGTGTACATAGAGCAGCCCGAAGGTTTTGAGATCTTCAGCAGCGAGTCGCATGTGTGCAGGCTCAAGAGAGCGTTGTATGGGTTGAAACAAGCACCTCGTGCTTGGTACACACGGATAAACAGTTATTTCACCGGACTTGGATTCTCCAAGAGTGAGGCGGATCCGAAGGGTAAGTTGTTGATCATTGTACTTTATGTAGATGATTTGATTTTGACAGGTGATGAGTTGTTGATACTCTCATGCAAGGAGGATCTTGCAAAAGAGTTTGAGATGAAGGACTTGGGCCTCCTTCATTATTTCCTGGGATTGGAAATTTGGCAGCGCAGTGATGGACTGTTTGTTTCTCAGGGTAAGTATGCCTGGGAGATACTGGAGAAGTTCAACATGCATGGCTGCAAGCCTGTTGATACTCCTCTTCTTGGTGGTTAGAGGAAGGAGGATGCTACTTGAGCGGAGGTAGTGGATGCCACTGTTTATCGCTTGATTGGTGGGGTAAACTTATGTATACGGTCAATACATGACCCGAGTGCAACACTTATGCTATCTTGTTAACCGGCTTTCACAAGCTATGGTTAAGCCAACCAAGCTCTTTTTGGAAGAGCGGGAAGCATGTATTCAGATATCTCAGATGCACATCGGGATATGGATTGTGGTATAGATAGTCGGATGAGGTGAGGCTATGTGGCTTCACGGATGCAGATTGGGCAGGGAGCCCAACGGACAGAAAGAGCACATCTGGAGGGATTTTCAGTATCGGGTCGACAACAGTTTCTTGGTACAACAGGAAGCAGAGATCCGTGGCACTCAGTTCAGCAGAGGCCGAGTATATGGTAGCGAGTTTCGCTGCATGCGAGGCTATATGGATGAGGAAGATCCTGTTCGGGTTGTTCGGTTCACATTTGGATCCTACTGTGATTTATTGTGATAATCAGAGTTGCATCAAACTCTCAGTTAATCTAGTATTTCATGATAGATCTAAACACATTGACATCCGGTATCATCATATCAGATATTGTGTGCAGCGGAAGGTCATGTTACTGTCATACATTCCTACGGAGGATCAGGATGTTGATATCTTGACGAAGGCGCTCACCAGGAGAAAATTCAAATACCACAGAGGCAGGATAGGGGTTGCAGATAATCCTTATCTTGTTGAGAGGGAGTGTTGAGAATGCAACAAGATGATGATTTTAGTGGAAAGAAGTCGCCTTCACTAAGTGGGCCTGCAGGCTCTTTTGGCGCAAAGTATATTTTTAGACTATGTCTATTTTTAGACATACAGATCATGTTCTATGAGTTGCAGGATGCTATTTATGGATGGTTGGTCAAGTCGGAAAAAAATAGATGGACTTCTATTTTTAGACATACTGGGCGGAATCTATTTTTAGATTTCCAATCTAAAAATATATATGTCGAATATTATTAGCTCTTAATAATATTTGGACTCTAAACATTATCTTATCCTCTTGGATCACTTCAGTTAAGTGCACAGATGTGGTACATGCAACTGACAGAAGGAATTACGCTATTCCTGAGGGTTTAGTGGAGCTATTGCATGGAGACTTCAGTTAGAACTCAGGTGACAGAGTTTGGTGGAGTTGATTGAGGAGTTAGTGGAGTTGTATTCAGTTTAACTCAGTTAAACATAGTTGAGCTAGTTGTATCTAGTCTAACTGATTGATACACTAGTGAGAGTGGTGTGAATTAATTATTAATTAATTCACTAATTATTAACTCATAAATCAGCTAAAGAATACATCAGTTAACTTCAGTGCATGAATAGTTTCAATGGAGACCAGTGGAGAGGTAGGTTAAAAGAAAGTGTATTCTCGATTCGACCATACGGTGCATGAGTTTTCTACGTGATGGAGATGCCAACTAAGTTGGCGAGTGCATACGGGTGGTTGGTTTCAGTCAGAGCCAATATTCATCGGGGATTACGCGGTAGAAGGCTGAGCTAACGGGTGGAAGCTGATTGGAGCTTGTGTTTGTTAGATGGGTTTGTTGTAGTGTGTAACAATTGGAGATTGTACTGAGAGATTGTGAGGATTTTGTACAATGATTGTTACATGATCTCTATCATTATAATATACAAATAGTTGGGGGTTTTCAGCTTTAAGCTTTCCCATAAATACTATGTTTATATGTGTGATTGTTTATGGTTTTAATGTGCGCATGCGATTGTTTATATTTCCGCAATTAATGATAAATAGTAGAAGAGGTTATGTATTATGCATGAAGCTCAAATAGTGTGTGATCAGGATAATCTCGGTGAATAATTTAACAGTTATTCAAATTTCTACACATTACAAATCACAAAAATAAGTTATTCACATAATATCTCATCATCATAGCTTGATTATATTTATAAAATTAAGTCCATAACAGTTTAGTTGGAAAAGGGTGTGAATCAAAGGTTTTTTCTCTTTAATTCCGTCATCTATTTAATGGATGTCTCAACAACTATGATTTTTCAAAAAAAAAAAATTCTTGAAGAAATTTTATAAAAAAATGCATCTTAAGTTTGCTCTATTTCAAAATGACATGATTGACTTCAAATAAAACAACCTTCAGAATTGATTCGAAATGTCTAGCCCTTTGACAATACCAAGTAAAACCAACAAACAACTCCACATATTGAAAACCATGCCATTCAGAAAATCCATTCTTTCAGTACAATGAAATATACAGGGAAAGGAAGATAATAGCATTTCAGGTAGGGAAGATAAAGATGTCATAACAGAACTCTGATATATAAGCACAATATTCAATTCCATTGTTTTGTAGGGAAAGTACTATCTTCACATTAAATAATTTTATAAGGTTACTCTATAGAAAATCATCTACTTTATACTAAAGCATATTTTTTTAAATACAAATAACAAACAGAGGCTAATATTTGAATCGCATAGGCAATTCAAAGAACCTAAAAAACAAAGATTGAAACAATTATTTATTCCTTCACAACCAAATATATTTCATAAAAAAATTATATAATCTGTGGATTTTCTATCCTCTATAGTGCTTTTCAAGGTTATCCAGTTGTTAGAAATCACAAGTGGGTTGCAGAAGTAGATAACAGATACAAACAAAGAGAGCTGGAGTTTAGAAGCACCCTTGTGACATTACACATCACAAGAACAAGTTATTCACATAATATCTCATCATCATAGCTTGATTATATTTATACAATTAAGTCCATAACAATTTAGTTGGAAAAGGGTGTGAATCAAAGGTTTTTTCTCTTTCATTCCATCATCTATTTAATGGATGTCTCAACAACTGTGATTTTTCAATTTTTTTGTTGCTTGAAGAAATTTTAGAAAATAGTGTAGCTTAAGTTTTCTCTATTTCAAAATGACATGATTGACTTCAAATAAAAAAACCTTCAGAATTGATTCGAAATGTCTAGCCCTTCGAGAATACCAAGTAAAACTTACAAACAACTCCACATCTTGAAAAACATGCCATTCAGAAAATACGTTCTTTCAGTACAATGAAATATACATGGAAAGGAAGATAATAGCATTTCAGGTAGGGAAGATAAAGATGTCATAACATAACTTTGATATATAAGCACAGTATTCAATTCCATTTTTTTGTAGGTAAAGTACTATCTTCACATTAAAGCATTGTATAAGGTTACTCTACAAAGCATCATCTACTTTTTACTGAAGCATATTTTTTTAAAGACAAATAACAAACAGAGGCTAATATTTGAAACACATAGGAAATTAAAAGAACCTCAAAAACAAAGATTGAAACACTTATTTATTCCTTCACAAATAGGTACATTTCATAAACAAATTATATAATATGTGGATTTTCTTTCCTCTATATTGTTTTTCCAAGTTATCCAATTTGGTAGAAATCACAAGTGGGTTGCAGAAGTAGATAACAGAACCAAACAAAGAGAGCTGGAGTTTAGGAGCACCCTTGTGACATTACACATCACAAGAAAAAGTTATTCACATAATATCTCATCATCATAGCTTGATTATATTTATAGAATTAAGTCCATATCCATTCTCTCTAAAATGGGATTGATTTGGTCAATTTTGATCACTCAAGTCTACCCCAAAGTAGTTCTACAATCCACATTTCCTGGCCCTTTCTGCACCTATTTGGTCAGTATAAACTTGGGTAGAAAACTTATTCATTCCTATTCAACCAGTTGCATCCCCTTACTGTTGAAATTTGGGGAAAATTCAGGATGAATTTCCCCAATAGAAATCCTATTACCCCAAGGAGAATCCCAATTATCCCAAGGAGAATCCATGTTGCCCCAAAAGTGAATTTAAATTGGATAAAGGAAAATTATTATTATTTATGTGTTTAAATCAACTTGGTATTCCTCTTATTAAATAATGTGACTCAAATTAACATTGGGAAAGCACTCATTTTCATCAAGTTGGCCTCTCTACAAAGAAACATAAATAAATCATAAGTGGGTCTTTATCAAGTCGGCTTCCCTAAATGAAGGGCCATATTGGCACTTTAGGCAACCCTTGGATCCTCCATCATCTAATATAAATTAGATACCTTGGATCTCTTTCAAACATATCATCAAGAACATCTTAGTGATGGAGAATGATTTTTGAGGTAGCCACAGTCTCAAGAAGCCCTAGTCGAGTTGGAGAAGTAAATTAATGGTTATTTTATTGTGTTTTGGTTTGGACAGGTTCAAGGAGTAGCTAGCAAAATTTGTGAGGTGAATTCTAGACTGTGTTTGATGCATATCTCCTTGTGATTCTTGGTTGCAGGATTATGGTCACTTAGGAAAGTACTGAGCAATGTTGCAAATTGAAAATTCTTTTTTAATGTTCTTAGCCTATTTATAGATGTCAAAGTAAAGGTTTCTAGATGTGATTTCTCCCATAAACTTCAAGGAAAACTAAAATCTAAGGAAAATTAGGCAAACCATGTACATGTCATTTCTCCCACAAAATCATCAAGGTGTGACATTTGACATAAATTCATCAACCACTACCACTAGTTGTTTTAGTAAGTGCATAAAATAATTTTTCAAACCATGTACATGTAATTTCTCCCACAAACTCATCAAGGTGTGACTTTTGACATAACTTCATCAACCACTACCACTAGTTGTTTTAGTAAGTGCATAAAATAAATTTTCAAACCATGTACATGCCATTTCTTCCACAAACTCATCAAGGTGTGATTTTTGACATAATTTCATCAATAACTACCACTAGTTGTTTTAGTAAGTGCATAAAATAATTTTGCAAACCATGTACATGTCATTTCTCCCACAAACTTATCAAGGTGTGACTTTTGACATAACTTAATCAACCACTACCACTAGTCGTTTAAGTAAGTGCAAACCATGTACATGTGCCATTTCTTCCATACATGTGTCATTTCTCCCATAAAGGTATAGGAAAAATTTGAGGCATGTGTCATTTTTGTCATTTCTTTGTCATTTCTATGTCATTTATCCCATAAACTATAAGGCAATGCCATTTCTCCCATACATACTATAAGGAAAACTTTAAGGCAAACCATGTACATGTTATTTCTCTCCTAAACTCTAGGCAAGGAAAAATTTAAGGTGCATGTCATTTCTAGGTGTGATTTCTTCCATAAACTTTAAGGAAAAATTTAAGGCAAACCATGCACATGCCATTTCTGCCACAAACTAAAGGCTTTCTCCCATTAATTAAAGGAAAAATTCAAGGCCTAAAAATTGAACCTAAAGTGGTTGAACTTCCATAGGATTTTAGTCTGTATGTTGATTGTTAACTTGTACAAGTTCTAAAGGCAGAGTCTATAAAGGGCCGGGTAGCCTCTGGATCTCATATTTTCTGAAAGGTGACATATCTAGTAAATTCCCCTACAGTCATTCTCTAGAACATAACTAAATATAAGTTCTTCATTTTAATATCCATAAACCACAACCACTTTAAGGAAAATCATGTACATGTGTCATTTCTCCCATAAAATCTTAAGGCAAACTTTAAAGCATGTGTCGTTGGATTTTTCCCATTAACTTTAAAGCATGTGTCATTTCTCAAGGCTTTCTCCCATTAATTCAAGGAAAAATTTAAGGTCTAAAAATTGAAACTAAAGTAGTTGAACTTCCATAGGATAGGATCCCCCAAACTAAAGTCTTTCTCCCATTAATTCAAGGCAAAATTTAAGGCCTAAAAATTGACCCTAAAGTGGTTGAACTTCCATAGGATTTTAGTTTGTTTGAACCTCCATAGGATTTTAGTCTATCTGTTGAGTGTTAACTTCTACAAGTTCTAAAGGCAGAGTCTGTAAAGGGCCAGGTAGCCTCTGGATCTCATCTTTTCTAAAAGGTGACATATCCAATAAATGCCCCTACAGTCAATCTCTGGAATAGATCTAAATAAAATTTCTTCATTTTAATATCCATAAGCCACTGCTAGATCTAAATATAAGTTCTTCATTTTAATATCCATAAACCACTAACACTTTAAGGAAAATTGTGTACATGTGTCATTTCTCCCATGAACTCTTAGGAAAACTTTAAAGCATGTGTCATTGGCTTTCTCCCATTAACTTTAAAGAATGTATCATTTCTCAAGGCTTTCTCCCATTAACTCAAGGAAAAATTTAAGAGCTAAAAACTGAACCTAAGGTAGCTAAACTTCCATAGGATAGGATCCCCCAAAATCAAGGCTTTCTCCCATTAATTCAGGGCAAACTTTAAGGCCTAAAAATTGAACCTAGATTTTTTAACTTCCATTGGATTTTAGTTTGTTTGAACTTCCATTGGCTTTTAGTTTGGTTGAACTTCCATAGGATTTGTGTCTGTCTGTTAAGTGTTAACTTCTACAAGTTCTAAAGGCAGAGTCTGTAAAGGGCCAGGTAGCCTCTAGATCTCATCTTTTCTGAAAGGTGACATATCTAGTAAATGCCCCTACAGTCAATCTCTAGAACAGATCTAAATAGAAGTTCTTCATTTTAATATCCATAAACCACTACCACTTTAAGGCAAACCATGTAAATGTGTCATTTCTCAAGGCTTTCTCTCATTAACTTTAAAGCATGTGTCATTTCTCAAGGCTTTCTCCCATTAACTTTAAATCATGCGTCATTTCTCAAGGCTTTCTCCTATTATTTCAAGGAAAACTTTAAGGCCTAAAAATTGAACCTAAAGTAGTTGAACTTCCATATGATAGGATCCCCCAAACTTAAGGCTTCCTCCATTTAATTCAAGGAAAAATTTAAGTCCTAAAAACTAAACCTAAAGTAGCTGAACTAGGATAGGATCCCCCAAACTCAAGGCTTTCCCCCATTAATTCAAGGCAAACTTTAAGGCCTAAAAACTGAACCTAAAGTGGCTGAACTTCCATAGGATTTTAGTTTGTTTGTTGAGTCTTAACTTCTACAAGTTATAAAGGAGTCTGTAAAGGGCCAGGTAGCCTCTGAATCTCATCCTTTCTTAAGGCATGTCATTTCTAGATGTGATTTTTTCCATAAAATTTAAGGCAAACTTCAAGGAAAACCATGCACGAACCATATATATGTGTCATAAATCTCCCTCAAACTCTAGGCAATGAAATATTTAATGCATCTCATTTCTACATGTGAATTCTACCATAAACTTTAAGTCAAACTTTAAGATTAACCATGCACATGTCATTTATCTCATGCACATGTCTCATTTCTCCCATGCATTTGCAATAAATGTTAATTTAATATATTTTATTGAATTTTTTTTTTCAGGGATAATAAAAACCCACTAAATATGGTTGAAAAATGGACATTATGCATAGATGTTTCTTTCTATCCCAATCCAGGGAAAGTAGTGATTACATATGTGCTTTGCAATATTGCAACTACCAAGGTCATCCAAAGGAAAATGAATATACCAGGAAGAACAAAAAACAACGAGGCATATTATATTGCATTGATAGAAGGCTTGGGAATAGCTAGGGATTATGGATCAAATGGAATTGTAGTTTTCACCAATTCCAAACTTGTGTGCAAACAGATGAAAGGCGTGTACCAAATTAAGAAGGAGAGGCTAAAACAACTGCATGGAAAAGCAAACAATATTGTTAGCTAATTTCAATATTTTAGTACAAGACATTGTACAAATGTTTTTTTTAACAATATTGGGTGCTGAATTATATTCCAAAAATATTTGAGGAGGTGACTCCTTGATGCATGCAAGAGTTTCTGAGGAGAAACAGAGAAGGTAGCTTCCACAAAATGCTAAGCCTTCTTTGTGTCTACTTTTCAGAAAATACTAAAATACAGATAACGAGTATATATGAACAAACTGAGAGACCAGTAATAAAAAAATAAAAACCATGCTGAGAAAAGGAGGGGAGAAGATCAGTCAATGCTCATTGGGCGTCTGGTTGAACCAACAATATTATCATTTTTTCTTGTATTTCTCACATTGCTGGAACCAGAACTTGGGGCTGAGCACTTTTCCAGCATATATTTGAGAATTTGGATAGATTCTTCCGCATGGGAGAAATGGTTGGAGACATCATTGAATTGTTGTTGAAGAGATGTAACCCGATGCAGGAAGAGATTCACGTCCGATTGCTGCTTGGCATCCAATATTTTTTGCTAAGCCTGTATTTGCTCCAGCTCATCCTGGAGATCTACACATTGGAGGCAATCTGCACTGCGATCCATTATGAAACAGAGGGCAGGGAATGATGGAATTGAGGGGAGTGGGTGCGCGATGAAGGGGAGGAGATAGTGAAGAGGGGGGAACCAGTAGGGGAGGGGGAGCGCGTGGACCAATAAATCAGTGACAAGCGAAGATCAGGGGATGCAAAAGAAGTATGCGGGAAGGAGGAAGGGTCATGGGGATAAATAGCATTGTGGGCAGAGGAGGGAGTTTCCAGGTAGCGAACCCGAGGAGATAGGGTCACGGGAGATAAGTGGGAGCAGGTACCGATGAGTTTGCAGAATTAAGAGATTCCTGTAGGGAGGATCCAAAAAAATATTTTCTTCAGCAGAGTCAAGATCATGGAAAGGGATTGTGGGATAGACCATCATTGCAGAAGATTTGACCAACTGCTCTTGCACAAGCCTTGGATGCTGGTGCATCAACGATCTTCTTGTTCATTCTTAGAATATGGTGGAAGGATATTTCTTTCATGCCTTTGGAAATGTCACGACATCTGCTAAAAATTATGTGAAGGTCTATATTGTGAATAGGATAGTCATGGATCATCATGTTTATGATTATAGATGAATCCCTGAACACCATTGCATTGGTGATTTTGCTCTTCTTTAGCTGATAGAGGCCTTGGAGAAGGGCGTAAGCTTCTGCTTTATTGTTGGAGAGAGAGCCAACACCCCACTCGAATGAGAGAAGAGTGCTACCATTTCCATTTATTATAATGCCTCCAGCTCCGGCGATGCCTGGGTTTGATGCGCCATCAAAAAAAAGAGCAGGCCTTGCGCAGTTGTCCAACCATTCAATTAATTCTTTTTCTTTTAAACGAACCTTCCATGCTTCATGTTGATGGGGATGACGAGTAGAAGGCCTGATGATACCAAGGCTATCCAAAATATTACCCAAAAAATTCCTTTCTTCCACTTGGAGATCGTGAACACTGATGTTGCTGTTATTTTTTAAGACAATTGTTTCAAGAGTGAGACTCCATGTCTTGCTACAGACTTTACTGCAGTAGGAAGTTTTGTTACTGAAGATCTCTCAATTTCTAGAAAGCCATATGTTCCATAAGAGCACATACAGAATGGTATCCCAGACCCTTCTAGCCAGATTGTTTTTCTTTTTTCCCCAAGGGTAATGTTTCCTCCAGTTTTTTATTAGATCAAAGATAGTATTGATGGAGTCCATATGGAGTTGTGAAGATGAGGTGAGGTCTTTCCAACATTGAGAAACAAAGGGACATCTAACAAAAAGATGATGCACTGTCTCTTCTGCACATTTACAATTGGGGCATCTGGATGGACCCATCACACCCCTTTTTTTATGTTTTTAGAGGTGAGGATCTTGCCTTTGAGGAGGGTCGAAATAAAAATCTTGATATTTGGGATGGCTTCTGATTTCCAAACCTTTTTCCAAATTTCCCATGGAGGAGTTGGAAAGTGATCTTTGCTGAGTTGACAGTGAGCTACTTTAATGGTGTAAGTTGATCCAGTTGGATCCTAGCGAAAACTATCCATATTGCCTTTTCGCATGGGTGCTACTCCATGGAGAAGAGCTTGAAGCTTGGAGAGGTTAGCTTCCAAGCAGGGAGGGACATGTGGGAAATTCCATCCAATCCAACTATTATTTTGTTCGTCCCATTTGGAGAATTGACTTAAGTATTTAAGTCCGAGAGCCTAGAAATGAGAGAGAATGTGATGGGTGCCAGGTCTATCAAGGAGAGGATTTTGCCCCATAATTTTGTCTTCCCCAATATTAATGGTGCTTCCCTCATGAGGGACTTTAGAGAGATTGAGGGTTAAGAAGGGGATGGTTTTCTTACAGAGGGCCCAAATTCTGGAGCAGGGTCTATTGGGGATCTCTTGATCAAGGAGATTTTATCTAGGAGAGTTAAGGTATTTGGATTCCATAACTTTCTTCCACCATGCTTGTTGTCCACTGATTAACCTCCAGACAATCTTACCTCCAAATGCAATGTTTAGGAACTTGGGTGAGTAGATTCTGAGTCCTCAATTTTTGTAGCCTTGAGTGACATGCCTCCACTTAAAAAGATTGTATTTTTTTTATCATTTTTTCCTCCCTGTCAGAGAAAATGACTTAGGATTGCTTCAAATTTATGATGGATGCTAGCAGGGGCATGAAGCAGAGTGAAATGATACAGGGGTAAGGATGAAATGCCAGATTTGAGTAAAAAAACACGACCAGCAAGGTTCAACCAGGAGGAACCCCACTGCTAGACTTTTCTCTTCATTTTGTCTATTATTATATTCCAGACTTCAGACTTTAGAGGGCCAGCACTGACAGACATACCTAAATAATTGAAGTGATCCCAATTCATTTTATAGGTAACTCCAAAAATTTGTGCAATGCTATGAATGGTTTGATTAGTTGTGTTCCAACCATAGATGCAACTTTTATGGAAGTTTATCAATCCTCCAAAGTAGAGCATGAACTTATCAAGGAGAGATTTGAACCTATGAGCAATAATGCAGGATGCACCACCCATCAATAGAGTGTCATATGAAAATTGCGAGTGATTCATATTTTTGACACCATTTCCAAATTTTATTCCACTGATAAGGCCAAATATTTGCATATGATCCAATGTCCTACTGAATGATTCTGCCATGAGGATAAAGAGAAAAGGAGACAGAGGAAAACCATGTCTAAGACCACGGGAGGACTGAAAGAAAGTTGCAGGCCTGCCATTTATGAGGGGGGAGATCCAAGGGCTAGAGATGCAAGGACCATCAGGACCCAGAGCCTCGTCAGGATGCAAGGACCAAATGGCACATTTTATTTCAGCCTCTTCTATATATTTTTTCAGAGTGATGTTCATCTCCTCTATTATCATCTTTGGCAGATGTCTTAATAGATCGGAGCAATCTTCAAGCTCCTTTGTTTCAGTGAGCAGATATTTGTAGTGATTGGTTGCAGCAGCTTTGATTATCTCTTGATCTATCTAAATTTTTCCTTCATTGTCTATGATGGAGGATATGTTATTCCTAGTTTTGTGAATTGTAGCTTGTCTGTGCAAGAAAGAGGTGTTCTTGTCACCTGTTTGGAGCCACAAATTCCTAGATTTTATTCACCACTTCTCTTATTCTATTCTATTGGTTTTGTATAATTGCCAATAGAGCTCTTTTTCATGATTGGAGTTCTCTTGGTTGGCCCTTGAGAATCTATGATTTTGTGGACAGCCTCCAGCTTTGTCTTGAGCTCAATTTTTTGATCTTGTCTGGCTCCTTGTAGTGAAGTTTGGCCCAATCCTTTGAGGCTATTTTGACCTTTTTTAATTTGGTTTCCCAGATGAAAGATGGAGATCCCTCCACATGCTGCAGCCATGTATTACGCACTAGTTGTCTTGCTTCCATGATATCATTCCAAAGAGGGTTGTATTTGAAGGGGAGGGGGCCGAGAGGGGGCTGGTCACCAAGGGAGAGGGAGATGGGGTAGTGATTGGAGGCGGAGGAAGAGAGGATGTTGGAAGAGGAAATGGAGAAGGAAGAAAGGAGAGGGGTAGCCACAAGAAACCTGTCAAGACGCTCCATGATGTTTCCCCCTCGTAATTTGCAATTACTCCAAGTGCATTTCCTATTTTTTGGGATAATATCAACCAATTCATGATCTTGAATTATGATCTCAAGCAGGTCTCTGGAGGGGTTCAGGTTGAAGCAGACACCTATTTTTTCATTTGCATGGAGGATTAAGTTGAAATCACCTCCAATGATGATGTTATTACTATCTTCTTTATCAATGTCATTTTTTAGAGCGTCCCAATAGATCGCTTTATCTTTGTAATGGTTGGGACCATAAAAATTATACATGATGACCTCAGTGTTCTCTTTAATGCTTTGTAGGGTCACTTTAATCCAGTTTTTCATTTTTGTTTCAGTTTTTTGCTTCCAAATGCTTTGATTCCGAATAGTGGCAAGACCACCAGAGGCACCCCTGGATTTAGAGAGGGTGCTCGAGTGATTTTTTATTCTACTGAGAATATTTTTCATGTCTAGATCTCCCTGCTTAGTTTCCTGAAGGAGAATTATGTCTAGATTTTCCTGATTCATTGGATATTTTAGGGCTGAATTTTTTTATGGGTGCCCTAAACCTGTGCAGTTCCATGAGAGAAATTTCATCATTTCAGGAAAGCAGAACAAGAGCTTGGCTTCCCTCCTTGCTCCTTTTGTCCCGAGTCTTTCCTGTTTTTCCCTAAGAGATAGGTGTCAATAGGGTTCTGAGTTCCAAGGTAAATATCCTTTTGGGAAGTTTCATCTCTGTGTTGCTTAGATGGATTTCTTCCAGGCCTTTTTTTTTAGGGTTTTCTAGAGTGACTCCATGTTCTTTTACAAAGTTTCTAGTGATTCGAGTGGAGGAGGGGTCAGAGGAGGAAGAGGGAGGATCAAGGTTAATGGGGGAGATATGAGGAGAAGCAGGATGAGACGAGATAGTGAGCTGGGGGGGATCATATTTAGAAGGAGCAAGGGAGGAGAAGGGATTGGTTGTGGCTAAAGAGTCAATGAGGGGAGGGTTTGGGGGATCAGCAGGATGGAGGGGGGGGATTGGAGGGCTGAGGAGAGGAGGAGGGGCAGGAGGGGGTGGCTTTGGGAAGGGACAGAGGGGTTTAAGGAGTTGCTGGAGATTCTAGGTTTAGAAGAATTCTTCTTTTTTTTATGGTTTCCCATTGAGCATCTAAATCCGGACTTTCAATATCAATAACTTTAGAACATCTGTTAGCGAAATGGCCATATTCATGACATACCTTGCATTTAAATGGAATTTTCTCATATTTGAGCTCTTTAATGTGTGTCCATTCGTCAACTTTGAGCTTGATTTCTTCAGGGAGGCGTTTACCCAGATCCACTTCAACACAGATCCTAGCCCATGCTTGCATATTGTCTTTAGGATCGCTTCGATCAATGAATTTTCCGACAACGTTTCCAATCGCATGGACAGAGTCGTCCCCCCAAAATTTCAGAGGAAGGTGTGGAAGGCGCACCCACACTGGGACGAAATTTGGCACATCAAGTTCCGGGTCGAATTCAGGTGTCCACTTGTTGAGATAGAGACCTCTAGTGTCCATGAAATAAGGCCCGTTTCTGAAGATCAAATCCTTGTCCTCTTTTGTTTCAAAATGGAACATGAAATAGCCTCTGCCGCGGAAGTGGATAGATTTTTTTCCATTGATTTTGTCAGACCAGTTGCGCTCCACCCATTTCTGAATAGTCTTTGGTAGGGCCATAATCTGGTAAATTGTCCTATGAGACCTTTTTCAGCAAGAGAAAGGGCATCCATGCATGGAATAGTCAGAGGAAGGGATACCTCCTCAATTCCATCGATATTCTTCACGAATTTGGAGATCGCTGGCCTAGGGCAGGGCGGATCTAAGGAGCTAATAAGAGTCGAGAAGGCTTAGGCCTAATGCGAAGGAGGGGCCACCTCCAGGGTTGATTCTGGAGGGGCCATGTGCACTGCAAAGAGCTAAGGAGCAGGCTGTGAGAACGGTCGCGGTTACAGAGAACGGGCAAGCGAAAAAAGATATTGTACAAATGTTAATAAAATGTCTGTTGATCTATTGTGTGGGGAAATTCCAATTCAGGATTCATCTATCAAATATGGATTAATAGATGAATTAGAATTATACGGGGCAATGCCAATGCAAGATTCATCTCTCAAATATGAATTAGTTTTGAGACGCTCTTCTTCAAAAATTCAAGATTCATCTCTCAAAGATGAATTAGTGTTGATAAGCTCTCCTTCAAAATTTATTGATGGACATTGTAACATATCTTGGATATGTGTGTGTTTTGTACTTATAAATGTGTCTTTTTTAATGACCATGTGTTTTTTTCAATTATATACCAAGTGTGCTCCCACCATGTAAAGCACAACTTGGTGAGCTTCACATTTGCAACAAGTGGTGAAATTCACATTTTTATAAAATTAAAATGTGAGGACTTCAACAAATTTTTATTTAAATGGAGTTTCACTCTTATTTTTTAATGACCATGTGTTTTTTTCAATTTTATACCAAGTGTGTTCCCACCATGTTTTCAATTATATACCAAGGGTGCTCCCACCATGTAAAGCGCAATTTGGTGAACTTAACATTTTTATACAATTTTTGCTTAAATTGAGTTTCACACATCAATTAGTGCTTTGAAAGTTGTGTTTTACATAATTTGTGTACACTAAATTACATTATTTTTTTGAAATTTATTTTGAATTTACTTTAAATAGTAATTTAAGAAAATAATTTTAAATGTTCACTATAGATATATATCTACATATATATATCATGGAGGATGAACGACGAAGATCAACAGAATCCCATATCTCTACGAGAGAGGAGGATTAGGGATCGAGGGATGTTCATGGTATTTAAATATAATCTTAAATCTCCATATATATATATATATATATATATATATATATATATATATATATATATATACATGTGTGTACACACTGAATTGATTTTTTATCAATTTTGTGAGTTAAATTAGTTGTTAATAAGTTTCATTTTTTATTTTTTAGGAGGTATAAGGACAAGGGTGTCTACTCCATCAATGGAGCATGCCCATGGTTCACACAATCGTGGTATGGTTCATGCAATTTAATCAATGAATATGTACATGTATTTATATGTATGAATGTATTTTTAAATTGATTATAAATTCATATTTTTTTATGAAGCCTCCCTCTCGTCTCATGAGGTTGGTGATGGTACACATTCCCTTGGAGGGCCATCAATAGGTGCTAGCGAATTGCGTGAAGGTGGTCATATGTATTCCCCCGGAGGCAAATCAACAGATGGTCGTGTTGGTTCTCAACCAATCGGTGGTCATTTTGGTTCTCAACACGGTCGTTCTGGTTCTCAACAGTCTCAGGGTGGGAAAGATGCTAGCCAACCATATCGAGGTGGCCATCAATTTGAATATTATTTTCATTCAATTTGTACAAATTTTCTTACATGTGTTTTTTTAATATACAAAATTTTATATATTGATGCAGAGGGTGAAAATGGTGCTCCAAATGTTGCTCGAAAAATACGTAGGGCAGAACACGTCATTCAAGAAGAATATTGTACACCAACCACGACTTATCCATCTGACATTTCTGATATACCTTGGGAATCAAACATGCAGCAATGCATCTTACAAAGGTGTCAACATCTTCATGAAAAATTGAAGATATATCTCGTGGCTTTGACTCTCCCTGCTGAGAGTCAAAAAAGCTTGAAAATAGTTACTCACTCTTTAAGCGAACTAGTAGATGTGTACCTAAATCTTGGGCTGACCACTGATACTTTTGTAGAAGTGATGAGAAAAAAAAAAGAAACAGTGATGGGTCTTGATACATGGGAGGTTTTTAAACAAAGATTTACAGCAGAAATGGCCAAGTCTATGTTTAATTTCAAGGAAGGGACGAAAAGAAAGATGCTGAAGGTGCAATATTTCAAGCACCCTCATATAACTCGCTACTTGTATTATAGAAACCTTGCAGCCTATGGAAGAATCTCATGGAACGACAAAGTTACACCTTATTTTGAAAAATTATTTCATGAAAAAATCTTTTTGCAAATGAAACCCAATTACAATGACCTTCCCTTTGAATTTTTTGGTCCTAGGAAAGGTCGATTTTGTGACTGTAGGGGTACTAGGCGGGATGTTGATTTGCCTCACCTTGAGCCACCATTGGTTATTCGACCTCTTCGTGTCAAAAACTTGCAGTCAGAGATAGATGCCACTTCTCAAATTAGTCGAGAAGCAATAGATGCCATCCTTGACAATGTTCACAGTGGATTGGGTGGAGTCAATGTTTGTCTGAATCGACAAAGAGAATGTGAGAATTCACATGCTAATTTTGTGTATTATACAGATGAAGTGATTGACAACATGAGTGTTGAAGATCTCAAAACATATGCAAATAATTTTCGCAATGGTTGGCAAGACCTAATTTTTCATGAGCAAGAGGGCATGGGAACAGTATGTGTTAATGGTTAGGGTGATTATTTTAACACATGTGTTATCACCAAAATAGGACCGGATAGGCTGTTGATCAGACCACTTCAATGTAACTATTTCAAACCAATCTTTTAGCTAAGGCTTAGCCTCCTCAGCCTGAGAGGGCTCTCTCAAGGGTTAATGATTTTAAATAAAGATGTAAATAGATGAATAACTCTATGGTTTATGATTTTGTAGGTTTGTTGGTTGAAATATGGAGACTAGCTACCATTGGGCTATGGAGTTAGCGATAGGGAAAAGATAAAAAAATAGCTCTTCTTATAAAACTGAGGCTTGTATATACTTCAATGAAAGGATGACACATTCAGGAAAGTCTCAATATCTTGAGGTTCAAAGGGAATTAGAGCATGTGTGCATGAATTCTGAGTCATGATACATAAAGATATTGAAAGGAAAGTATTTAAAAGAGATTTATCCAAGCTTAACACTTAAAGGAAGTCAGAGCATGTTCCCATGAATTCTGAGTAATAAGCATCAAACATTGAATAAAACCATCCACAGATAGGACCTAAGAACTCAATTCACCATAAATTAACACTTAAAGGAAGTCAGAGCATGTTCCCATGAATTCTAAGTAATAAGCATCAAAAATATGGAAGTAAAACACATGATAGAAGATAAATCTCACTGAAGTACACTAAGAATCTCAGCTTCAGAAAATTTAAACTACTTCTGTATATATCAGCTCCTCCAAATTATTTACAAAAGTAGACTATTCTGATAACATTTTCCAACCTTTACTACATCGAAGTTTCTACTATTTATAGGATTTTAGCCTTTACAACTAGTCTGCCAAGTGGCTAGACCATTTAAATTTAAACTGACACTTAAATCTAACGATAAACTGGATTCTAGAGACTAGGACTGACACCTATTCAAAATAAGACTAAGAGTCCTACTAGGACTTAAACACTTATTTATTACATTTAAAGTAAATTGATCCAAGTCTTCCTCGAAAGGAATAAAATCTCTTTACCATGCTAGCCATTAAAAAAACCTTTATATCATGATTATCTTCGTGAAGTAACTCTATCCCTCATTTAAAAGAAGTTAGTTTGATGACATGGCACATGTTGGCTAGTATCTTTCAAACTCCTCTAACTGAAAATCTCCACTTGGAAAATCTGATACTCTTTATCATCCTGATACTCTTTGACACATTGATGATGAATAACTTTACACATGCTTAGCCTTTTTCACTCTTTTTCATCATTTGTCACAAAATTGTCCTTACTGTCAAATTCTGTTTTGAGCTACGAAATTAGCTTGTTTTAGTAGCGCACATAAAAGGATGATATGTGGTACTCTTCTGCTATTCTCAACCATTGGAGGATGTTTAGTAGTCAAAAAAAAAAAATTTAAACACAGCCTTTAAAACTCTTCATCCCTATCATTTTAAATGCCTTAAAACCAAAAAGAATTCTTCAGAAATTCCGCAGCAAAAACTGGGCTTCAAGCCTGGCACTCGCTGCGGAATTGCCTAATTGCCCACAAACTTCACATAATTTGGATTTTAGGACTAGAAAAGGTCCATTGCTGTGTGATATGATAGTATGAATCCTGATAAGGAAAATTTGTTTAAAAATACGTCTTACCCTCCTCAAGAAACAACCTTTTCACCTTCAGCCACTTCATCAACCAACAAAAATGTTGGAACACCTAATCCTACATGGGTAGGTGTGGAATGCGAAAAGTCACAATGGAGTCCAAGTGACCTTGGAATATGAAACCAAGAGTCACACCATTGTACTATAAATTTACATCTTTGTATAATGGAAAAATAAGAAAGCCTCACGCTTATCTTTCATTGTGTGTTGAGTCTCTTGTGTGTGTGTGTTTATTCTTCTCATACACCATGTGTGTGCTTAATATGGTGTTTATCATGGTATCAGAGCTGAGAAGTCCATAACCAGCTCAACCTTGAGTGAGCCATTTGTGTTTATGTCCTGTGCATATCTGCAAAAATTCTTGTCATTTTTGCAGCACTCAGAGTTTCTGCAGCAGACATTTTGCCGCATTCAGAAATTGGTAGCATTCAGAAATTTGTTTTGAAGAAGAGCAGCATTGGTTTTGAGAAGGAGCAGCATTCAAAATCCTTGGCAGCATTCAGAAATTGGTTTGGAGAAATGCAGCCTTGTGCATCTGAAGGTTTTCTCACTTCTTATTTTTCCTGCAATTTCTGCCCATTAAATTCTGCATTTTCGAGAGTTGTTGGAAAAATTGTTTAAAGTTGATTTCTGAAGAAGTTTATGAGTTTTTTAGTGGAAAATATTTCTGAGTTTTTTCATTGAAAAATTTCTGCAATTCTGGGTTTTTCTGCTGCTGGAAAATATTCTCTGTTGCTGGGCTATTGGAAAAAATTCTGGGCAATTTCTGCAATCTGCTGTTATATTTCAGTACTTGAAATTTTTACTGTTGCCCTCATTTCTGCAATATTTGCTAGCTGTTTTAAAGTGGAATCTCGTCTTTGCTTTTTTTACATATAAATAATTAAAAAATAAAATAAAATAAAAAATAAATAAATAAATAAATTCATTCTGGTTCAGGCCACGCCCTCTCAACGCTCTCCCGCCTCCTACCTGCCCCTGCGCTATCCCTTACCCCCCACTACCCGCCCCTGTTGTATATTCCCTGCCCCCTTCACTCCTCTCAATGCACACTCGAGCTCCCACCCCTCCAACACTTGCGCTCTCCCTATACACGCTCATAAACCTCACGCGGCCCTCACACTTCAACGCAAACCCCGGCCACCCTCATACGGCCCCTCTTTTCTCCCCTATAGCACTCACCCCGAACCCTTACCACGTCGCCTCTCCCTACACTCTGATCCCAACCCCCTCGCAGCCGCTCCACACAGCTCTACAATCCACTCCCACTCGACCTCACCTGCTCTGCAATCCACTTCATAGGCCAGCCGACCCTTCGCTCCTCTCTCCTTAACTCGCTCCTGCAACCCCCCTAAGCAACGGTACCCCACCCCCACTACACCCTACTCCCTCCCCTCTTGGCTCTCACAGCTGGCCTCCCCACTCTAAACACCCCCTTAACTCCGCCTCCCCGCTCTCACACTACACTACCCTTGCCACGCGGGCTCCTTATCACTCCATCCGCTCCCCCTTTCACCTGCAAGCTCCCTCCCACCTCGCTTCCCCATCCAAGTCTGTGCTCCCACTTCCCTCAATTCTACGCCCCTCTCTTTTAAATTTGTTTTTTAATTTTTCAATAATTTTTTAATATCCCCCCTCCCTCCCATATAATACCTCCCCCCAATTAAAATTTTTCCTCCTTTCATTTTTAATTAATCCCAAATGATTTAAAAAAAAAAATTCCCTCAAATTTGCTTTCCCCCTCTTTTTTAATTATTTCCCTTTTCAATTAACTCTTTTTTTAATTAATTTTTAATTTAAAAAAGAAAAAAACAAACAAACAGCATAGAGAGAGGAAAAGAGGAAATGAACAGCAGAGAGGAAGAAAAAATGGATTGAATACATAGAGAAAAGTGAGATTTATATTTTATGATTTGTGGCATATACAAGAGGGTGATTTTCTGAAGAAATTTACATGTGAAGATGAGTTGTTATTGGTGTAAAACAACTCTTTTGAAGAAGAAAAATCAACTGCCTCAATGGCTTCTTGCACAAGGTTTTTGTTGTACATTTTTGCTGCATATTGTATTGAACTGACATTGTATTACTTCTTCATAGTTGCAATCAGCAGACTTTGTACTTTGAGAGTTCTCTTGAGTCATTTGTAGTTCTTGAAAGCAAGTTGCATCACATTGTAAACGGGTGCATTTTCGGTTGAAGCCGACACCCTTTCATTTTTTAGCCTAAGTTGTTGAAAATGGCTAAAATCAATGAGGCATTAGAGTTGTTGATTAACCTCATTCATTCAAATGTTGATGATATGATAAGAATGAGCAATAATGCTCTTTGTAACATTCAAAATTGTTTGCTATATGCACAAGAAAAGATTGAGTTTTTGCAGTTGGAATCTCAGCTCCAACAAGACGAACTTCAGCAAAAGAGTCACCATTCTGAACCTGTTTTTGTTCAGAAGATTGAGAAGGACTCCCATCAGTAGCAAGTCAGTAAAGTTGAAGTTGATTCCCATTCAGTTCATTGCACAAGAGCAGATTTTCATGCAGATGCAGCAGTTCAACCTGCACTTCTCAAGCCCATCATCAGACCTTGGGAAGAGCTTGTCTACAACAAGCACCGAACTGGTCTTGGATATGACAAGGATGTGTCCTTTCATATTCCAGACTACACCAAACCCATCATATTTCAGAGTGTCGGATTCCTATATGACAGTTCACCTGCAGCTGTTCCAGATCCTGCTCCACAACAACAACAACAGATTGTAAAATGCCAACATTGTGATCGAGTTGGCCATATGAAAGATCATTGTTTTGATCTTCATCCATGCAAGCACTATGGTCGGCACACCCATTCTTCACACAGATTCTTCAGAAACAATCCTCCTGCAAGAACAAAGATTCACCTTTGATGGATCGCTTCTTGGAAATGGGCATCAACAGCCAAGAAGATGTTTAAGACACATGTCAGAACTTGTTCGTGGATATTGAGCAAACTTGCAGTTGATTTTTCGCCATCATCTCACCTTGTCCCTGACAGGGGGGAAAATGGTGGTCATGTACAAGCTTCGACGTCAGATCAAGCGAGCCTGAGTCAAAATCTCTCATTCCATGTTCAGAGTTGTAGCCAGAGACACAACAGTTCAAGCGAGCCTGAGCCACAATTCATCATTCCAGATTCAAAGATGTAGCTAGAGACACAGATGCCCATGAGCATGCCTTTGGTTGGTGGACAACCTTAAACCATCATATTTGGTTGGTGGATAACCTTAAACCATCACAGGTAGTATACCTCCCTTCTTTTAGGTTGAAGGTCTCCCTTTCATATATGAGGAACACTTCCTCTAGCAGAAGCCTTCAGCTTCTTGCCAGCTTTGGTTGAGTTCCAGGAAATGCTTCAAGCATTTCAGAGTTGTTGGTAATCCTAAAACCATAAAAGGTAGTAGACCTCCCTTATTTTAGGTTGAAGGTCTCCCTTTTTTATGAGGGAAAATTCCTCTAGCAAAATCTTTCAGCTTCTTGCCAATTTTGGAAGAGTTCCGGGAACTGCAACAAGTATTACGTTCCAGTGTTGGTGGTCATCCTTAAACCATCTCTTTTTCCAACATTTCAGAGAGTTGATTCAGCCCAAGTGTTGCCATGTATACTTTGCAGATTTGTATTACAGCTCTTTTCTTGGACTCACACATACCCCTTTGGATTAAGGGGGGATGTTGGAACACCTAATCCTACATGGGTAGGTATGGAATGCGAAAAGTCACAATGGAGTCCAAGTGACCTTGGAATATGAAACCAAGAGTCACACCATTGTACTATAAATGTACATCTTTGTATAATGGAAAAATAAGAAATTGTCACGCTTATCTTTCATTGTGTGTTTAGTCTCTTGTGTGTGTGTGTTTATTCTTCTCATACAACATGTGTGTGCTTAATATGGTGTTTAACAAAAAATAACTTTGTTTTTCCTGAAAAATAAGGCTTCACTCCTGAGCTCCTATCTCTCGATCCCTGATATCTGTTACAAAAATGGAGGAGGTTTTTGTAGATAAGAATGTTTATAATAAAAAATTCTCTCAGTTTTTTGAAAACCAGCTTCAGTTGTCCGGAATATGCATTATAAAATCATGTATAAAACAGGAAAAATTCATAATGTTGAAAATAGGTCCCAAAGGAAACTTCAAATCTCCAAATTGGTAGCACCTGGGAGAAAATTGAAAGAGGTTTTTGTTCCTTGATCTATGCTTAGAAACAATCTTCTTCATATGTTTTAAAATCATCTTCATTTTCATGAAAACGCCTTCTGAAACAAACATCTCAAACAGTCCAAGAAACACAAAAATCCCTTTGTAGCTCCTGGTAGAAAAACATGAAACCTGTCTGAATGAAATTTTGTGTGAGGTTGAGGTCGTCCATGATCAATTAGAACTCCATAGGCTCCTATCCAAACACATAGCCTTCTTTTTATGCTTTCCTCTTCATGGAAATTTCCCTTTATAACCAAAAATTGCCCTCTTAAAAATATGACAGCTGTAAAAAACAATTTGGACAACAAGTTGTTATAGTAGAGGAGGCTAACATGAAAAGGGATTTATATGGGAGATGTAAATGACATCAAGGTGCTTTGGTAGTAGATTGAAAAAGTTAGAAACAAAGTATGAGGAATGAGGGATGACTTTTTTAAATGATGGCTAAAGTCTGGCAACAAGTCCTTGAAAATTTCAAACACTTAACATTCCTTTAAACCGTTAAAGACTAGTAGAGATTTCGTAGCACATTTCATTTGACAAGTGTTAGTTTTTCTACGGAACTACTAGGTGTTTCTGTAGCAAATTCTGTTAATTTTGTGCTATATTTACTGTGGACTCAGACAGTTTGGTGACAAATGGCAAACTTTCGGACTTATGATCATTTCAAAGTGTCTACTCAAAACACACTCCTCCAATGTGACTTGGAAGCATTTCTATGACCTTATCCAAAGTTTTTAGAAACTTTAAATATACCATAAAATTTATCATTTTATGATATCTTCCAACCTAACCATTATGAAAGAGAATTATGATTGAATTTCAAGCATGGGATTTTGAAAATTTGAGGTGTGATAACAGTGGCTCCATTAGGGATAGTATGCCCCCTATGGTATACTAAGAACTAGTAGCTCCAGTGCTGCAATCCATTCCTTTAAAAATAGAAGCTCTGAAATTCCGTCCAATCTGTTTCAAACCATTCCTACTAAAAATACTCAATCAACCTTGAGCTTATTTGCATATTCCTACCTATCTACCCTAACAATTGTAAACTTCCTTCAGCTCAATCAATGTGAAATTTCCAATGTATCCAATCATCTGTTTTATCTATAATTTGAGTTTTTTTTACTGCATCGGACTTCAAAACAACTATGAAATAGTGATGACCACTGCCACTGAAGTTGTAACTGATCTTTATGGTAAAAATAAAACTGAAACACTGGAGAGTAAAAATCTTCCATGTATCTAGCTATAGGGTCCCAGAATACATAATCAGCTTGATGATCCTCATAACATCCTGTGACTTCTAACAATTGATCTTTAGCCACACAACATTTATTTGATAAGTTATCCAACTGCCTTTCTTAATGATTCTCATAGACAATGTAATTTTCCTCACTATTATGATCATTCTTTGAACTAATCTGCTATAAGGAATTACAGAAATAATCAATCTTTTCTTCTACCTGAGGTGTATAGCAAGAAATTTCCAATATTTCCTCTTTCTATTTGAAATGATTCTCATACTCATGATGATCAAAGGATTGATAAACCTGTTGCAAATTTTCTTCAAACTCAGAGGATGTGTCATAATTTTCATAAGTAAACTCCTACTAGGTTTCATTTTCATCTAAGGGAGATATTATCCTTTCTTCTTGGTGTTCTTCTTGTTGATGAAAGTTATTGTCATGAAGGGCTTCTAAAATTTCCTCATCCATAAACTCATCATCTTCATAAAAATTCTCCAAATATTCAATAAAAATCTCAGAGTGTTTACAACAGTCTTTAACCATCAATAAAGAGTGATGACACTCTTTATACATCTCATAGAATTCATCATGAAAATTTGCAAGAGAATATAATGAACCATTTGCTAAACCTTTATACCAAGACCATGTTTTTCCTTCTAGAGTGGTCATGAACATCTTCATAACACAGTCTTCAGGGATTTGAACCTTAAAACTATGTACATGCAAATGAAACCTAACCAAATGAAGAGCAACATTTTCTTTCTTTTCATCTTTGAATATTGGAAGATCATCTAACCAATCAACCTCTGGCATAGGATTTGGAAAACCAGGGATATGAGACCAATTCATAGGAGCATACCTGGTATTTTTTCTTGCAATGGAGCTCATCTTGAATCTTCATCTAGCAACTAATATTCTAGCAGTAGAGTCACCTTCCAATTTTTTATTTGATGTGTGGAGTCGCCAAGGTAGTTATGCAACCTCGAACGGATTCTGAGCTCCTACTACCTTCAGAAGTTCAGCTTATTGATTTCGATAATGAGTAATCTTCAGACTCACGGCAGACACACCAAAATGTTATCACCAAAATAGGACCTAATAGGCTGTTGATCAGACCACTTCAGTGTAACTATTTCAAACCAATATTTTAGCTGAGGCTTAGCCTCCTCAACCTGAGAGGGCTCTCTCAAGGGTTAATGATTTTGAATAAGGATGTAAATAGATGAATAACTCTATGGTTTATGATTTTGTAGGTTTTTTGGTTGAAATATGGAGACTAGCTACCATTGGGCTATGGAGTCAGTGATAGGGATAAGATAACAGAATATCTCTTCTTATAAAACTGAGGCTTGTATATACTTCAATGAAAGGATGACACATTCAGGAAAGTCTCAATATCTTGAGGTTCAAATGGAATCAAAGCATGTGTGCATGAATTCTGAGTCATGATACATCAAGATATTAAAAGGAAAGTATTTAAAAGAGATTTATCCAAGCTTAACACTTAAAGGAAGTCAGAGCATGTTCCCATGAATTCTGAGTAATAAGCATCAAACATTGAATAAAACCATCCACAGATAGGACCTAAGAACTCAATTCACCATAAATTAACACTTAAATGAAGTCAGAGTATGTTCCCATGAATTCTAAGTAATAAGCATCAAAACTATGGAAGTAAAACACATGATAGAAGATAAAGCTCACTGAAGTACACTAAGAATCTCAGCTTCAGAAAAGTTAAACTGCTTCTGTATATATCAGCTCCTCCAAAGTATTTACATAAGTAGATTGTTCTGATAACATTTTCCAACCTTTACTACATCGAAATTTCTACTATTTATAGGCTTTTAGCCTTTACAACCAGTCTGCCAAGTGGCTAGACCATTTAAATTTAAACTGACACTTAAATCTAACCATAAACTGGATTCTAGAGACTAGGACTGACACCTATTCGAAATAAGACTAAGAGTCCTACTAGGACTTAAACACTTATTTATTACATTTAAACTAAACTGATCAAAGTATTCCTCGAAAGGAATCTAATCTCTTTACCATGCTAGCCATTAAAAAAACATTTATATCATGATTGTCTTCGTGAAGTAACTCTGTCCCTCATTTAAAAGAAGTTAGTTTGATGACATGGAACATGTTGGCTAGTATCTTTCAAACTACTCTAACTGAAAATATCCACTTGGAAAATCTGATACTCTTTGTCATCCTGATACTCTTTGAAACATTGATGATGAATAACTTTACACATGCTTAAAATTTTTCACTCTTTTTCATCATTTTCCACAAAACTGTCCTTACTGTCAAATTTTATTTTGAGCTACGAAATTAGCTTGTTTTAGTAGCGCTCACAAAAGGATGATTTGTGGTACTCTTTTGTTGTTCTCAACCATTGGAGGATGTTAAGTAGTCAAAAAAAAAAACACAGCCCTTAAAACTCTTCATCCCTATCATTTTAAATTCCTTAAAACCAAAAAGAATTCTTCAGAAATTCGGCAGCAAAAACTGTGCTTCATGCCTAGCACTCGCTACGAAATTGCCTAATTGCCCACAAACTTCACATAATTTGGATTTTAGGACTAGAAAAGGTCCATTGCTATGTGAGATGATAGTATGAATCCTGATAAGGAAAATTTGGTTTAAAAATACCTCTTACCCTCCTTAAGAAACAACCTTTTCACCTTCAGCCACTTCATCAACCAACAAAAATAACTTTGTTTTTCCTGAAAAATCAGGTTTCACTCCCGAGCTCCTATCTCTTGATCCTTGATAGTTGTTGCAAAAATGGAGGAGATTTTTTTATATAATAATGTTTATAATAGAAACCTCTCTCAGTTTTTTGAAAACTAGCTTCAGTTTTCCAGAATATGCATTATAAAATCATATATAAAAAAAGGAAAAATTCAGAAAGCTGAAAATAGGTCCCAAAGGAAACTTCGAATCTCCAAATTGGTAGCACCTAGGAGAAAATTTAAAGAGGTTTTTGTTCCTTGATCTGTGCTTATAAAAAACCTCCTTCATATTTTTTAAACTCATTTTCATTTGCCTAAAAACGCATTTTGAAACAAACAGCTCAAATAGTCCAAGAAACACAAAAATCCCTTTGTAGCTCCTGGTAGAAAAACATGAAACCTGCCTGAATGAAAGCTTGTGTGAGGCTGAGGTCATCCATGATACGTTAGAACTCCATAGGCTCCTATCCAAACACATAGCCTTCTTTTTATGCTTTCCTCTTCATGGCAATTTCCCTTTATAACCACAAACTGCCCTCTTAAAAATATGACAGTTGTAAAAAACAATTTGGACCGCAAGCTGTTATAGTAGACGATGCTGACATGAAAATGGATTTATATGGGATATGTAAAGGACAGAAAGGTGCTTTAGTAGAATATTGAAAAAGTGAGAAACAAAGCATGAGGAATGAGGGATGACTTTTTTAAATGATGGCTAAAGTCTGGCAGCAAGTCCTTGAAATTTTCAAACACTTAACATTCATCATTACTCTTTAAACCGTTAAATACTGGCAGAGATTTCGTAGCATGTTTCATTTTACAAGTGTCAGTTTTGCTACGGAACTACTAGGTGTTTCCATAGCAAATACTGTTAATTTCGTGCTATATTTGCTGCGGACTCAAACAGTTTGGTGACAAATGGAAAACTTTCGGACTTATGATCATTTCAAAGTGTCTACTCAAAACACACTCCTCCGATGTGACTTGGAATCATTTCTATGACCTTATCCAAAGTTTTTAGAAACTTTAAATATACCATAAAATTTATCATTTTATGATATCTTCCAACCTAGCCATTATGAAAGAGAATTATGATTGAATTTCAAGCATGGGATTTTGAAAATTTGAGGTGTGATAACAGTGGCTCCATTAGGGATAGTATGCCCCCTGTGGTATACTAAGAACTAGTAGCTCTAGTGCTGCAATCCATTCCTTTAAAAATAGAAACTCTGAAATTATATCCAATCTGTTTCAAACAGTTCCTACTAAAAGTACTCAATCAACCTTGAGCTTATTTGCATATTCCTACCTATCTACCCTAACAATTGTAAACTTCCTTCAGCTCAATCAAGGTGAAATTTCCAATGTAGCCAATCATCTGTTATATCTATAATTTGAGTTTTTTGACTGCATCGAACTTCAAAACAACTATGAAATTGTGATGACCACTGCCACTAAAATTGTAACTGATCTTTATGGTAAAAATAAAACTAAAACACTGGAGAGTAAAACTCTTCCATGTATCTATCTATAGGGTCCCAGAATACATAATCATCTTGATGATCCTCATAAAATCCTGTGACTTCTAACAACTGATCTTTAGCCACACAACATTTATTTGATAAGTTATCCAACTGCCTTTCTAAATGATTCCCACAGACAATGTAATTTTCCTCACTATTATGATCATTCTTTGAACTAATTTGTTGTAAGTAATTACAGAAATAATCAATATTTTCTTCTACCCGAGGTGTGTAGCAAGCAATTTCCAATATTTCCTCTTGTTGTTTGAAATGATTCTCATACTCATGATGATCAAAGGATTGACAAACCTGCTGCAAATTTTCTTCAAACTCAGAGGATGTGTCATAATTTTCATAATTAAACTCCCGCTAGGTTTCATTTTCATCTAAGGGAGATATTATCCTTTCTTCTTGTTGTTCTTCTTGTTGATGAAATTTATTGTCATGAAGGGCTTCTAAAATTTCCTCATCCATAAACTCATCATCTTCATAAAAATTCTCCAAATATTCAATAAAACTCTCAGAGTGTTTACAGGAGTCTTTAACCATCAATAAAGAGGGATGACACTCTTTATACATCTCATAGAATTCATCATGAAAATTAGCAAGAGAATATAATGAACCATTTTCTAAACCTTTATACCAAGACCATGCTTTTCCTTCTAGAGTGGCCATGAACATATTCATAAGACAGTCTTCAGGGATATGAACCTTAAAACTATGCACATGCAGATGAAACCTAACCAAATGAAGAGCAACATTGTCTTTCTTTTGATCTTTGAATATTGGAAGATCATCAAACCAATCAACCTCTGGCATAGGATTTGGAAAACTAGGGATATTAGACGAATTCATAGGAGCATACCTAGAATTTTTTCTTGCAATGGAACTCATCTTGAATCTTCATCTAGCAACTGATATTCTAGCAGTAGAGTCACCTTCCAATTTTTTATTTGATGTGTGGAGTCGCCAAGGTAGTTCTGCAGCCTCGAACGGATTCTGAGCTCCTGCTAGCTTCAGAAGTTCAACTTATTGATTTCAAGAATGAGTAATCTTCAGACTCCTGGCAGATGCACCAAAATGTTATCACCAAAATAGGACCTGATAGGCTGCTGATCAGACCACTTCAGTGTAACTATTTCAAACCAATCTTTTAGCTGATGCTTAGCCTCCTCAACCTGAGAGGGCTCTCTCAAGGGTTAATGATTTTGAATAAAGATGTAAATAGATGACTAACTCTATGGTTTATGATTTTGTAGGTTTTTTGGTTGAAAGATGGAGACTAGCTACCACTGGGCTATGGATTCAGTGATAGGGATAAGATAACATGATAGCTCTTCTTATAAAACTGAGGTTTGTATTACTTCAATGAAAGGATGACACATTCAGGAAAGTCTCAATATCTTGAGGTTCAAAGGGAATCAGAGCATGTGTGCATGAATTCAGAGTCATGATACATCAAGATATTGAAAGGAAAGTATTTAAAAGAGATTTATCCAAGCTTAACACTTAAAGTAAGTCAGAGCATGTTCCCATGAATTCTGAGTAATAAGCATCAAACATTGAATAAAACCATCTACAGATAGGACCTAAGAACTCAATTCACCATAAATTAACACTTAAAGTAAGTCAGAGCATGTTCCCATGAATTCTGAGTAATAAGCATCAAAAATATGGAAGTAAAACACATGATAGAAGATAAATCTCACTGAAGTACACTAAGAATCTCAGCTTCAGAAAATTTAAACTACTTCTGTATATATCAGCTCCTCCAAAGTATTTACAAAAGTATATTGTTCCGATAACATTTTCCAACCTTTACTACATCGAAGTTTCTACTATTTACAGGCTTTTAGCCTTTACAACCAGTCTTCCACATGGCTAGACCATTTAAATTTAAACTGACACTTAAATCTAACCATAAACTGGATTCTAGAGACTAGGACTGACACCTATTCGAAATAAGACTAAGAGTCCTACTAGGACTTAAACATACATTTATTACATTTAAACTAAACTGATCCAAGTCTTCCTCGAAAGGAATCTAATCTCTTTACCATGCTAGCCATTAAAAAAACATTTATATCATGATTGTCTTCGTGAAGTAACTCTATCCCTCATTTAAAAGAAGTTAGTTTGATGACATGGCACATGTTGGCTAGTATCTTTCAAACTCCTCTAACTAAAAATCTCCACTTGGAAAATCTGATACTCTTTTTCATCCTGATACTCTTTGACACATTGATGATGAATAACTTTACACATGCTTAACCTTTTTCACTCGTTTTCATCATTTGTCACAAAACTGTCCTTACTGTCAAATTCCGTTTTGAGCTACGAAATTAGCTTGTTTTAGTAGTGCACATAAAAGGATGATATATGGTACTCTTATGTTGTTCTCAACCATTGGATGATGTTAAGTAGTCAAAAAAAATAAAAATAAACACAGCCCTTAAAACTCTTCATCCCTATCATTTTAAATGCCTTAAAACCAAAAAGAATTCTTCATAAATTCCACAGCAAAAACTGGGCTTCAAGCCTGGCACTCACTGTAGAATTGCCTAATTGCCCACAAACTTCACACAATTTGGATTTTAGGACTAGAAAAGGTCCATTACTGTGTGAGATGATAGTATGAATCCTGATAAGGAAAATTTGTTTAAAAATACCTCTTACCCTCCTCAAGAAACAAAATTTTCACCTTCAGCCACTTCATCAACCAACAAAAATAACTTGGTTTTTCCTAAAAAATAAGGCTTCACTCCTGAGCTCCTATCTCTCGATCCCTAATATCTATTACAAAAATGGAGGACATTTTTGTAGATAAGAATTTTATAATAAAAACCTCTCTCAAATTTTTGAAAACTAGCTTTAGTTGTCCAGAATATGCATTATAAAATCATGTATAAAACAGGAAAAATTCATAATGTTGAAAATAGGTCCCAAAGGAAACTTCAAATCTCCAAATTGGTAACACCTGGGAGAAAATTGAAAGAGGTTTTTGTTCCTTGATTGGTTCTTAGAAAAACCCTACTTCATATTTTTTAAACTCATCTTCATTTGCCTGAAAACGCCTTTTGAAACAAACAGCTCAAACATTCCAAGAAACACAAAAATCCCTTTGTAGCTCCTGGTAGAAAAACATGAAACCTGTCTGAATGAAAGCTTCTGTGAGGCTAAGGTCATCCATGATCAGTTAGATAGGCTCCTATCCAAACACATAGCCTTATTTTTATTCTTTCCTCTTCATGGAAATTTCCCTTTATAACCACAAACTGCCCTCTTAAAAATATGACAGCTGTAAAAAAAAATTTGGACAGCAAGTTGTTATAGTAGAGGAGGCTGACATGAAAAGGGATTTATATGGGAGATGTAAATGACAGCAAGGTGCTTTGGTAGCACATTGAAAAAGCGAGAAACAAAGTATGAGGAATGAGGGACGACTTTTTTAAATGATGGCTAAAGTCTAGCAGCAAGTCCTTGAAATTTTCAAACACTTAAACATTCATCATTACTCTTTAAACCATTAAAGATTGGCAGAGATTTCGTAGCACGTTTCATTTGATAAGTGTCAGTTTTGCCACGAAACTACTAGGTGCTTCTGTAGCAAATTTTGTTAATTTAGTGCTATATTTTCTACGGACTCGGACAGTTTGGTGACAAATGGCAAACTTTCGGACTTATGATCATTTCAAAGTGTCTACTGAAAACACACTCCTCCGATGTGACTTGGAATCATTTCTATGATCTTATCCAAATTTTTTATAAACTTTAAATATACCATAAAATTTATCATTTTATGATATCTTCCAACCTAACTATTATGAAAGAGAATTATGACTGAATTTCAAGCATGAGATTTTGAAAATTTCAGGTGTGATAAGAACATGTACAATTTGTAATAAATACATATATACATACATTTATTTGTATACATTAATCTAAAAAAAATGTACCATTATATGTTAACACCATTTGTAGTTGTCACGGTTGATGAATGAAGAAAATGTTAATATCACGGTCGGAGCCACTGGTTCAAACAATCAAGATGGGTCTCATCATCAATCACACAATCAAGATGGTTCTCACCATCACGATATGTTGGCAAATGTTAATGTTTTTTAAGTGAACATGATGATGTACAATTATTTTTATCTATTATTATATATATTGAAACATGATGATATGTTTTTAAAATAAAAAATTGTGCACACATGTACATGTATATCTATAATAAAAAAATTTAACAGATTCTAATTCCGTTCGATGTTTTTTGGATGGCGGTACCTTCTTCTTCCTTGGGAGATGTGCCAAATCCACCATCATAAGTATGAACAATTTTTCACTTTTAAATATGTTTTTAAGTTATATGTTCCACCTCAAAAAGTTCCATTAAAAAATGAGATATCTAGATCTTGAGTTATTTTAAATTTTTTGAATTTTAGGATTTTGGAGATTTTCTTTCCAGGCCACTCTTAGGAGATGTGCCAAATCCACCAACACAAGTATTCAATTTTTCACTTAAATATATATGTTTTTAACTTATAAGTTATAAATTGAATTTCAAAAGTTTTATTATAAATTGAAATCTAGAGATATTGAGTTATTTTAAATTTTTTGAATTTTAGGTTTTGGAGATTTTCTTTTGGAGCCTCTCTTAAGAGATGTGCCAAATACACCAGCGCAAGTATTCAATTTTTCACTTAAATATATGTTTTTAAGTTATAAGTTATAAATTGAAGTTCAAAAGTTTTATTATAAATTGAGATCTAGATCTTGAGTTATTTTATACTTTTAAAATATGGAGATAGGAACATCCACACCATTTCAACCATTTGAACAAGTTGTGTAACTTTTTTTTAATATGATTTAAAATAAGTTTATATATGCATTTTCATTTGAAATTTTTTAATATATATATATATATACTTGTACATGTATATTGTACAGTTTACTATTGAAGATGTTCCAGTGGGTGAAGTTTTTGTAGACGAGCAAGAAATGGAGTGGGAATCTCATGAGGTATTGCATAATTTTTTTACATGAAGTTATATATATTCTCATTCAATTTTAAAACATTAAATTTTAATGTTTGTACACATTATGTACAGCTTCCCCATGCTTTCGCTTTGCAGGATAGCTCGAGGATCATGACTTTGTTGGGAGAGACACTACATCCATCTGTATTTGATGGATGATGCACATGCACATGCAACATTATATTTTCAATATATTTAACTTCTTAAATTTACTTTTTTATATATAGTCTTATCTAGATGCAGTCATATATAACTTGATACTTGTTAGATAGAAATTTTGGACATATTTTATGTGAACTACATTTGGTACATGTGAATGTGATATAATGTTTTGTTTTTAGAATTCAAGTTGTCGTTTTCCAAACAAAAAAAAGTTCACATGAATATATGTACATGTAGAAATGATTTAAGTACATGTTTGAATATATATAAATTTAACTTCTTAAATTTACTTTTTTATATATAGTCTTATCTAGATGCAGTCATATATAACTTGATACTTGATACTTGATACTTGTGAGATACAAATTTTGGACATATTTTATGTGAACTACATTTGGTACATGTGAATGTGATATAATTTTTTGTTTTTAAAATTCAAGTTGTTGTTTTCCAAGCAAAAAAAAAATCACATGAATATATGTACATGTAGAAATGATTTAAGTAGAAATAATTTAAGTACATGTTTTAAAATATATATATATATATATATATATATATATATATATATATATAAACAATCATAAGATTCTAGGTCTTCTTATATGTGTCAAACAATCATAAAATTTAAAATTGCATTCTATAATGTATATATATCCAGTACGTGCAACATTTTTCATCAATGCATGTATAGAAAATCTACTTTTAGTTATATTTTATGTGAACTAAATCTTGTACATGTGAATGTGATATATTGTTTTGTTCTTAAAATTCAAGTTGTCTTTTTCCAAACAACAAAAGTTCACATGTTAATATATGTACATGTGAATGATTTAAGTCATTGTTTGACATTTATATATATATATATATATATATATATATATATATATAAACAATCATAAGATTCTAGGTCTTGTTAGATGTGTCAAACAATCATAAAATTTTAAAATTGCATTCTATAATGTATATATATCCACTACGTGCAACATTTTTCATCAATGAAAATAGAAAAGATGTACCTTCATTTAATTGCATTTTAGAACATGTATATCCAGTACGTGCAACATTTTTCATCAATGCACATAGAAAATCTACTTTCAGTTAATTTCTTTCTAGAACACATATATCCAATACATTTTTCATCAATGCACATAAAAAAGCTACTTTCAGTTAATTGCATTCTAGAACATATATATCCAGCACGTGCAGCATTTTTCATCAATGCACATAGAAAAGCTACTTTCAGTTAATTGCATTCTAGAACATATATATTAACCAGTACTTGCAACATTTTTCATCAATGAAAATAGAAAAGATGTACTTTCAGTTAATTGCATTCTAGAACACATATATCCAGTACGTGCAACATTTTTCATCAATGCACATAGAAAAGCTACTTTCAGTTAATTTCATTCTAGAACATATATATCCAGTACATGAAGCATTTTTCATCAATTCACATAGAAAAGATACTTTCAGTTAATTGCATCCTGGAACATATATATATATATATATATATATATATATATATATATATATATATATCCAATATGTTTTTCATCAATACACATAGAAAATCTACCTTAAGTTAATTGCATTCTAGAACATATATATCCAGTACGTGCAACATTTTTCATCAATGCACATAGAAAAACTACTTTCATTTAATTGCATTCTAGAACATATATATCCATTATGTGAAACATTTTTCATCAATGCACATAGAAAAGATACTTTCAGTTAATACTAGTGTGTATGTACCAAAACAATGTACATGTGCAAACACTTGCACAGATAACATAACAAGGAAGTTCAATTTTTATTTGAGTTCTGAAAGCTATAAAACATGAAGCCAAAGAGAAGAAATTGTTGGGAATTTCAATCAAAAAAATTCCAATGGAATGCCATCTTCAATGATCCATTCATGATCGGATTTTGACATTTTCCATTTCTTAATTTTCGTTTTTTTCTTTGATTGAACCTCTATCAACTTTATGCATGTGACACACACCAAGTGACTATATTGACAACTTATGACATCAAGTTCATAGTCTTCAAAGTAAATAAAATCCCCACTTTGATTAGTTTGTCTGAAAAATAACCTTTCAATGTAATAGACCCTCTGTCATATTGAAACCTGTGATCATTATAGCTTTCTAATAATTTCATCTTTTGTTCAGTGCAACGCATCAAATAATACTTCACATTTTCATCGTTGATAGTAGGTGCAATTACAACAATAACATCTCCTGCATAATAAAACTATCTTATACATGTATTTAAATTTATATCATAATTAACATGAAAAATTAACTTTAAAATAATTTTAGTATCTATTTCTAGATCTCTCTCATTTGAAAATAGTTCAAATGTTACCCTCTCTAACAAGGTCAGAAACTCAGTCACCATCAGATGATATTGTAGTCTCCTCTAATTGCATTTCTTCAAACATTTCAACGGACATTTTCTCCTTTGTATTTAGCTCTGTATGTTTCCAATCTTTTACATACATTTTTTTTTTCACAAACATCATTGGATTCTGTGTTGTCTATGCAAACATGACAAAAACAAGAATATTTTCTTTTATCCAATGTAAACACATTTGTGGACAACTTTGTTTTAATTGAATGAAATTTTTGAGTCCCTTTTATTATTTCAACGTTATTTCCAATATATTTATCTACATCTTCGGCCCCAATATGCCAAAAAAAAATACATGGAAAATTCAAAGAAGAATGTAAATATGATCTATCAAAATACCACCAAAGATAATCATAAAATTGGATATTCAATAAAAATTAAATTGAATGTACCTTCGCACTTCCCTTAATCGGTTAGTCTCATGGCTTAGTGCAGCGATGCACCATTGAACAAATTCTTTAGTGTCCACAAGTCAGTTTGCAGAGGGGTCCATTTGATATCTTCGAAGTGCTCATTTTATTCATGCCCCTATATCATCATGTTCTCCTTTTCCATGACCAGTCTCAAAGAAATTCCAACAATGTTTAATGCAGGTTTTCATATGAAGACAACATAACCAAAAGAAAGATCGTGAAGATTTGAATTGACCTATGCATCCATCTGACCATATCCAATGTTCATTGAATTTTATTCCATGACTTTTCAATAAGTTATAAATCATTCCAAAATAGTGTTGTACAAAATATGTATCATGTGTACGATTGTCACTGATATAAAAGTGATATTATTTAATAACATGTTTATTTTCACTGGTGCTTACTATATGATCGATTTTTTTTTCATCATGTCTATATAGAATATGGATGAGCAGGGAGAATTGGTTAGAATGAGAGTATTCACTCTGAATTTCTTTTTGTGAAACAAATGTGTAGTTTTCTGCAAAATCAATTACTGACAAAATGGTCCCTAGTGGAAAAAATTCACGGGACTTTTTGAATTGCAAGTCTTTCCATCGAGCTCTATGGGAATGCTTGGTGTATTTATAAAAATTTTCCTCAAACTTTCTCAAAAAATCTATCACAAAAATTTCTTCATCTTATAATTCAATTATTTTATCACTATTTAAACCTTGAATCGATGTATGGATATATTCATATCTCTTCCATTTCACTTTCATGTTGGAAAATGATTTATCATTTATATTAGTATGATATTCGTTTTGAAATTTAGTCAAATTTCCACAATCATCGCATTTTTTACCACCAACACATTTCTTTTCGTAAAATAATTCATCGCTTTCTCTTCCACATAGAATTTGAGATATGAAACCACGGATAATGGAAGGAGGAGGTAAATCTTTCCAAAATGTTCTACCAAAATTAAGGAATGGGTCATAATATAACTGAAATTCCACATGATAATGACAACAAAAAGTGTCACGTACAGTGATAGGTTTTACATACCATGGTTTTTGTTGCACAAAAGCACTGATTGAGACATCAATTTCAGGATTCTCTTCTTCGAACTTGTTAAACAACTCTATCTGAGTGGTGTCCAAGAAATGTTTTGGATATGTTTCATACTCATTTCATGCTATTCTTCTTCGCATCACATCATTTGGCGAAACACGTGAATTTTTCTTCCAATATTCATATATTTTTTTTAACATTTTCTCTAAGTCTACATTTATATGTTTTCCTACAAATAGCTCTCCAACAAGCGGGTTCATCATTTACATCTATTATCAACCGAAATTTCCGATGTTTGTGTAATTTTTTTCTTGAGGTTCCTAATGCTTGTGCCATAGATTTTACCAAGAAATTCTCTTTAGTACTTGATGAAAACACTGCCATATGTATTGATCTACGTGCAACTGAAACATTTTTCTGTCTAGATCTTCTAATTGAATTTATAACACTATTTATATTTTGTATGACATTTTTCTTCATTTTTTTACCTTTTGTTGATTTTCGAATACCCAATAAAGTCGTAGCTTCTTTTAATTTCCTTAATGATAGGATAACTTTCAAAAATTGGGCTTGAACTGCCACATTTTCCTTCATGAAGTACGTATCAAAAATCTGATTAGCATGATATCGTATAACATGGTTAGCTCTTTTATCTCCATATGTGTGAGTGTCAACATTTTCTAACATCTCATCATCGACATTGATTTCATATGTACATATTCGAATTAATAGTACATAATCATTTTACATATTTAATAAATAACTAAATTAATAGATATGTATAATTTCAATAATACGTGCATGTGTTCAACATATATATATATATATATATATATATATATATATATATATATATATATATGTATGTATATATATATATATATATATACACCTTGTGATTCAATTTCTTCATTTGAATTTCTTTCAACATTTTCACCATCTTCAATCATTGGTTCAATATCTCTTTCACTTTCTCTTTCAAAATTTTGTATCTCATCATCAATGTTTTGAGGAATATCTCTCTATGTTTACATTGCAAAATATTTTTCAAATTAGTTCATCAAATAAAAATTAAGCTTCACATTTTACACTAGGAAAATTTTAAATATCAAATTCATAATATTTACATTTACATACCTGCTTCAACTTCTAGTTGAGGTTGATTTTCCCTTTCAATATTTGAGAGTGCTACCCTCTTTCTTTTGCAATATTGTCTCCCATGTTCTCTACGTTCCTCATGGTCTCTTGTTCGATCATATTTTCTCGTGCAATTCCTTCTATTTCCCATGATAATAGAGTATGAAGTTCAAAAGAAATCCTTCAAAAATTGAGACAAAAATTCAATTAAAAAAAACATCACAAAAGATTTAATTTAAAGAAAAACTCTTTTTAAAAATTTTGCAAAAAATACATACTTCAATCCAAAAAAATTACTTTAAAAAATCCGAAAAAAAATGTCTTATAAAAATGAAATGAAGCTCAAAATATTTCCTTCCAAGTCCTGCAAAAAAATCTCATTTAAAAATTTAGACAAAAATTCATTTTAAAAAATCATTATAAAAGATTTACTACAACCCAAAACACGTACTCTAAAAAAATGTCACTTCAAAAAATACCTCCATAAATTTTCCATTGAAAATTAAGCCCAACTTCTTAAAAAATGCCACTTTAAAAAGTACCTCCAAAAAATGTCCTTTGAATATTAAGCCTAAAAAGAGTCTTTTCGAAATTAAGTCCAAAAAATGTCTTTTGGAAATTAAGCCCAAAAATCTCTAAAATAAAAATACATCCAAAAAAATGTCCTTTGAAAATTAAGCCCAAAACCTCTAAAAAACAATGAAAATTCAGCCCAAAACTTCTAAAAACAAAATACCTTAAAAAAACAATGAAAATTAAGCCCAAAAATTCTAAAAACAAAATACCTTGAAAAAAAACAATGAAAATTAAGCCCAAAACTTCTAAAAACAAAATACCTTAAAAAAAAACAATGAAAATTAAGCCCAAAACCTCTAAAAAAAAATACCTTCAAAAAAAATGAAGCCCAAAAAACTTTAAAAAAAATGTATCACATACATCCAAGAAATGTCCTTTGAATGTTATACCAAAAAGAGTCCTTAAACCCAAAAAAAGACCTTTGCAAAATCAGACCAAATGAAGAAATGTGTGAAATTATGCAAAAATAATGAGTGTGTTTACGTCAATTTATATTGCCACGAAATGTTTTTTTGGAGGGGCTTCGGTGAATTTTCCAGCCGATGTAAAGTCAACTAAAAGTTCAGCTGAACTTTTGTAAGAAATTCGGCCGAAATTTTGTGTCGTTAGACTTCACGGGCTGTCAGGGAAAAGAACAATTCGGTCGAACTCTTTTAAAATTTTGGTCGTACTAACACATCTGCAATTAGCAGAGCCGAGCTCTGAACACATTTATTCAAATCTGGACTGATTAAACTCCATGAAATTTTGTGAATTAACTGTCGAAACCAAGACAAGCATTTGCAAAATTCAATATACTTTCAGGAAATATAACTTTTATGGAATTTCATAAATATTTACTAATATTAATTAATTTTGTAATAAAATGGGTGCAAACAATTTCTAAAGGTCAGATGATTTAGTGAAATCAAAATTTTGTATCTCCCAAAATACACTGTAAAAAGAATTGAAAAAATTATGGTGCATTACATTGGTCTGTCGCCTGTAATGGGTAGTTTTTAGATTTTTAGTTTATAACTTATATGTTGAGAAATTTCATGCGTCCCGAAACATATTCAAGATATGCAGTTTTTTTCATATTGGATCAGTTCAAAAAATTCTAGAAATTATGGTATGCATCTGTTGGTTTCGTAAATATAACGAAACCGAAGTAGACTTTGTCTAGATTGTTGTAATACATTTTGTTACTAAAAAAAGAAAATTTTTCAAAGAATACACCAGCGTGTATTAACATGAATTTTTATGAATCCTTTGATAGTTAAAAAACACACACTCAAATAAACGCTAAGTTGACATATAAAATGTGTATAAAAAATTTCCAAAAAATAACTAATAGAAAGCTAATAAAATTTCTGATAACTTTTTTTTAATCGCAAAATGAAATTCTAAATAGAAAAATTGTTTTGGCTTGCAGAAATTTGAAGAACAAAGAAAAAAAAAATGAATTTTTTTCTCAAAAAAGGGCAAAAATTGTAACCCAACTTCACATTTTCACCCAGGTTTTATTATTAACTAAATTTTTTATGTCTTCTTTCAAAGGAAAGAAAAGTCTCAGGTTTCCATTTGTTTTAGAGTTTTTCTCACCCAGACTAGGTGTCTGGTAAGTCGAAAAAACTAGATTCCTCTTTGGATTTGTCGCTTCCCATACAAACTTACCTCACATAATCCTATGGTTCTAGACTACCCTATGGAATATCTTTATTTTCTATCCATTGGGTTAACCAGTTCCTATCTGTTCTCTTAATTATCTACGTCATAACCTTTTCAAGGAAGAAAACAACCTTACACTTCTCATTATCAGATATCCTTCCAAGGGTTCCCTAATATAGAGTACTTCTCTAAGTAACCTACAACGAAGAAACAATCATGTAGCCTTGTAATAATATGCAGATTCATACTCACCTGTAGCCTTTAACATAGTCACAAACAAGAAAAGACAAGTTACCTCTTGTATTTCTACTATACTCAATCCACATCCATATGTAAAAACCATTAACATACATTCCATTTGGATATATATATTCAAACATACCACATATTTCAATAGACTTTCTACTTCACCACCAAGGGGTTTTCTTACATTTTTGGCACTTTCACAGACACTATATTTTATAGATTCTTTGTGAGTTCCTCTAAAACAAAAAGATAAAATTTAAAGTACTTATTTTATATGATGAAATCTAGTCTGGAAACTCATCCAGGAAGACCACACCTCCCTTACAATGAGAACGGATATTACATCCAATTCTCCCCCTAATATTCTCAATTTCCAGACAATGACTTTGACTATGCTCTATCACAATTAATTCTTAGGCATCACGACTCCATCTAGCTAGAAACTACATACTTCATCTGATTGAGATCCTTCCATTGGTTTTGAGCCAACTCAAGAAGATGCTCTCCACGCAGCGTTCCGCCTCCTAGATGGTGCTTTCTTCAGAATCTCTTCTTCCCTTTTGGGTCTATCCTTTCTCTCTTCTTTTTTTCTTCCTAAAACAAAAGAAAAAGCAACACCCTTCTTCAACTGAGATATTTTAATCTTTAGGAGATTAAGGATGATAACTATCTGTAACTGTGTGGAAATAGAAAAAAAAAATCTATGGTCTTTCTTGTGAGTTTTTTACCTTAAAAAAAAATGAAAATAAACAATAATAACTTATTTTAAAAATATTAAAGTTTCATTAGGCTTTTAAATAAGTCTATGAGTCAATAAGTTTGTAACGAAGTAAATAATAGTAATTAAAACTATCTACGTCAACCTGGGGTGTTACATATCCCCCCCTGTTATGCGTAAAATTATCCTTGGTGTTTCGTTTTATTCCTGAAATAAACCAGGATATGCCTGTTGTATAAATCTTCCATATTCCTAAGTATCGTCCTATGGGCTAAAGTGCCTCTACTGCAATTTAATTTTGGTGATATCTAAACTTCGCAACATTATTTCTCTTCGTTCTAGAATACACATAGGTTCTACCAAGAATTTTCCATCCGGTTTGACCTGTCCAAATAGTCACATACAAGTTATTAGTTTGTTTGGCCTTTAATTCAAAAAATTATATACATAAAAAAATATTCAACTTACACTCTATTGCACATCCTACGGGTTAATGGTATATGCAAGGTGATATATATAATGAAACATGAAACACATTGTGGATTCAGATATGGCTAGGTAGCGCAAGATGGTATACCATCATCCCAACCCTTTCCAAGATCTCAAAGGGTCTACACCAGCAAGTGGCTAATTTTTTACAACCCCCGCATCTCAGGGTACTCCTTTTGGGTTTAATTATCACATACACATGGTCTCCAATGTGAAATTCCGTATAGGTTCTCTTCTTTTCAGTGTAAGCCTTTTGTCTATCTTGAGCATATTTTAAATTTTGTCACAGCTTTATCACTTTCTACTCCATCTTAGCTAACATATATAGTCCCAATATTATCCTAGGGACTACTCCAATTCATCGGCGTTTTGCACCTCTTCCCATAGAGTACTTCAAACTAGTAGTTAGCTTAAATATTTTTACAAATGTACCTGAATATTGTTATGCCAACAAGGTGGAGATCGATTTAGATCTACGAACTCCCTGTACCTGAACATTGTTGCACCAACAAGGTGGAGATCAGGTTGGATCTCTGAACTCCTTAAATCTGAACTTTGTTATGTATGAAGGGTGGAGATTGAGTTAGATCTCTAGACTACCTGTACCTAAACATTGTTATACCAACAAGGAGGAGATCAAGTTAGATCTTTAGACTCCTTATACATGAACACTATTATGCCAATAGGGTGGATATAGGTTTAGATCTCTGGAATCCCTATACCTGAATACTATTATGCCAGTAGGGTGGAGATCAGGTTAGATATTTGGACTCCCTGTATCTGAACACTGTTATGTAAGAAAGGTGGAGATTAGGTTAGATCTTTGGACTCCATTTACCTAAATACTATTATGCTAGCAGGGTTGAGATCGGGTTAGACTCCTTATACTTGAACATTGTTCCAGTAGGGTGGAGATTGAGTTGGATCTTTGGACTCCTTCTACTTGAATATTGTTATGCCTGCAGGGTGGATATCGTGTTAGATATTTGGACTCCTTGTACCTAAACATTGTTATGTAAGAATGGTGAAGATTAGATTATGTCTCTGTATTCCCTGTACCAGAACACTGTTATACCAAAAGGGTGGAGATCAATTCAGATCTCTAGATTCCCTATAGCTGAACATGACTATGCCAGAATGGTGGAGGTCGGATCAGATCTCTGGAATCCCAGATGTTGTTCATTGGGACAGTCTTCATGAGCTAGGGGACTACAACTTCAATATCAGTATGTCAATGGTTGGGAGGAGAATCGTCAACCATGTCCCAGTGCCCATACTAAATTTCATTCCATCCCAAATCAGGCCCTGAAGGACTGGAAACCCTCTCAAAAGTATGCAAGTATGATCATGGAATAAACTATCGTTAATACATTTTCATATTCTTTGAAGGACCCTATTAATGAGCCAAAAGGTCTCTAATTACTTGTCCAAATCTTATATCTAAGGAATGCACACAGAATGTGCACCTTTTCCACCATGTTGCTTACAACTGTTGCCTAAAAATGAAAAACACAATGTCGATGTCCTCCATGCTAGATAAAGTTACTAACAGACTAAAGAAAGGTACAAATATGGCTGACAATACCTCCTTCCACCTCCTTCTAGGGAGTCAAAATGGAAAGTGTCACGTGAATATGAATTTAACAAATTACAATTTCGCCACTGAAGTTCAACCCAGATTAAATCACTTGCTAGGAAATGTTGATCTATAAATATTCAAGAAGAATTTAGATTGGAGAAGACAACAGTTGAAATCCTATATTGCTTCAAATTCACTCTATCAATTTCTAGAACAATAACAATGTTTTTCTTTAGATTGTGGGTTGTTCAAGAGAGGAGAACAGTAAAATTTTATTCTTCATATTTTGCCTTCCTCTTAAGGCCTTTAAAGCAGAAAAAATTTAAAGATATTTTTACATTTTAAGGATAAAATATCTGGAACCTTTGATCATGATACTTATAATTTCATTTAACAGAAATTGAGGTTTGCAAGTTTGATACTCAGGTTAGACCACTGTAGAGCATAATTTCCAGGGGCATATGCTAGAATTATAAATAGGATCATGGGTCTCCGTTGATAACTGTACAAATACGTATATGTTATTTTCACACAAAAATGGCTTCCCATATGAAAGCATACCCAAATTAGCTACAACAGTAGGGAAGGTTTACTCAACATCTCATCTACAAGTTCTCTCTAGGAAAACAATGATTGATAAATGAGGCAAGGGAGGCTTCTGAAGATGTAATATAAGTTTATGTGTATATATATATATATATATATATATATATATTGTTTGGTTAACTTTAATATAATTCATTTTTTTTTAAATGGGTCTACATCAAGCACTAATTGTTAGAACCTTATTTTCCATCCTAAGAGTTTACTTGAGATACCCTGACATCACCTTGCTGAAACACTACTTTTCTGCCTTAAGAAACAAAAATTAGAAGGTTCATTGCTCCCTATACACTGAAAAGGAACAATGCATCTCCCTTTGCCTTATTGCAAGGAGCAATGATTGCTTAATTCCTTTAGCAACAATGACCTGGTCAAGCTTTTAGATTTTCTCATTTTTTAGGGGATGAGTTTGAAAAGGTTTGAATTATTTCATCTAATGGCGTGGGAACTTATACTAGATTTTAAATTCACTAAGACATAAGGGTTTGGATTCATCCTCTCCTCTCCTCACCAATTCTATGTACTGAATTCATTCCTAAGGGAGAGAGATAGAGAGATTTGTAACTACATGTTTCTTAAAAATATTAGAGAGAGCTTTGTTTCCATGAGTTTTCCTATGTTAGAATTTCTAAAGCTCTCTCTAATATTTTTTAGAAATGTGTAGTTACATATATCTCTCTGGAGTGGCTTCATTATATAGTTTTGGTGTGGATAGGATGAATCTAAACCCCTAGGTCTTGGTAAATTCAGAGTCCAGTATGTGTTACAAAGCCATTAGATGAGGCAATTCAAACAATTTCCAATTTTGGTGTCCTTTCTTCATTTGAGTTCCCAATAAATAGTGCAACTCACCTAAGTTATTCATGTCAAAATTACATGACAATTGAAACTTGGTTTCCTTGATTAGTTTTTTTATTGTGACTAATTAAACTTTTTGTCATCAACATATAAGCTCATAATAATGAAGTGATTATATTGTCGCTTGAAGCAAATGCACTAATTTGCATCACTCCTTATGCATCCTTGTCCAACAACATATTTCTTAAACCACTAGTACCACTGTCTTGGCAATGCTTCAATCCATATACTGATCTCTTCAATTGAAACACCTGTTGAGGAGGTAAATCCCCTCTGTGGATAGAGGCGATCCCACTAGACCTAGATTGGTTCTAGCAACAATAAAATCACGCAATGACGTTGGTTCCTAGTTACAAGAAAAACAAAGACCACGATAAGTAGCCTACCTCAAATCCCACGTTGTTGTTGTCAATGAAGAAACGATGCTCCTCATCCCTAGCTTGAGAGATCACAATCCTTCCATTCATCACGTCTGGACACCTATACACACACAGATAAATGATGACATACAACGTAATACTCAAAGCATGTAACCATATATCAGTCGAAGAGGATATAATTCATTGCATCACATGAAAGAGTAAACACAAGAATGGAACCAAAATCAGAGTCGCTTATATTATAAATGACAAAAGGGAGATTACAACCAAGTTCTCTGACGCTATGATCTTCCTTCAGCGGGGCTTCCAGCGAAGCTTGTCTCAACAAAGCCTATCGGGAATCTAGGCAAAGCTCTCTCTCTTACGGGGTTCTCTTCTGTCCTGCTCTCAATAGTTTCCTGGCTATAGTTTCCTTCCTACAAATTCAGCTCCCAAGCGTTCAGCTAGCTTGGAAATGGAGAGGGAAAGCTTTTATAGATGGAGGAAGGGAATTTTGGATCCCTATAATCATGGGATAGGCCCTATCTCTTAGGAAGGTTCCATGAGAGGTGGAAAACCACTTCCTATACATGGAGATCCGGAACCAAACCACTCAACTTCTTTTGAGGATTCATTCAGGAGTTTGTTAGAATCAAACTTTCGCCATTTATTTTTAAAAAACATCCCTAAATAAGCTTGGCACGAGTTAGACACAGGGACAGAGCACCAGTTGGCGTGCCCTCTAGTGTGGATTTCCCTCATTGGTGCGAGGGATGAATTGGCTAGGCACGCCAGGGCTAAAACATCTGTTTTTAGGGTGTTTCAGAGAAAAATTTCTTCAAGAGAATGTTTGTCCTTATGCAAGAGGATGCCATGAAGGTTTTTTCAGGACATTTTACTATTCACAGGTCACGGGAATAGTCCTCCAATGTACTAGACGAGGGATTGCAAGGACGGTGACAAAATGTTGTGTAACATATGCCCCCTAAAGCATGAGGTCCAAGAGAGAGGGAGGGGTGAAATGCTTTATGAGAACGCGCCCAACTGAAAACATAGCCGTCAGAAGACCTGCAAGTACAAATACAACTGATATCTCTAATACATGATATGTGGTATGGGCGCAGCCATCCATCAAAGAAGGATCAACAAATAGACTTAGGTATGGTCGCAACCATCTAATCAAATGAGTCATGTAATCAATCATGATAATCCACAAAGAACCCGCAGCCTAGATTTTATCAGACAAGATCCAGGGTCTCGCGCTTCATCTCGACCCGAACAGAGTACAAGTTCAAGCATGCGAATAAGTGAGCTGAAGTCAAACATGCAAGAACATCGTCTAATTACTAGCCAATAATGAAAGTTGTTAACAGACGCGAGAGGAACCATCAATCATGACGATGGCTCTCAAGGTACAGAAGGTACAATCCATGGAATGTGAACAGTGATCTGGCATTGAACACCCACAGAATCATTTGATCGAAGGCCAATAATTAAAACCTTGCGTCGAAATGTGAAGAACCTGCCATTGAGGCATGCAGGCTCTAAGGTACCTGAAGGGAGTCTCTAGATCATCTTCCTGGATAATGAGCTGAAGTCGACAGGAAGTGACCTTGATCGAAGGTGGGCCATAGTGATTCCCACATCATCGACACGAGATAGAGGAACATGATGTTTGTGAATCAAGATAAAATAGAGAATCAGAGGGAGGTGGGAAACTGCAGAGGCCAACTTCTCTTGAACACATTGGTGTCACGACACTGGATTTCGCAGTATTTGACATCAAAGGATCTGAGGTCATGATGACGTGGAAAATAGCAAATGAGTGGTCAAAAGAGATTACCCAAACCCATGGAGGCAAACAAATAACGAGATGAGATGTCCCCAACCCGACACGAATGCATACAAGTGCCATGTTCAAGAGCGACATATTGCCGACACGACGATGATACTGGTTCCATTTTCCCCCCATCATTTCTGGCAAGTACCCCAATTAATTTTGGAAACAATCTTGAATGGGATATCATATGCTTGCGATATAAGTTTTTCCTTCAAACAAATCCAACCTAGTACATTTAACGAGCCCTAGGAAGGAGGAACTCGAGTAACGTCATTACGACAGAGTCCGATGTCATCAGTTTTTAACGAGTCTGACAAAGGAAGAACTCAACACCTTTTCATGTTTAGAGAGTTTGAAAAGACAGCGGAAAAGAAAACTCCAGCAGTCCCTTTTCGTAGATAGTCCCTCAAATCTGAAAAGGTAGAAAACTATGTCTGAGAGAGCCTCCTAGTCGCGATAGGCTAGGGTATTCCTTTTTCGTAAATAATCCATCCCAGCCCGAAAAAGGGGTAAACGTTTACTGGGTAGATGTCGTTTCGCAGCCAATTTAACGAGCTCAAAACGATAAGTGACTCGGAAATCTTTTCAATTTTAGAGAGTCAGAAAAGAGCTGAAAGATGACTCCAGTAGTGAATTTTTTCGTGTTTTTACCGAGTCCGAAAAAGTATAAAATACAACTCATGTCGCCGTCCTAGTCGCGTGAAAACCTATCGCTGCACAAAAAGCAAGTGTAAAACCCATTTTTCGACAAAACATAGTGAAATATTGGAAAAACAAGTCTCAAAACCTAAAATTGATTTCGAAAAGTTATAAATATGACCAAATAGTAAAAACATATTTACTTTTTACTTTTTACCTCTTGTGCAGAGTGATAGTGAGTTATTTCCTTGCGATCTTGCGGTGACGATTGTGGACGATCCAATGCACCATTCCAGACTCCGTCTTTTCCAGGTAAGAGCCACTTCCATTGTCCATTTTTTAAGCCATATTTCATAGCTTTCCATTGTGCTTTGGCATCCCTGAGGGGAGGATTTGCAAATCTAGGGCTTCCGCGGTTTGCGCGAGTATCAGGCACGAACCCACGCCAATCAAGCTCTTTTTGCAAAGGGGTCGCGCCAGGTGGCGCGAATGTCATCAAAACAGTCTTTCCAACTGCGCAACCTAATATTCTGCTAAAATTTCACAAAAATTGAACCAATCAATTGAATTTTTGAATGCCCAAGGGATCTTACAATGTGTTTATGACCAATTTGATGTGGGTATAAAGAAAAATGGTGATCGAATGGAAGGAAAGAGAGCATAGTGATGAAGATGAAATGGAAATGGAGATTGAGCAGTGTATGAATGCTCTCTGTAACTGTGGCTTGAAGAAGTTCTTCTTAACACCATGTATCCGAGCTTAGCCCGAACTATTGCAATACTTGATCAGTATCTGGGATGAAGACGAGGAGAAGTTTAGACTCCGAGATCAAGTACTCGAGCTTGAGGTATCGGATGTGTACTTTATCACTGGATTGTCCCGCAGAGGTCCAGTTCCCATTATGACAGGTACCAGGCCTTCTGGAAAGAAAATGGTAATGGTCATGGAGAGAGTGTGCCCAAGGGCACAAACGGGATCAGGTAGTGGCAAGGTTGACATTCATACTGTTCCCGACCTAGCACTCAGAGTGGTGCTACATACCATTACGTGGCCTACGGGGTCACAGGCACCGCACGAGGCTACCAAAACATAGCTCCTCCTGGCATCAGAGTTCATGAACCCAACGGTATTTGATTGGGCCACAACTGTAACTATGAAATTCAAATGACAATTGACAAAGTGTAAAAATGCCAAACTGAAGTAGTTTGGATATGGGTCAATCTTGGTGTCGTTCTTCCTAGAACGGCAGCCTATCTTTCAGGGCCAGGGGGTAATAGTCGCAGATCCACCATTGAGAGAGCCACGGATGGCTCGATGGGCAGCATTGATGCCCAGGGAAAGAGGCGGCCAGAAAATTTCATGGAGGCCTGAGTTCTTTGGATGGCTGCAACAAAAGTTGATCGTCGTAGAGGACTGGCCCTATGTGGGCACTGCTTTCACAAGATACCCAGACCTTCCGCTCCCAGAAAGAGAGGACTGGGATGAGGAGCTGGGTGAGACTCTTTTTCATTTTATGAGTTTAATGATTTTTTGGTATACATGCATGTTCTAACAGTTGATCCTATATGTATGCAGATGTCGACCCAGATAGGCCTGTTGGGATGTCACCGATAGGGAGGAGGACTCCGCTCGCCTATGACCCTCAAGGTGAGGGGGGCGAGGGGGACGCATTGGTACAGAACCTCGAGGGGATTGCTCGTGGGGTTCCAGAATATCCTTGCCTAGCTGATGTCCCTATGGCTTACCAAGGCATACCATAGGGGTGCCGAGTCGCCTCCATCTCTTACTGAGGCGATTGGTGCGGGCAGTGACATGCTACCATGAGCACCATGCCGATTAGTCGCTTAGGCTTTTATTTGAATATTTTTGAGAGACATGTCGTCTCTGGATGTAATTAAAACAAAAATGTATATTTTTGGATTTTATATTATGCACACGCTGCAAACATTCGGCATATATATATACATCTATTTCTACATGGATCTTGCTGACATATGATGATATTTTTTATAAATTGTGTAAATGTCTATCTAATACCATGTTGGCTACTGCATCTATTAGTGTATTCATTCGTCTTGGTATATGTTGATATGTGATTGTTAGGACCTCATAATGTACCATTTTGACCATACATTTTGTTATCATTCTACTCTTTTTCAGTCCATATTTAAAGCTTACACTATCACTTTCATCCAATTTTTCCCAACAGTATATAATACTCTTCTCTTTACTATATGTTTAACTTGTTTTGCATTCAATTTTACATTACTTTTATATTTAATCATTAATCGAAGATATATAGTTGCTGAGACAATTTGAAGACAGCAGATAATCTATTATGACTGTCTGAAGACCGCGTTGCTGAAACAGTCAACATGATACGCAAATATCGTTGTTGAAACAACCCGTGATTTGCAATTTTGAAGCAGCATTTCAAGTATGACGGCAACAAGAAAATACAAGTAAAGGAAGCTGTTACACGGACCACTCTGAAGCCAATACCATCATAACCATTGTAACAACATTTTTCTATGGAAGAACAGAAAGGCCCTATTTCATAACAGAAGATCAGATTGGGTTAAAAATAGGATTTTTGTAATGTAAATCAATTGTAATAGATGTCTCCTCTTTAAAAAGAGGAGACATCAGCATTAGAGGTTAGTTAGAGACTACGGGAGGTTCATTTCTAAATAGAGAAGGAACGTGAATCTTTTGTATATGTTGCTTTCGACAGATGAATAAAAGTTTGTTTTGAGCACTTCAATTTAATTCCTTCTTCTGGGGAATCTTGTGAGAAGGAAAGGGCTCGCCTTCTTCACAAGATTCACCCATTTGTTCCTGTAGTTTGTTAATTTCTCTTTTCACTCATGCCTTGGTTAAACCCTGTTTACTGAAGTTATTTATGCAGTATCGGAATTTTGTTGTTTAATGCTAAAGCTATGTTTTCATTACTTGTTGCATTGATTTCATACAATTCATTTTTGAGAAGTTGTGGATCATTTTAATTAGCAATCTGGTTTATGGAATGAGTGTGTGAAAGCTTGGTAATCAGAAACAGGTGCTAAAGATTCCTACTTGGGGAATAGTGTCATGTTATCTGTTATAGTATAATTTATCTTCCTTTCTGCAGATTGATTTCCTTTACTAGATCATTGTCTTTTTAATGTAATCTAGGATTATTTTAATGAAAGTCTGCAATAGAAAGATTGTCTTTGTTGTAACTCAAGTAGACTTCATTTTTTTTAAAGCAAGGTGTGATTAGTTTGATTCTTACTACAACATTTCTTTGCTTTTGAGATTGAGCATATACAGTGTGTGATTGCCTTTTAAATAAATAGACTTCCCTGGGTTGACAATTTATGTAGCACTTGAATTGTTTAAATTAATAAACAATTAAAGTGACCAACATTTTGGTGCCATTGTCGGGGAAGGAAATTATAGATTTCAAAAGCATTGATGTTTTTCTTCCAGATGTGCAGATTGCATGAGAGGACACAAAACTCATAATAAAACTAACCCTACAAGTGGCAAGGGCAAAGGAAGGGGAGGAAGAAAGACTTTTATTGACGAGATTGTATCAAAAGTTGAATCTTCTCAGACATTAAGCTCTCAAAGGCCAAAGCCTCAACGCTCCCCTCAATCGAATTATGAAATAGAAGATGTTGTGAGCCCTAAGAACGTTGAGGAACCAGCAGCAAGTGTTGAAGAACCAATAGAAAGCATTGAAGAAACAGCAGAGAACGCTGAGGAATCAGCAGGAAACGTTGAAAAACCAGCAGAAAACATTGAAGAGCCAGTAGAAAACTTTCAGGATTGAGCAAGTACAATAGGAGATCAAACAATGGAAGTAAATAATGAAGGATTCTTTGGTGGAGGACAAGTAGATCCTGAAGGAGAGGGAAAAGATGAGAATTCTCTCTCTACCTTGGGATTTCCTATTAGTGATCTCCCTAGAGGAGCAACTCCCATGAAGAATATTCCACTTTCAGCCTTACCCAACTTCCATGGTTTATCTTCTGAAGATCTTGATGAATTTCTTTTTGAATTTGATATATTAAGCAGAAGTTATGATTATGTTACTAATGCCCAGAAATTGAAGCTGTTTCCAGCAACACTAAAAGGAAATGCACTAAGGTGGTTCATGAGTCTTGGAGGCCATGTAATCACAACATGGGAACAGATGAAATAGAAATTTCTGCTTAAATATCAAGAATACTACCAGACAAGAGAAAAGAGGGAGGAACTATTTAAGATGGTACAAAAGGAGGACGAGAATTTGGAGGACTTTGTGGAAAGACTACAATACAATCTGCAGAGCTCCAATCATCCCAATGTAAGTAAGGATATTCTTAAAACAATATTACTGAAAGGGGTGAGGGATGATTTTTTAGACATGCTAAATATGCTTTGTAAAGGGGATATATCTAAATAATCATATGATGAAATTGTTGACCTCTGTAAAAGTTGTTCAAGAGGAGCTGCAAGGAACAGGTCAAACAGCAGAGATGCCACATATTCAAGAGTTCAGAAATCAGCTAGTGGAGGAGCAACAAGAGCTGAAATAGGTAATTTACTCAAAGAATTTAAAACTGAGATGTTAAGTTCTTTTGCTTCACAAATTGACACCTTACAGGTTAAAAATAAACAAGCCAAAGCAGAAGCAGCTTTGGCTATCTTTTGCCCTAAATGCAGAGATAAACACCCACTAAGGGAGTGCCCACTAGACAAGATACCAATTTGTACCCTTTGTGAGAAAGATCATGAAACACAACAATGCCCTTCTTTACCAAGAATAAAGGTAGCATTGCAACCAACCGAAGAAGAAGTTGAAGCAGTCTATCTGCTGACACAGAGAAGATAATGGCAACCACGAGGACAAGGTATGAACTCTAATATGCCATTTACATCTTCTAATCGTTGGAACAATTATCCTTCTTTTAGTCAAACAAATTACCCTCCCTTCAACCAAATGCAATACCCACCCTTTAATCAAATTAATTACCCACCCATGCAACAAACAAACCCTCCCTTTGTAGATCCTGCAATGTGGACTCCTTGGCCTCCACAACAACCATCTTATTTTAATAAATGGAATTCAAATTGGAGGGGCCAACAACTCCCATTTCCAAATCAATTTCCTCAATTTCAACAACCACTTCCTCTACCATCAGGTGCTCCACCAAATAATCAAATAAGACCCCAGCTACCTGTACAACCAAATCCTAACCCCAATAATAAAGTTGTGCAAGTTATTGATATTCAAAACCAACCTACATTTCTTGTTTTCCCTGCACAATGTAATAATATTCATTTAAGATCCGGGAAAATAGTTGAACCCATCATTGATGATGTTACCTCTTCTGATTCTAATAAATAAGAAACTGAGAAACATGATTCACATAAAGAGGTACAACCACCCTCTAATAAGGGTGTTGAAACAGCAGAACCACCATTCCTTAAGCATTTAGTTTTAACTAGAATGCCTGAGCCACCAGCTTTTAATCTGTTAGGGGAATTGCAGAATCTGTATGTTAAAATTCCACTTTTACAGGCACTAAGAGATGTACCAATTTATGCCAGAACCATGAGAGATATTTGTGTTAAGAAGCCTGGTAGGAAATTTAAAGACCCCCTTACAGTTCATGTTATGGGTGATCTATCTGCATTAATGTCTGGTAAAACTCCTCTAGTTAAATATGGTGATCCCGGCCATCCTACTGTGACAGTCCAAATTGGTAAAACAATAATCCCTCAAGTTCTGGTAGATTTAGGTGCTACTATAAACATTATGACTCTTGAAACTTCACAATTGTTACAGCTAAAGAACACAATCAGAGATACACCAACCATTCTAGAGTTAGTTGACCATTCTATAATCGAACCAGAAGGATTTGTTGAAGACTTAGTCATCTCAATTGAGTCCTAGAATTACCCAGCTGACTTTGTGGTGTTACAAACTAAAAAAAAGCTGGGGGGACATCCTCTAATACTGGGAAGGCCTTGGCTAGCCACAACTGATGCCTTTATCAGCTCCAGATATGGTTCAATGACAATTTCCAATAGATATGAAACTAAACAGCTTACTCTCTACCCTCATGCTACACCCATGATTAATAATGAGAATTATGTGTGGATGGATTATGATGATAATGCTATTCAACCCATTTTGACTATCGGACAAGCTTTAAATCTTAAAGATACCACTGAGGACGAAGTAATTAATAATTTCATTTGTGAACCCTCCTCCGTGACTTTTGAAACACATAATCAACTGGTTGCACTTTTGGAAACAGATACCCAAGAAAAGATTAAATCCGAAGATCTACCTCAAACATCAACCACCATCTCTTCTAAAAGCATAACAATAGAAATCGAACCTGGCAAAACACTGAACATAAATCCTGATCTGACAGTTGCTGAAACACAGTAGTGAATAAAGTTATTGCTTGAAAATAAGGAAGCATTCGCATGGGACTATACAGATATGAAGGGAATCTCTCTTGAATTATGTACTCACCGGATTTATATTAAGGAAGGTTGTCGACCAGTCTGTCAACCCCAAAGATTAATGAACCCTAATTTAAGAGAAATTGTTAAAGAGGAACTTCAGAAATTGCTTAATGCAGGATTTATATACCCTATATCTGACAGTGAATGGGTTTCCCTATTGGTAATAGTTCCTAAGAAAAATGGGAAATGGAGAGTGTGTGTAGATTATAGAGCCTTAAACAAAGCCACTCAAAAGGATCACTTTCCTTTACCGTTCATTGATCAGGTGTTGGATAGTTTTTCAGGGAATAAATTATTCTCCTTTTTAGATGGATTTAGTGGGTATAATCAAATCAGAATTGCACCCCAAGACCAAGATAAGACCACTTTTACTAGCCCTTGGGGAACTTTTGCCTATATAGTTCTTCCATTTGGACTGTGTAACGCACCAACAACTTTTCAAAGGGTTTTTATAGGAATCTTTTCTAATATGCTGAATGACTCCATGGAAATATTTATGGATGAATTTACCCCTTATGGTGTGTCTTTCGAAGATGCATTATAGAATCTTGAGAAGGTACTCAAACGTTGTATACAAGCTCACCTCTCCTTAAGCACTGAAAAATGTCATATGATGATGAGTGGAGGAGTAGTGCTTGGAAATTTTATCTCATCTCAAGGAATTCAGGTATATCCATCCAAAATACAAATCATCCAGAATCTTCTTGCTCCTAAAGCACAAATTGATGTGAGAAGTTTTCTAGGACATGCTGGATATTACAGGATATTTATTAAAAAAAATTCCAAAATAGCTTCTCCTTTATTTGTGTTACTTATGAAAAATGCTGAATTTAAGTGGACTAATCTTTGCCAGGAAGCCTTTGTAGAACTCAAGCATTAGTTATCCATAGCTCCTATTTTGAGAGGACCTGATTGGGCACTTCCCTTTCATATATCTTCTGATGCTTCAGATACTGCAATTGGAGCTGTCTTGGGACAAGAGGAGAACCATATTCCTTATGCTATCTACTTTATCAGTAAGAATATGACCCCTATTGAGCTTAATTATACAGTTACCGAAAAGGAATTTTTAGCAGTAATTTATGCCATTAATAAATTTTGACATTACATTACTGGTTACTCTACTTTTGTCTATACTGATCACTCAGTTATTAAGTATTTAATGAACAAGTTTGTCACAAATGCTCGAGTTACCAGATGGTTATTGTTACTATAATAGTTTGATATTACAATTGTAGATCGACCAGGTAAATAAAATGTTGTTGTTGATTTCCTTTCATGGTTAAAAATTGATAATAATATTCCAGTAGATGATTCCTTTCCTGATGATTATTTATTTGCAGTATCTGCTCACTCTCCTTGGTATGCATACATTGCCAATTATTTGGTTGCAGGAAAGTTACCATCACACCTGTCACATCGAGAGAAAAGAAAAATCATTCAACAAAGTGCTCGGTATAGCTGGATAAGCGGGTGTCTTTTCTACACAGGACTTGATCATGAAATCCGGAGATGAATTAGAGAGGATGAGGTGTATGATATACTAAAAGCTTGTCATGATGGCCCTTGTGGAGGGAATTTTGCTGATAAAAGAACGGCACATAAAATTCTTAGGATGGGTTATTATTGGCCCTCACTGTTTAAGGATGAAAAGAAATGTGTTCAGGCTTGTGATAACTGTCAGAGAATGGGTCAACCTAATCATAGAGATTAAATGCCATTGAACCCCTAGGAAATACTTGAACCATTTGAAAGATGGGCCTTAGATTTTATAGGACCCATTAATCCTCCATCCAACCAAAGAGTTTATATATTAGTATGTACAGATTATATGACTAAATGGGTGGAGGCCAAAACACTTCTTAGAGCTAATGAAGAAGTTGTCCTAGCCTTCCTATTTGAAGAAATCTTTGTTAGGTTTGGAATCCCTAGAGAGCTAGTTACAGATGGAGGACCTCCTTTCAATTCTCGTGGTTTTAAAGCCACCCTTCAGAAATATCATATTCATCATAGAATGAATACACCATACCACCCCCAAGCTAATGGGCAGGTGGAAAGTACAAATAAAGTAATAGAAGCCATTCTAACCAAAACAGTGAAGGATAACCGAAAGGATTGGTCTCAAAATCTCCCTAAAGCATTATGGGCTTACAGAACTACCTGGAGAAATACTACAGGATTTTCTCCCTATGAATTGGTTTATGGTAAAAGTGTTGTTTTTCCTGTGGAATTTGAAATTAAAACTTTAAGGATTGCTTTAGCTGTTAACCTTGGTTTGACTGATGTGCAGACACCTATGTTGCAGCAGCTTCTTGAACTGGATGAAAAAATATTAGATGCCATTCATCAGACAACTATGATCCAACAACAAAGAACAAAGTGGCATGATAAAATCATCAAGCACAAGCAGTTCCAAAAAGGTAATTAGGCTTTAGTGTATGATTCTCGGTTTGAAAACTTTCAAGGGAAGCTACGTACAAGATGGCTGGGACCCTATGAAGTAGATAATGTTTTTCCCAATGGAATAGTAAGGCTCTTAATAATTGATGACTCTAAAACAAACTACTAGTAAATGGTCATCGGCTTCGTTTGTACCAGCACCCTATTTCTAAAAAATATTTTAAGGCCACTTACATGGCAGATGCACATTATCTTTTCCTAGGGGAGTCTTCTGCTCCTCACTACATTTAATTGTTTTTTGCACTGTATTTTTAGTATTATATTAGATTTCTTAAACTAATAATCCCTGTCAAGGGTTTGCATGTTACAATTGATTATTTTGCAGACTCTTGATTAAGGAAGGACTTACCAAGGAAGGACAATTTCACCACAAGAAGATCCAAGCTTAATTTTTAGAAGCTTTGCTTCCCTCATTTAAATTCATTTCCCCATCTCCCAGTAACATTTCATCATTCATTCCCTTCATTCCTGTTTTCCTTTTCATATCATTTTTCCTATTTTTCCCATTTTACCCATTGCTAAAACACCATTCTCCAGCAAATATTTTCCTTATTTTTCACTGCTAAAATACCATTTCTCAGCAAATATTTCCCCCATTTTCCCACTGCTAAAACATCACTTCTTAGCAACATTCTCCCTATTTTTCCATTGCTGAAACACCACTTTCAGCAGTATGTCATTCATTTTTTTCCGTTGCTGAAACACCATTTCTTTCTCCAAAAACATGACTATGCAACTCTTTCAATCCTTAATTTTCACTTCTCTTACTCCTTGTGTGAATACTATCCATTCACTGCCTCTTTCTTATGATCAAGCAGACTCTAATATGATCTCCCTTATGTTTCAAAGAGTTCTAAAGTTCTTCCATGATTATTGAGCTATTATAAACAAGCATTACATTTTTCGAATTACAAAGCAAAGGTAAATATAAGGTATGTGAATTTTATGTAATACAATTAAATGATAGTTTAAAGAGAAGATTTTTTTCATCGTGACTACAATCTCTGCACACTCAAAAACATCATTTCACCATAGTTGGGGGGGAATTTCGAAATTATATGCCATCATTTCACAGCATGCCAATTATCGTCATTCTTCATACCCATTACTTTGCCCCTTCACCGATACTCCATGTTCTCATTTGCAAAGTTTACTTTGTTCGAATTCTGGTAACTCTGCTCTTTGCCTCTGCATTTTACCTAAGCTAGTAACTATGGGAGGACCGGCCATTAGACATGAGCCCGGCTCAATAGCTCTGCTTGAATTGTTCCCAGACGCATATTAGATTTTCCAATAGGTAGGTTGGGTGGGATATTTTGAGAGACTTCAAGAGTTTGACCCACAGCAGGTCCTGGAATTTGCACAAAATCTTCAGGAGGACCATTCTACTGTCCAGGGAGTCTGAATTCCGGTTTCAGAGGGCGATATAGCACAAGTTTCAGGTTTGTTGGTCACTGGTGCTCGGTGGTTTAGTCGGAAGCACATTATTCTAAATTCACAACAGGACTTTCTTCTCCCTGATGAACATGTTGAGATTAAAGGTTGGGGCGTGGGACTTCACTCATTGCCTCCTCTGTGGCCGAAGGTTGTTGAATTTGTCAAACATTATCTAACTTGTGAAGGTCACTATCAAGTAGTCTATCAGCACGACTTTGTCTTAATGAGTCACTTACGACATGGTAGACTAGTAAACATTCCTTACTATTTGCTTGGATGTATTAGAAATATGTCATATTATTGTATACGGGTAAAATTTCCACTCCTTTCCCTCACCCATCACCGCCTTTGTTAGCTACTGATTTAGAGGGGTTTTTCTCAACAAAACCTTCCTCTAAATAATTTACCTTTACCTCCTCAGCAAGTTGCTGAAATTCCTCAAGAAGCTGCTGAAAACCCCCAAGAAATACCTAAAAGTTCCTACGAGCAGAAATCGGAGAATATCTCTAACCCTCCATCGATTCCATCCACAGAACCAACTAATACAGTTAACCTGTCCCCAAGTCCATCACACTCAGCAGAGTTATCTGACCCTACCTTCCACATTCCCAGTGATGACTCTCAGGTTGAAACACCACCATCTTTCCCTATTCGTAAAATAAAAAGGCGAATTACAACCGCCTCTGTATCAAAAAGACAAACAAGGACTGTAACTAAAGCAGCCACCTCCTCTGATATCCCTTCTCCTATGGAAAAATCCTCTCATAAAAAGAAAAAGCAAACTACTGTTGTTTCTGCTTTCCTACCTAGGAGACGAATGAAGACATCTATTGAATCAGAAACCATTCCTATTATCCCTGATCCTGTAGCCATTTTGTTAAAACTCCATTCATCACCACCCTTCCAAACCCCGGAATTACTACCTATCTCATCCTGTGGCACTGAAACACAAGAACCGGATGCCCAGGGTAATATGACGTCATTTTCTACAAAACCAGTAGCTGCTCCACAAGAACCAGCTACTCAGTCAGTAGCTGCTCCACAAGAACCAGCTACTCAGTCAGCAGCTGAAACACAAGAACCAACTGCTGATGTGCAAAAACTAGACATCCAAGATGCTACTCATCCAGTAGCTGCCACAAAGGAACTAGCTCTAGCTGTCACACAAGAACCAGCTACAGCTGAAAAATAGCAATCAACTTCAGAGAAAGCAACTGATACACAAGGCCCAGTCACATTGGCCTCCCTTTTACAAGAAAATGAGTTTTTAAAGTCAAAATTAGAAGCTTACAAGAGAGAATTGTTAATGGCAAGGGAAGCCTTTGACAAGGAGCTAAATTTTTATACCCTGGCCCATACAGCATCCATGGCAGATAAACATACAGAGAACGATCCATATAAAGAATATATGTGCCATCAATGTGGAAACATCTATCAATAAGCAGGATATAAGATAATTCAAGTTCCAATGGTCGAATCATCTACATCATCTGCAGTCAAAGACGAATGCCCTACTGTTACACAAGAACCAGTAGGGCCTCCAAAAATTTCAAAAAAAGAAAACAAGGTACAAGTATCCTGCCCTACTGTAACTGATTCTGCTACCCAGACTATGTCTCAGCCTACCACTTACAATTCCGGAACACAAACTGAACCATGGAAAGAGATGGAAATAATGAACAAGTGGAGGAAACAGTATGTTATTTCTCAAGATAAAACTTTACAGCAGAACAAATTGGTTTGGCAGAATCATATCTATTCTAATTGGGAGACTTGGGAACAGACACTCCAGAAATTTAGAGTTTACAAGAAAGAGAATAAAGAGCGAAAAGGAAAATTGCTCTTAATTTTTCAACTGGTACAAAAATTATTGGCCACTAGGAAACCATCTCTGAACTATTCTTTATTTCTTTCAGAACATCTTGTTTATTTTCAATTGAAATAAGTCAAAGACGGAAGACCTCATGAGGTTCTTACAGTGGAACAAATCGTGAAAACATTTGCAGAAGCTTCCACCAGTGATCAGCACCTACTATGTGAGTTGTACCTTCACAATGAAGCTATGCCTAAAAACAGACAGATCAATCTCAACCCTCTTGTTGGTGATATTCAGATCAGGGCATTTGCCTCCTTTCTTGCTAATCAAATTACATGGCAGACCGCTTTTCTTGCAACTAGGCACAATGAAGACAACCGACTTCTCTGGATAAGGCCAGAACCTCAGAACCCTGCCATTTTTGTGGCATATTATCATCAGTTTTTGCAAAAGCCAAGGATGATTGAACACATACAGTAATTACAGGCTTCAGTACTCCATGATTGTCACCAATTCATCAGGGCCAAAGAAACTGCTGCTCTAAGAGCAAACAATATGTTGTGGAAACAATCCTTTAAGGAGAGGCAGGAGTACAATCCTTTTAGCCCTACTAACCTTGAAACTGCATTGTCTAGAGTACCCAACTACATCAGATGTGTTCAGCAATGTGCTGAAAAATGGATTGGGTACCACTTTCACTTTCCTATTTTATGGATGCCGACAGAACAATATCATGCTCATTATAGGTTGGCTAACAAGGATGAAGCAGCAGCTTGGAAGAGATTGCAAAATGTGCAAGGATTTAGAGCTTTAACATATAGCACCTTCCATAGCTATTGCCTAAGTAATTTGGATGCTAAAAGCCAGTATTCGAACTCTGACTCTGACTAAATTTTCCTGAGGACATACAACCCTTTTAGTTGGGGGGGATGTTAGGACCTCATAATGTACCATTTTGACCATACATTTTGTTATCATTTTTCTCTTTTTCAGTCCATATTTAAAGCTTACACTATCACTTTCATCCATTTTTCCAAAGGTATATAATACTCTTCTCTTTACTATATGTTTAACTTGTTTTGCATATAATTTTACATTAATTTTATATTTAATCATTAATCAAAGATATATAGTTGATGAGACAGTTTGAAGACTGCAGATAATCTATTATGACTGTCTGAAGACCGTGTTGCTAAAACAGTCAACATGATACACAAATCTCGCTACTGAAACAGCCCGTGATTTGCGATTTTGAAGCAGCATTTCAAGTATGACAGCAACAAGAAAAGACAAGCAAAGGAAGCTGTTACACGGACCACTCTGAAGCCAGTACCATCGTAACCATTGTAATATCATTTTGCTATGGAAGAACAAAAAGGCCCTATTTTAGAACAGAAGATCAGATTAGGTTAAAAATAGGATTTATGTAATGTAAATCAATTGTAATAGATGTCTCCTCTTTAAAAAGAGGAGACATCAGCATTAGAGGTTCGTTAGAGACTACGGGAGGTTCATTTCTGAATAGAGAAGGAACGTGACTCTTTTGTAATATGTTGCTTTCGACAGATGAATAAAAGTTTGTTTTTAGCACTTCAATTTAATTCCTTCTTCTGGGGAATCTTGTGAGAAGAAATAGGTGTTGAATATTCCTACTTGGGGAATAGGTTCTTGTTCTCTGTTATAGTATATTTGATCTTCCTTTATGCAGATTGATTTCCTTTCCTCGATCATTGTCTTTTTAATGTAATCCAAGATTATTTTAATGAAATTCTGCAATAGAAGGATTGTCTTTGCTGTAACTCAAGTAGACTTCAGTTTTGTTAAAGCAAGGTGTGATTAGTGTGATTCTTACTACAACATTTCTTTGCTTTTGAGATTGATCATATACCGTGTGTGATTTCCTTTGAAATAAAAAGACTTCCCTGGGTTGACAATTTATGTAGCACTTGAATTGTTTAAATTAATAAACAATTAAAGTGACCAATAGCGATGTAATCAAAATTTCTTTCCAATAAATGAATATGTAGATACAGTCTTAAAATGTATGGGTTTCTAACTGAATAATGACCATTGAGCTGTAACACTACAAGCTGTGAGTCTAGATATACAAGTAATGCACGAATACCGAGGTTAACAGCCTCGTTTAATAATTCCAAAACGACACTATATTCTGCGACATTATTTGTAGCAGGCCCTAGACAAACCCCTTGTAAATTGACTAACTCACCAGCAGGATTGTAAATTACCCAGGCTGCCAAAGACAGGTTCCTGGTACTACGGGAGGCACCATCCGCGAAACCAACATAAGGAGTAATAGACATCTGCACAATCAGGAAGACCCAATGAGCAGAAAAACGCTTACAAAGCACACCACGCCACACATGCACAAAAATGAAAAAATCACCTATGTACATATACTATGCAAGAATGATTCAAGCATAATACTTCTTCAGGTATAACCCATTTCTGGGTTGTGCCAAAGGAAGACCTTCATAATCGATCAGCTCATAAGCCCCATTTTTTAATACGCGTTTAACGATATAGGGCCCATGCCACATAGGTTGGAATTTACCAGCCCCAATCTTGTCGTGAGCTTGATCATACCAGAGGATGAGGTCCCCTTCGATAAAAGAGCGCGGATAAACCGTTTGATCGAAATGAGCTTTAACCCGCTTTTTTTGTGCCTCGATGACCAAAGCATCCAAGCGGTGAGTTTCGTCCAGTCTTTCGAGATATAGGAGATGTTCTTCCTCCAGGGAAGTATCGGGTAGTAATTCCACAGCCAACTTTAATGAAGGGATCTCACATTCAACCGGAAGAGTCGCTTCCAAACCATACACCAACTGAAACGGTGTGAATCCGGTCACACTCTTTACTGACGTTGAATAGGCCTAGAGAGCTGAAAATAATTGGAGATGCCAATTTGATTTGTGTATACCAATTGTTCGTTGAAGCATCGTGACAAGAACTTTGTTCATGGCTTCAACCTGGCCATTTTCCTGGGGGTAATATGGCGTCGAGCTGCCGTGACGCAAACCCAACTTCGATGTCAGCTCTGCCATCATGTAGTCCCAAAAATGAGAGCCATGATCAGTGGCGATGGCTTGAGGAATGCTGAAACGCGTAATCACATGGTTGAAAATGAACTGCGCAGTTTTCTTACCGTCTACGGCCAATGTAGGCATCGCTTCAACCCACTTGGTGAAGTAATCTACGGCAATGATGATATAATCATACCCCACGGCAATGACAAGATGTAATGGGAGGGGTGGCGCATGCATCTTGCATTGGAAGATCTGGCACGGATGACACTTTCGTACTGCAACAATACAGTATTTAAATATAGACGGCCAGAAATAGCCCGCACGAAGGATCTTTTGTGTGGTAGCATAACCGGACATGTGACCGCCACATGCGCCACTGTGGCAGTCATTCAGAACTTTCTCAGCATCTTCTAAGGTCAAACCCCGATGGAGTACAGAATCGACTCCGACCCGATATAAGGTATCTCCGACAATGCAATATCGTTGCGATTGGTGTCAAACACGTCATTGAGCATCCTTCGTTAACTCGGACTGGAAGGAATATGTCTGGAGGTACTTGATGATATTATCGTACCATGGATCAAAAGTGTTGATTAGAAAGAGATTTTCGTCCGGGATATGATCCTCGGATTGAGACAGAACAGAGGCGGTAGGGAGAGAGCAAATGAGATCAGAAAAAACTAGTGACTTCTTCGATTTGGCAGTAGTGAAATCCAAATCAAACTCTTGGAGGATCACAATCCACTTTGATTACTTGCCCCCCAGCAATGGTCGAGAAAAAATGCAAGTCATGGGGTTGCAGTTGGAAATCACGGTTACCGTGCGCAACAGGATGTAATGGCGAAACCGTTGAATGGCCTGGATTACAACCAGTGACAACTTCTCGACATGGGCATAACTCATTTCAGTGTTGAGGAGATTCTGAGACAGATAATAAACCACGTATTCATTACCGTCATCGTCATCCTGTACCAAAACTATGGCAATAGTGCTGAATGCGGCAGCCAAATAGAGGGTAAAGTCATGATGATAGTTAGGAGGATGTATTAATGGAGAATTGGCGAGCAACGTCTTAAGGTTATCGAAATATTGTTGAGCAATCTCATCCCAATGGAAAGGGACATCATGTTTTGGAAGTCGCGTAAACCCTTTAGCTACCTCTGCATAGTTTGGGATAAAGCGACGTAATAAATTCGCTTTCCCTTGAAGACTCTGAAGTTGATGCAGCAAGGATGGGGAGGGGAGATTAACAATAGCCTCAACCTTGAGGGGGTTGAGGCAAATTCCTTCCTTAGAGACAATGAACCCTAAAATCCGACCAGAGTCAACGCAGAAGACGCACTTGTGAGGATTAAACCTGATGTTGTAACATCTGCAACGGAGAAAATTCTGGAGGAGATGTTCGGGATGGTCTTCGCGCAGAGCTGAATGAGCCAGCAGGTCATCCAGATACAACTGAACAATATTACGTATGTCATTAAAGGTGTAGGATATGGCACGCTAGAAGGTGGCTTAAGTGTTTTTCAAGCCGAACGGGAGCTTCTTATAGGCGAATGTTCCCCACGGACAGATGAAAGCGGTCTTATGTTGATCGAATGGTAGGATATTAATTTGATTATAACCCTAAAATCCATCCATAAGCGAATAGATCTCACTCCCCGCACAATCATCAATGATCTGATCTATAAAGAGGGTGGGATAGTTGTCCTTAGGGAAAGCCTGATTGATATCTCGGTAGTCAACACAGACTCGAATTGTGCCCTGCTTCTCATCCATAGGAAAAATATTGGAAACCCACTCTGTTAGATGGATAGGATATATGAAGCCTGCTTTAAGAAGTTTTTCAACTTCAGCTTTTATAGCAACGGATTTCCAAGGATGCACTGGGCGCAGACGCTGGCGCACAGGCTTCACGCCAGGATAGGTGGGAATTTCACGCACGACAATACTGGGATCAATCCCAGGCATCTCTTCATAAGACCATGTGAAAACATCATGAAATTCACAGAAAAGGCTAGTGTACACTTGAATCTCATCAGGAGAACAAGTGACTCCCACATAGATGTTCTCGATGACCCCCGGTTTAACAGAGATGTCGATAGGCATCGTTTGGGTGATATTACTCATATTTCCTTTCGAAAATACTTCATGAGTCAATATTTGTGTTTGGAGAGGTGGAGAGGGAACCTAAGATGAAAAACGCTCGAGACAATTAGATATTTCCCCCAGGCCAGGCATGAACGAGGAACGATGATGCCCATCGCTCCATGGCAGATCTTCGAGAGACATAGTCTCCACGATAGCTTCGTCAAACGGAAAAACTTCTCTCAAAGGATCGGGCATATCTACATTGCTGAGCCAAGGGGATTGAGAATAAATATCAAGAACCATTCTCAAAGGAGCATTATCAACGGGAGGAGGATCAGATGCAGCGACGATCTTGCAATAATTGATTTCAACTGTTGTCAAAGGCATCGATTCTCCAAAAGAGGCAACCTGTTCAGGAGAAGGGATGATCCATGGGTCATCCGACCTAGAGATCATGTTGACTTGAATGGTGTTCGGTGGTGGAATGGGAAAAATACCCATGAGTACAGGGTCCTTGAAAATACTTGGTCCTATACTGTCGGGGGGATTAGGAATTTGGTCCACGCATGGCACGTTGTTCTCGGAGGATGAGGTGAAGAAAGACAACTGGTCTACATTAACAATATTTCCCTCGTGCGGAAATTCCAAAAGCCAAAAGAGGGTGGATGAAATGCACAACATGGTGTGGGTCCAACTGTGACCAAGTAGAAGATTGTAGTTGAGTTTGGCATCAACAACTTCCACTTCGACGTTGACTGTCTTACCTTGCAATGTGATCGGTAGACTCGCGAGAACACCCAAGGGTTTCGATTCCCTTCCATCAAATGCCTCAAGGGCATTGGGAGATGAAGTGAGGGTTGGAGAGTCGTTGGCCTTCCAGTAAGCAGATGACATAATGCAGGTAGAGGGACCTTCATCCACAATGAATCTGTGAATATTGAGGCCGTTGATCTCAACTTGTATAACAAGTGCGATCTGGTGCGGAATTCAAGGGATGAAATTCTCTAGATCAAAGGTGAGAAGGCTAGAATCAGTAGGGTCAATGTCACTGATTACAGATAACAAAGCTTTCCGTTGAGATGGGAAAATCTGAAGCACTTCCAACGTAGACATTGCAGAAGGCGCCTGTGCCAAATCCTCAAAAATAATGTAATGCTGAGCGGCACGGGCGTTTGGATTATAGGAAGGCTTGCGGAGAACACCTTTGGAAGGTGGTCGTACAACGGGTTCAGCACTGGGCTTCTCAATCTCAAGAGGACCAGAGGCAGGTGGGGGAGGAGGGCCATCAACAACTTCCTTCCCAGCTGCTTGGCGTGATCCGGCATAATCCTTTGATCGAGTGGCAATAGAAACAGGTGCAGCACCATTCATCATGAAAACCTGAGACCCAAACGGTGTAGATGGCGAAGGTTGCTTGACCATATGGGTCTGTTGAGATGGAAACGGTTCCTTAAGAATTACCAGAGTTCCCTTAGAGCCCTTAAGAAATTGACTAACCTCGGATCGTCTAGGACAATCTTTGGTATAGTGGTCTTCGTCACAGATCAGGCAAGGGTACTTCGGTTTGCGTTGCGAACCATCAACAGCGCATGGTTTGGAGGATTCTGGTTTCGGGGCATCGGATTTGGCTTTGCCTTTTCCCTTCTTCTTTCCTTTGGAAGTCTTGTCCATAGGATTGGCCTGGACGGTGTTGACCTCCGTGGTCTTACCAGAATCCAGAGTAGCGGGAGGAGAAAATTTGTTGGAATAATTCGATTTCTGCTTCCCATTAGAAGACTTACGAGAAGTCCGAGAGATGGAACCAATGACACTGTCAACCGATGGGGTAGCTGGTGCCTTAGAGGTCCCTGGTCGCGGGGCATCTGTCAAAATATCATATAACTTGCCGGACTGAGAGTACACTAAATCGAGGTATTGTACACGAGAAATGGCCTGTTCCTCGGTTACACATGCCCCCATAACAATGTCCTGTGCAATCTTTTTGACAAAGGAGGTAGTGAACCAGTGATTTAGAAGCTGATCTGGAATGTCAAACTTGATCAAATGACGACGACGTCTCCACTCATGAATATGATCTGAAATATGAGTGGCTTTATCCTGTTTTAGAGATGTCAGGAGATGTGTCCCGGCTTCATAGTGAACCGGTAACTGGAAATGTGTCAGGAATGCCATAGCTAAAGTATTAAAATCTTGAAAAATACCACGAGGTAGTTCTATGTACCACTTAGCAGGAGCACCAGTGAGAGTGCGCTGGAAAAGACATAGATGAATTGAGTCATCTATCCAAGAGTTCGAAGAACACCACAAATGGTAAGTCATGACATGTGCTTGGGGGTCTTCTCTAGATTTCTCTTCAAATTTAGGACAATCACCAGGCACCTTAGTCGGAACCGAAGGCCAATATGGATTATGAAGAATCGGATCATTGGTCAACTTGGACACATCCGGTAATTCCAACGTGGCTAGGAAAGGAAATTGAGGATTGAAAGGCATGCCAGGTCCCTAATAAGGACCTGTACCTGTACTCCAGCCTGGTTGAGCATAATTCTACCCCCATTGGTTGTATCCCAGAGGATTCTAACCGTAGGGTGTATAAGCCGTATAATTGGGTTGATATGGCAGCTGAAAACCAGGATACGGGGGTTGATAACCAAAATACTGATTCTAATTATATGTGGGCCCCGTTTGAGCAGTGTATGGATTTGACTGTGGAGTATAAGTGTAGCCTGGTTGTTGAAGGTAATAACCAGAACCTTGGGGCGGGTTGTAAACCGGTCGAGATTGACCTTGAAGGTAATAACTGCCCTGGGGTCGAACATGCTGTTGGTAAGTGGGACCCTGCTGAGTCTGATAAGTCGGGCACATAGGAGGGTTCGGTTGTGGCATGGAATAGATCGGCTGCTGAGCAGGGTTAACAGGTTGTGCAGGTTGTCCTGGTTGAACAGGTTGACCTGGCTGTGTAGGTTTCCCTGGTTGAACAGGTTGACCCGGCTGAACAGGTTGTCCTGGTTGAACAGGTTGACCCGGTTGATGAAATACACTAGGCTGCCCCGCTGAGTCAGTTGGCCTGATGGCAGGAGAGGGCCAAGTTTTTCATGATAACCAGGTTGACCTATGGCAAGACCATAAGATGGCCCTGGCTATGCAACATTTTTACCAATTGGAAAATGAGGTTGTTGAGGTTGCACCAATGGTTGAGAAGGATGGGTTTGCCCCCCAGGACCGTACACTGGTCCAGCTTGATACCCCGGTTTCCCTACCGGTCCTTGAGGTTGCCCTGGTTGGACCACAGGGTGAGGTTGCAAAGGTTGACCTTGAGGATTGTAAGACTGCCCTTGCGGATCGTAAAGAAATCCTTGTTGGACCGAAGGTTGTCCCTGTAAGGGTTGTCCTTGTGGGTCGTACACATAACCTGGTTGGGCCGAAGGTTGTCCCTGGAAGGGTTGTCCTTGTGGGTCGGAAGCATATCCTTACTGAAACGAAGGCTGCCCCTGAATGTTTTGCCCTTGTTGATTAGAAGGTTTCCCAGGTTGGGTAGACAGAAAATCGTTAATATACTGATAAGCCTCAGGACCAGGAAAACAAAGAGGGTTGCCTTGCTCATCATATTGATATGGAAATAAATCAATCGAGGCACCATCTACTTCGTCATGGGAAAAGTAAGGACAGTTAAGATCTTGAGAGGACTGACCAACCTCGTAGTTTGACGGCTGTAAAGACAGTCGATACTCCTCGAGATAAATATTCTCCAGAATAGCAGAAGCTATATAAACATCTTCAGGAACTGACAAGGTCCTAGCTGACTGAGTAGTGAAAATAGGCGTAGACACAGCCACGCAGATAGTAGGTCTAACAGGTGTCGATGTAACAAAAGGAGAGGCCGTGAGAGGCGTCGATGGCGACATCCCTAACGTGGGAATAGTCGGCCTCGTGGACGGAGTCGATACTCTGATAAAGGCAATAGCGGCCATGACCTGACTTAAAGACCTATATCCAGCTAGGAGCAAAGGACCATGTGAAGACATAACAGAAGTTTCGGAGTTGTCTTCGGGAAAAAGCTGGTAAACTTCACCAGAAGTAGGAATTCCCTCACTAGGAGATGGATCGGATGAGTCCATATCTGACTCCGCCGTAAGATCTTGCAAAAGACGATGGGGACTAGGACGTATGATAGCAGCCAAAAAAGGTGATCCCGATGTAAGAGGAGGGAAGTGTTCCCCAACTCCAAATCCAAACCAAGTGTTGGACAAGGGCCAATTGAAGTCAACTGGTCCTCCAAAGGGAAGCTCAAATATAACCGGTCCCCCGTCGGGAAACTCGGATACAATGGGCTGCTGATACTCAGCAGAGGACTGATAGACCTCTGATGAATTTTCTGTGTAAGGACTACCAGTAGAAGAAACTGAGGGTTCCACCACTGTGACTATAACAAAAAGAGGAAGAGATCAAAAACAAAGACACACAGGCAAAAGCCAAGGCAAACAACAACAGGCCGAAAAATCAATCTCTAAATGGGTGTGTGATCGTAGGTGATTAATTTTACCTCATTGAAACTGGAAAATTCATTGTTTCATGTTTTAAGAGTCTAGAAAAAAGTAAAATATGACTCTATCACTTTTAGTTTGGAAACAAGCGTGAAAGGACAAGCGCTTGATGATATTTTCAAATTTAGTGAGTCGGTAAAGATCAAAATGACTGCTCTGGTAATCTAGGAAAATGGGTGTACCAGACATCCGTGAACTTCCATATACACCGTGGTAAAAATGAAAAATAAATCAACCAAGGACTTGACGTATGTGCAGGTAATCTCCCCGAATGTTGTGTCCAGTGTATCACGGGTAAAAGGCGGCAGACTCGGCTTCCTACAAATAAAGGATTGCAACCTAATGGGGTCTCCCTTTATATACGCGATGGTACGGGGAGCACAAGTCCGCACTAGCACTGTCTGTAGCCAGATGTCGAGCGACAGCTGCTAGGCTTAAAGACGTTGGAACACGTCTCTACCTTAGACTTACTAAATGTTCCGTTAATGTTCCAATTTTGCCTTAGGTTAATTCAGTAAATTTTAAAGTTGATCTTCAATTTACGTTTCAATTTTCAGGCCCTATCTAATTTTGGATCTCATAAAACCTCTAAATGTAAACTACATGCCACAAAACGTCATTTTGTTCAATGAAGAGCTATCTACGGGAGGGTTGAGAGCTTTCAGATGACAGCAAAACAAACGCGCAAAAAAATCCACTACTGATTCCAATGCAAGCTAATGAAACTAGAAAACTTCTTGCTAGAGTTATATAACACAAGCAATGTGAAAGAGCTTTCAATTTTCACTAAGCCAATCAAAACACAAAATATTTGTTTTGTATTTTTCAGTATATTAGAGAAAATGCACTAAATGAATGAAAAACTAATGAAAACACCAATTCGAGAAATGACAAAGAGAGTTGAAGCAAACAAACTCACTCAATTCAAATGCATGCAATCAAGACTCAAACCAGTGACGAAATCCCTCAAAGCGAAGAAGAATCTCGAAAGAGACTCAAACAAACTGTGTAATCTAGGCTTGGAGTAACACAAAGAGAAATCGAACAAAAGGAAGGACAATCACTCAATTAATGTAATGATTCAATGAGATGGAACAAGATGAATGCAGAGAAGTGAAAACAAAATTGATCAGGCAAGCAAGGACCCAAAACTCCCATGGGAGGCTCAACGCACTAAAGCACCTAGAAGCCCTAGGGCTAGAATGCAAAACTGATAGTAAAAGGCAAACAACCGGAGGACAAGGGCCAAACACAGTCAAAAATGACTTCAATGCACTCAATCAATCAAAAAAATGACACCGGGACCAAAACTCAAGCTCAGAGAGTCCAAAAGCAAGCAAACCCTAACACCAAGCAGCGTTGGCCCGCCTGTTTGGCTGTAATTTGTGCCAAAAAGGCATTGGTGAGGGGGCCTAACTAGAAACAAGCACCAGCTGGCACGACTGTCAGGAGAAAAAGTGCACCAATCGAGTTTACCCTAGAAAAACAATGAAAAGGGACCTAATGAGACTGGATCTGGTCTTCTGGGGGCTGAACAGGGGCTTAACACCAAGGAAGGTGAACCAAAAACACAGATAAATCAATCAAAAGCCAAGAAAGAACCCAAAGGAGGAAGGACTAACTTCCACTGAATCCCCAGTAGAGTCGCCAAATTTTTGAGGAGGTAAATCCCATCTGCGGATAGAGGCGATCCCACTAGCCCTAGATTGGTTCTAGCAACAATCAAATCACGCAATGACGTTGGTTCCTAGTTACAAGAAAAACAAATACCATGATAAGTAGCCTACCTCAAATCCCACGTTGTTGTTGTCGATGAAGAAGCGATGCTCCTCGTCCCTAGCTTGAAAAATCACAATCCTTCCGTTCGTCATGTTCGGACACCTGTACACATGTAGAGAAACGACGACATACAACGTAATACTCAAAGCATGTAACCATATATCAGTCAGAAAGGATATAATTCATTGCATCACATGAAAGAGTAAACACAAGAATGCAACCAAAATCAGAGTCGCTTATACTATAAATGACAAAAGGGAGATTACAGCCAAGTTCTCTGACGCTATGATCTTCCTTCAGCAAGGCTTCCAGCGGAGCATGTCTTAATAAAGCCTGTCAGGAATCTGGGAAAATATCTCTCTCTTACGGGGTTCTCTTTTGTTCTGCTCTCAATAGTTGCCCGGCTATAGTTTACGTCCTACAAGTTTAGCTCCCAAGCGTTCAGCTAGCTTGGAAATGGAGAGGGCAAGCTTTTATAGATGGAGGAAGGGAAGTTGGGATCCCTATAATCATGGGATAGGCCCTATCTCTTAGGAAGGTTCCATGAGAGGTGGAAAACCACTTCCTATACATGGAGATTCGGAGCCAAACCACTCAACTTCTTTTGATGATTCATTCAAGAGTTTGTTAGAATCAAACTTCCGCCATTTATTTTTAAAAAACATCCCTAAATAAGCTTGGCACGATTGAGACACAGGGACAGAGCGCCAGTTGGCGTGCCCTCTAGTGTGGATTTCCCTCATTGGCGCGAGGGATGAATTAGCTAGTCGCGCTAGGGCTAAAACATCTATTTTTAGGGTGTTTCAGAGGAAAATTTCTTCAGGAGAATGTTTTTCCTTATGCAAGAGGATGCCATGAAGGTGTTTTCAGGACATTTTACTGTTCACAGGTCATGGGAATAGTCCTCCAATGTACGGGACGAGGGATTGCAGGGACGGTGACAAAATGTTGTGTAACAACACCATGTCTTATTTCCATTCTATCAAAAATCCTTTCCTTCTGGTTGCTTCATGGATATTTCTTCTCTAAGCTCAACATTTAAAAAATTGTCTTCACATCTATTTTTTCCACTTCCATATCATAAGCAATTTCTAGCACCAACATCAACCTAATGTAGGTTGTTTTGTCTATCAAATAAAAATCCTCATCATAATCAACATCCTCAAATTAAGAGTAATGCTTTGTTACCAATGAATTTGATATTGCTGCATTGGACCATATGTCTTATACTTCTCCTTTTTCACTCATTTGCATCTATTGGCCTTCCTTCCTTCAGGAAAATCCTCCAAATGCTAGGTTTGGTTATGTTCCATGGTCTTTTTTTCTTCATCCATGACTTTCTTCCAATAAGAAGCTTCATATCGACTAAGAGCCTCTCTGACATTTTTTGGCTCATCACCCATGGAAAATAAAAATAAAAACTAAAATTAGATGCCTCATAGCCATATCACTTAGGCCCCATTCACTTACGAAGGTTCCTCAAACTCTGCCCCCAATTTGGTTGATCGTGCTCAGCTTGCACATTTTGAATTTTCATTGATGATTGATTTTCCTCTCGTTGGAATGCAAAAGGAAGATGAATTTCATCTTTTTCCTCTATAATTTCCACATTTGACATCTATTACAAATATTCATCTATGCTCATCTGGAATCACCACAATTTGTACTTTCATTTTGTAATGGATTCTTGATGTTTATCTCCACGATATTTCTTCTCCTCAAAAATCATATCCTGATTGTAAGCATGGTTGTAGGTATGTTGATTTTCAGATGAAAACCAAAACTTGTAGTCCTTGATCTGCTATGGGTTACCTAGCTATTAATGGTGGTGGATTCATACTCCTTCAGAATAGCCAATAAAGGGTCAAGGAAGTTGACCAATATGTTTTCAAGTTATGTCTTATCCACCCTAGCTACATACATGCATATTTCACACTTAATAAACCCAAGATGTGCAAGAGATGGCTTATTTCCACTTCGACTTCCTCTAGTTCCATGTCACCCAAAATTGAACTTGGGGACATATTAATCAAATAATTAGTTGCAACAACTACTTCAGCTTAAAATCCTTTGCTTAAGCTAGGTTTTCAAGTTTTTTCTTATCCACCTTAGCCACATACATGTATGTTTCACACTTCAGAAACCTAATATGTGCAAGAGAGGGCTTCTTTCCACTCTGACTTCCTCTAGTGTCATGTCACCCAAAATTGAACTTGGTGACATATTGATCAAATAATTAGTTGTAGCAACTGCTTCAGCTCAAAATAATTTACTTAAGCTAGCATTATCTTGCATGCTTCATGCATTTTTTATCAAGGTCTGATTTGGTCTCTTAGCATGGTCATCTTGCTCGAGACCATGTAATTAGTTGTAGCAAGTTGAATTTGCTTCAACTCAAAATCCTTTGCTTAAGCTAGCATTATCTCTCATGCTTCATGCATTTTTTATCAAGGTTCGATTTGGTCTCTTAGCATGGCCATCTTGCTTGAGACCACGTGGAGTTGTCTTCAAGTGTGCAATTCCCTAAGATTGCAAAATGCCTCAATTTCATGGGAGCGATACTCACCACCATTGTCAAGTTTTAATCTTATTCCACACCTGTAGCAGAGATTTTAATTGTAACTGTTGACTTTCAAAGGGATCTTGCATCTTAGAATATATGGTATCTCCAACATAAAAAACAAGTTCTCATAGTTGATGGTTTTTCATTGATTTTGTCATGAAAAATATATGTTTTACAAGCCTGAAAGGATAATATAATATGGTTTTCTTATTTGCACGTTTTTCTGCAAGAAATGCAATCCTGCAATTACACTTGAATATTCATGTGAGTGATCCATTATTTGACTATTAGAAAACCTCCATCTACTATTGTAACACACATTGGGGATGTTGGCATTGGTGTAGGTGTTGTTGCACCCCGATGCAAGTGTTGGATCTTGGTGTTAGTGTTAAGCATGTAATTTATATAGAAACTATTATTGTGTTCATGTAGAGGGTGTAGAGCTTTGCTCCCATAATTTTTTGAAGTTGTGCACATATCAACAATGTTTTGACTTGCTCAGATACTTGATCCTATGATCAAAATTCCTTACTTATGAGTTGTTGGTCCCCTTCAACTAAAAATTCAATAAGGGAAACTACATCTTATTTGATTATGCAGTGTTCCATTTTTCTCTAGCAAAATTACTATTACTCTTAATTTGAGAAATATGAACTATACACAATTGTTTACTGCCTTTGTTCTTCAAAATTACTTTCCCTCAACTCAATGTCAATCTTTGTAGTGATCCCCTCAAGAAATGTAGTAATAATTTCATGTTCGTCCCAATTTAATACCTATGATTTAAAGAGCTTTAAACTAATTCCATTGAACATAAGATGAATTCTCGTGTATTGTGACAAGGCTTGCAAAAACTTACTATGTTGTATTTTCTTTAAAATGGTGAATGGCTATATTTGAGAGGTTTTAGCTTTTGATCCTTATACTTGAAGCACACTTTTTGAATGTAAATTTAGACCTTATCCTCTTCTTGGAATTGATATTTCAATTTTGTGAAGTTCATGTTAGGCGTCCAACCTTCAAATTCCCTTCCGCAATGTTCCATTCCATAAGTAACCTTATGAGCATGAAAACATGGTACTTTCCAGCCTTCGAATGCTCACCAAATGTATAGGTGATGTTTTGAAGTGGACTATCTAGCCTTAAAAGGCTTTCCAAACATGGAATTTATACCCCCAAATCCTCCTCCATGAGGAAAATGTGGGATTTATAGCCTTCCATCATCCGGGTGGATTAAACAGGTACAAGTACAAGTGGCTCAGCACAAAGGGTTCAAAAATCAAAGTGTTCAAAATTTTCTCGAACCAGGTTTAGATTATAGATCTCATCATTCTGATTCCAACGGGGTAGACAGCGCTCAATTTCGAGTCCGTATGAAGGAGTTAGGAGCAGTCAAAGTCTTGGGTTGACTTGGTGACTGGGCAGCCTTAAGGAAGGCGCAAATTCGAATTTTTCCAGCCACTGGATTCTGGCAAGCTCAGGCCATATTTCAGTAAAATTTGTGGCCTATTTAATTTTCCTCCTATTGTCAAATATCTGGTATTTTTAAAATGGCTAATTGCTTTTAACAGAACAAAAATTATTTTAAAAAAAATGAGTGGCAGGCCACCACCCTCGCCAACCCACTTGACCGCATGTCACAACAAATTAAAAAATATATATATTTATGAGCGGGCGGGCCATGACCCCTGCCAGACCCCACAGAGCTTCCCACCATAAAACATATGTATTTGTTAAAACACATATACAAAATATATGTTGTAACATCCACATATGATGGAGATGGTTGGGGGTGGACCGCCCAATGCGGGTTCGGCCCCCCAAAAACAATATAATATTGTTTCTTATAAAAAAAAATGCGGATTCTATGGGGGAGGCAGGATTTGACCACCCGACCTCCCTTAACAAATTACTAAATTTTACCAACTTAGCCAACGGACTTTTTGTAAAGTCCGCCCACACTCAGATACTTAAACCCAGTTCATTTTAAAGTGCACCCAGGCCATGGAGGAGCGGAACGTGCAGGAAATTCTAGGCTTATTATTTTTTTATTGCAGGTCATGTGGAACCATGAGCCAAAAAAGAGGCAGGCGGAACCTTGATTGAGGCCAACTTTCAGGAGGGCGAAATTTTGACTTTGTCCAAATGGGACAAATTTTATGTTGTTTCTGTACTACTCAACGCCACGAGTCTGATGGAATGCTCTGTTTCTTCATCTGAGTTTTTGATTGTTCAGCCACTTTTGGAAGTGGGTTATGCAAGTGTCAGATTTCCACAAGTGAGCAGTCGTTTTCACCTGTTTCGACACCACAAGATTGATGGTGTTTTCAGATTCAGCCGCAGAGCAGCTCAGCCTTCAACAGATTTCACCATGAGGTATATGATGTGGATTCCATGTGCTTATTCATTTCTTTCTCTTTGAGATGCATTATATCTTGCAGATCCCGGTTGATGCATGAGTCGTGGGATCTTGCCCTGTGTTGTTATTGATGTATTTTCAGCTATGGATTTGTGTCATGTATGAGATTCCTTTTATGCCACATTGGCGGGATGCTCTTTTTTCATATGTGTAGTGTTGAGATCCCTTGTTTTCCAGGATTGGCAGGATACTCTTATTTACCACATGTCAGCTATGGTCATACTGATAGGAGTCTTTCTTTATGTATGAGAGTTCCCTAGTGGAACATCTCTTAAATAAGTCAAGCCACTCCTGCATGAGGGCAGTTTTTCCTTGTATTTCAAAGGAAAACACATCCATGTACATCTTCTTCTTACAACACATAATGCAGCGGCCCACACCATCTTGACACCGACGCCCGGAGATGTAGTCCCTCCTGGACAAACCACGTCATCAAACGACGTGTTCTTATGATTGCTGATCTTGTTCATTTATGTTCCTCTTATTTACAGTTGAAATTGTTTATTTCAGTTCATTAACGTCTTAATTAAATGAAATTCTATTTATCAGCCGAAGTAAAAGGTATTGGTTAAGGGTATCAAGATTTTACCCGGGATCAAGTGGTATCAAGGAAGGTATTCTTGCTGATTAGATTGCAAGCGTGAACATTGGACGTTCGTTGAGTTGAGCCATGGAGAATGTCATGGACATGTATGAAACCAGGCTCAGGGTGTCCCAGAAAGCGGACATATTGTACGAGGCTTACAAAAAACAAGCAGTAGAGAACGAAGAATTGAAGACCCTCCTACACAAAGAGAAGGAGGACAAACAACAGTTGCAGCTTCAGTTGCAAGCCAAAACAGAAGCGTGGGAAGATTGGAAGTGCAACAATGAAATTCTGCAAGTAGATCATGATGCCTTGAAGGCGTTCCTACATGAAGAGAAGGAGGAGAAGCAGCAGTTGCAGCTTTAGTTGCAAGCCACGGCAGAGGCGTGGAAATATTTGAAACGCAACAACGAAACTCTTCAGAGAGATCATGATGCCTTAAAAACATTCCTACAGAAAGAGAAGGAGGAGATGCAGCGGTTGCAGCTTCAGCTACAATCTGTGTCAGAGGCATTAACGGAAGTGAAGCGCAACGAGGGCTTACAACAGCTTTCTTCATCTGTTTCTCAATCAACACCTAAGTTAAACAGTGTTGATTTTGCTTAATTTTCTTCACATGATATAATTTCAGTTGAAAGTGTGGAGATACCCATCACAGGTATCGGCATGAGACTCCTCACCAAAATGGGGTATAGAGGAGGAGGACTTGGCATTCGTGGCCAAGGCATAACCGAACCATTGGAGGTTGTGCAACAACCTCGTTATGCAAGTTTGGGGTACACTGACGAAGGATGTTCAAAGGACATCAAAGGCAAACAGATAATGATGAACTCTCCAAGGAAGAGGAATGATGGGGACACTTCGCCATCGTTCCATGGCAGTGCACGTTGCAGTGAAAGAACTAAGGTGAGCTCCCATCATCATGATCGCACTAGAGACCACCCCAGAAGGTATACTAAGTCTCATTATTCCAAAGTGCATTTTAATTATAAGAATGTTGATAACCACGGCCATAAAATATGGCATCATAAAACTTGTTTATTTTGTGGTTTAAAGAACCATGTGATTTCTGAGTGTTGGAAGAGGATAACAACACAAAGGAGGAAGAGGCATGAAAAGCCTTCTCCTCAACAAGAAAAGAAATCAGTTAAACAGGTTTGGAGGAAAAAGAAATTTTGCACCCATTGTGACCGAAGAGGCCACCAAAGAGCCACATGCTGGAAAATTCATCCAGAGCAGTGCCATAAAGCCAAAGCGCCCGTGCACACACTAGTCAAAAGAACTGATCGACAAGCAAGTTCTCCACAGGGAAATGATCCACTCGTTTTAATAAATTAGAAGTGGTTCTTCTAGATTTTTTTTTTTCTAGAGATGTTAAGCTTGTCATGGCCATGTTTGTAAGTCATTTGTCGCATTTTTATTATGAAAGTGATGATGTGTTTCCATCACTCGTTTAAGCGACCATGATATTTTTTTTTTGGCCTTGTTTTATAATTCATGTGTTGGATATCTTTCATGTAAAAGTGATGATGTGTTACCATCACTTCGAGATGCGACGATTATGTTTTGGTCATGTTCTATGAGTCATATGATGCATTTCTTTCATGTAAAAGTGATGAGGTGTTTTTCCATCACTTCGAAATGTGATGATGAGGTCTGGCCTTGTAATTTTGTTGAGGTATGATTTCCACTTTGCTGTAAGCTTGACCACCGAGTACATGTTATAAACTCATGGAAAGTATGAAAATATTTGGGTCATTTTTGGTCTCATTGATAATGTAATGTTCGTTGCAACTTTAGGCAGGTGTTGGCATTCTGATTTCGAAGGACGGAAGTGAAGGAGTCTTGGAGGGATGTGTCTTCTCAAACTTGTGTTGCAACAAGTTGTAGGTGTTGGCTTTGCATTTTGATTTCGAAGTACGTGAGGTGAAGGAGTCTTCAAGGGATGTGCCTTTTTAGAAATTTTCATTTCCACAGTTGCAGGTGTTGGCTTTGCATCTTGATTCCGAAGTACACTAGGTGAAAAAGTCATGTGGGGATGTGCCTTTTAACGACAATTGCATACAGTTGATGATAGGTAAATCTTGATGATTTTGGAGGACAAAAATCTCCTCAGTGGGGAGGATTGATCCGGGTGGATTAAACAGGTACAAGTACAAGTGGCTCAGCACAGAGGGTTCAAAAATCAAAGTGTTCGAAAGTTTCTCGAACCAAGTTCAGATTGTAGATCTCATCATTCTTATTCCAACGACGCAGATGACACTCAATTCCGAGTCTGTATGAAGGAGTTAGGAGCAGTCAAAGTTCTGGGTTGACTTGGTGACTGGGCAGCCTTAAAGAAGGTGCAAATTCAATTTTTTCTGGCCACCGGATTCCGGCAAGCTCAGGCCAGATTCTAGGAAAATTTGTGGCCTATTTAATTTTCCTCCTATTTTCAAATATCTGGTATTTTTAAAATGGATAATTGTTTTTAACAGAACAAAAATTATTTAAAAAAAAATGAGTGGCGGGCCACCACCCCCACCACCCCACCCGACCGCATGTCACAAGAAATTAAAATATATATATATTTATGGCTGGGCAGCCCATGACCCCCGCCAAACCCCACGGAGCTCCCCACCATAAAACATATGTATTTTTTAAAACACATATATATATAATATATGTTAAAACATATGGTATACGTTGTAACGTCCACATATGACGAAGATGGTTGGGGGCGGGCCACCCAATGTGGGTCCGGCCCCCCAAAAACAATATAATATTGTTTCTTATAAAAAAAAATGCGTATTTCGTGGGGGAGGCGGGATTTAACCACCCAACCTCCCTTAACAAATTATTAAACTTTACCAACTTAGCCAACAGACTTTTTGTAAATTCCGCCCACACTCAAATACCTAAACCCAATTCATTTTCAAGTGTGCCCAGGCCATGGAGGAGTGGAGCACGCACGGAATTCTAGGTTTATTATTTTTTTATTGCAGGTCATGTGGAACCATGAGCCAGAAAAGAGGCAGGCAGAACCTTGATTGAGGCCAATGTTCAAGAGGGCGAAATTTTGACTTTGTCCAAATGGGACAAATTTTATGTTGTTTCTATACTACTCGACACCACGAGTCTGATGGCATGCTCAGTTTCTTCATCTGAGTTTTCAAATTTTTAGCCACTTTTGGAAGTGGGTTATGCAGGTGTCAAATTTCCACAAGTGAGCAGTCGTTTTCACCTATTTCGATGCCACAAGATTGATGGTGTTTTCAGATTCATCCGCAGAGCAGCTTAGCCTTCAATAGATGTCAACATGAGGTATATGATGTGGATTCTATGTACTTATTCATTTCTTTCTCTTTGAGATGCATTATTTCTTGCAGGTCCCAGTTGATGCATGAGTCGTGGGATCTTGCCTTGTGTTGTTATTGATGTATTTTCAGCTATGTATTTGTGTCATGTATGAGATTCCTTTTATGCCACATTGGTGGGATGCTCTTTTTTCATATGTGTAGTGTTGAGATCCCTTGTTTTCCAGGATTGGCGGGATAATCTTATTTACCACATGTCAGTTATGGTAATACTTATAGGAGTCTTTCTTTATGTATAAGAGTTCCACAGTGGAACATCTCTTAAAGAAGTCAAGCCACTCCTGCATGAGGGCAGTTTTTCCTTATATGTAATAGGAAAACACATCCATGTACATCTTCTTCTTACAACACATAATGCAGCGGCCTACACCATCTTGACACCAAGGCCTGGAGATGTAGTCCCTCTTGGACGAACTCCGTCATCAAATGACGTTTTCTTATGATTTCTGATCTTGTTCATTTATTTTCCTCTTATTTACAACTGAAATTGTTCATTTTAGTTCATTAACATCTTAATTAAATGAAATTCTATTTATCAGCTGAAGTAAAAGGTCTTGGTTAAGGGTATCAATATTTTACCCTGGATCATTCCATGTGACCTTCCAACATGCCACATGTTAGTACCCAATCTGAACCTCAGGCTGAAAAAGGAAAATCAGGGTAACAACTCAACCACGCTCAGCCTTGTAGCTAGCCCTACAAGGACAGGAGAGGGCTCTCTCCGTAGAATAGATATTCAATAACACAATAATGAATTCATTTTAGGCTAGGTATATAAATGGGAAAAGGGGTTTTGATAAATGACTGAATTTTCAGGGATGTATGGGAAAAAGGACAGTATGAACCGAGGAATTAAATCAAAGACACAGATTATTTCATGGGGCAAGATAGGCAGGAGATTTAGCAATCAAGTTGAAATGAGATGGAGTGGAAAGACTATTGAGAAGTTGAAAAGGGCATAATAAATGAATCCTTTTCAAACAGAAGAAAACACACAGAGTATGAATGATTCCCCAAGGTAGAGCATATAAAATGGATTCTACCTTTCTAACTTGAAAAACATTCAACTGGAAATGTTTATGAATGAATGGTGAAACATAACAATGTACATATGAAACACAAAGGAGAGACATATGCTAAAAATAATACCACATGAATCCCACAAATCAGAGCTACATCACTTTATTAATTCCCTCCCAAACTGTACAATGGAGCATAGAGCTCACTGCCACACTATTCCCCTATTTCTGAGTTTTCAGACTTCAGACTTTCAGCCCCTTTACAAATGATTTACAATTACATTAAATAGAACCGATTTGTGGGAATATAGATCGACAGAAAGAGGAGCTGTTATAACAGCTCAAGAACTGAAAACTAAAGATAGAGAACAAGAGCCAATAATCTTTCCGAAAGGAAGAGCTGCGTTACATTTGAAATTTTTTGATAACCAATGAGGAGGCAAAACCTGTAGCGTAGATCCTTTGAATAGTAACTGAAGATGTGACTGTTACAACGTTGGTTCTCGGCCTCTGACGTTTCGCTTTCCATTATCTTTTTTGGAGAAAACTGACTTTTTTTAATAAACTGTCATAGAAATAAAATTGAATTGAATTTATGCATTCGTGAAGGGAAGAAATTAATTTCGAATAGGAAAGAGGAAGGGAAAGGAGGCGGGACCCACATGGAAATCACAATCGCAATAGGCGGGGCGGAGAGATATAATAGAACAAACATAATGTAATATGGTGCCATCGCAATTGGAATCGGAGTCGGGCAGGATATCATTTAAACGGAGAAACGATTAATATGTGATAAATATAACCGAAGTTCGATTTAACAAAGGGAAAGGCCTTTTATATATGAACGAGCGGAAGTACTGTATGGTGGGCCTAGGGTCAATCGCAATCACATCATCAGAGGGGAGGAAGCGAAACACATATGGGGAATGCCGATGCGATTGGCCCGATTGAATTTGAGCCATCGGATTAGCGGGAAGAGATCAACGGTTGAGGAGCGATCGGGGATTATCAATCGGCGGGTTTCAATCGGAGGGAGACTTGCAATGGCGCGATTGGATGTGGGCCGTCCAATCGGTGGGGCAGATCGATGGTGTCGGATTAATCGGGGGATGTGCGATCGAGAGATCGGAGGAAAGGCTGCGATTGATCGGATCAGAGTTTTGTGCGATTGGCGAATCGGAGAATGTTGCGATCAATTGCATCGGAGTTTGTTGCGATTGGGGTGATCGGAGGGCACAAATAAACGTTGAGATGCGAAAAGATTTGCGATTGTGATGGGAAGCTGGGGGTTTATAAGATATAAAACTTTATAATAAATTTTATCATAATGTATGGTGGGGAAGTGGTTGGGAAGGGCGGGGGGTATATATATATATATATATATATATATATATATATATATATATATATATATACGAACCTCGAAATATTTATCATAAAGTTTCAACGGGAAATGGAGGGGAAGTGGTTTGGGATCGGATTTAATATAATAATTTGATTTACAATCGGAAAGGGGGAAAAGGGATTTTATTAAAGAAATATAAAACTTTAATAATATAAATTTTAAAGGGAAAAATGGGAAATAGGGGGTATATGAGGGTATAAGGGCTTTTACTTCACTTAAGCATCAATTTCAATCCAAAAGTCAGTTTTGAGAGTGTAGTATACCGTTGGAAAGCTCTTTCCAGGCTCTTTCTGATGGATCTACTTGGAGGATGATTTGGTGCTGAACATGCTACGAAAAACTCTCTGAAGGCAGGAACATCACTTTGTGGAGATGGCATCTTCTGAATTGTGACTGAAGGGCAAAGTATTATGTTTTCACCTCAAAATATGGTTTTGAGGTGACTGAATAAATGATATCTTTGACTTTCCTGGTGCTGCGACTTTGAGTTTATTTAGCTTCCTCATGACCTTGCTGATATTATTGACATTTGACTCATCAACTTGACCATGGTGAGACCCTGAACTAATGAGACTCGTCCTATGGCCTACTGACATGGTTTTGAGAATGAAAGTGTCTAACGACTGAAGACCATAGAGAGGAGAATCAGCAAGTACCTCATGAGGGAAAACTGATGAAGAATTACTACCATCAATGAATCCATGACCTAGTGGAATGGTGAAATTTTTTCGGTATGAGACACCTAATATGCAAATGCAAAAGAGTAGTTTTGATCACTGATGGCAGTATGACTAGAATGACACTAACATTGGCTCCAATGGGGATGGTAGCTCCTTGGAGGTGCCAAGAACATTGTAGACCAAGTAGCCTTATCCATTGGGCATGGAGTCAATAGATAAAAACCAAACTAAATACTGAAAGAAACGACCCAACAAACTGACTCAAAGCTAACCTAGAAAAAAAAAACTTGACATTTGAAGCTTTGGTGGTAGTATATGACCAAGACTTGAGGTTTCAAATCTTGATGATAACCACCTGTGTTTCTGGAAGGCCAATGTACCATCATGCTATATCAAAATGCCAATGTAACCAGTCAAGAAGATGCCTCCTTGATTGACTCTCCTGATCAGATCCTCTGGTCAACAATAGATACTTGCAACTGGGCATCCAATAGCATGGTTGGCCATGATCTCCTTCATCACTGAATACTGCAATAATTACCTTCAACACTAGCTACATTAAATTTTCCAATTTAGGTCCTGAAAAATATGAAGATTTGGCTCCTGCTGAAGAAACAAGGTGTCTTTTTCTTTTGATTCTGATCTTTCTTCATAATGTACCTCAGTAAGAGTGTGTTCCTGGTCTTCAAAAAATTCTGAACAAGTGGATGAGCAAATTTCCTCTTGAAAAAATATTTCAAAGCATGAGACATAGGAGAAGAGTCTGAAAGGCAGTCCTGAATGCTCTGATCTTCTGTAATCTGAATATATTTTTTGTTGTCTTCATATGATATGACAACCATATTGTCATGTTTCTCATCATATTCGTCATTCATAGGAGAAGAAACTTCAGATGGTTCTTGAGATCCAACACTGTCATTTCTGTCGTCTACCATAGTTTCATCCAAATAAACTCTTTCACTTACTTGAACAAAGATCTCGTCTTGCTTTTCGTTAAGGGAATGGATTACCTCCTCATGAAGACTCTTTTATGATGGAACGAGAAAACTCAGGTCTATAACTCTGTTTTCTTCATTTGAGGCAGCCTCAACAATATAACTCTCTTTTATGGGACCTGGAACATCATATTCTTCCTCATCACATTTTAACTCTAGATCTGGCTTAACTTTATCACTATGTAAGATTGGAACATCCTTTAGCGGCATCTCATCCTTTATTTCAATCAGTTTTGAAATAAAGCCTCTTCTTTCATCATTTTCAGTTGTACAAAGATATTCAACCTGTTGATCTTGATAAGTATCCTCAAATATTTCGGTGTGTTGCTAAAATGGATTTTCATAGAGCGATTCCATGATTTCTTCGTCCATGAATTCATCATCTCCATAAAAATTCTCAAGATTTTCAATGAAAATGTTAACATGTTCGCAACAGCTCTGAACTAAAATTAAAGACGGACAAGATTCTCTGTACCTTTCAAAGAATATGGTATGAAAATATTTTAAACCATAAATACAAGCAGGGGGAAAACTTTCATACCAAGATCAAGCTTCATCTTCCAGAGTAGCCATAAACATTTTCATCAAACAGTCTTCAGGAAAATCGATCTTTAATTTATGCACATGAATGTGAAATTTCACCAGATGAAGAGCAGCATCATTACATTCCACATTTCTGAATGTAGGCAAATTCTTAAGCCAATCGACCTTGGGCATTTTATTTGGGAAACCTAGAATATGATCTCGGCTCATGGGAGCATACCTTCTTGCAATACGTTCCATCTTAAAACAAAGATCTTAAAGCTATTGATATTCCTGCAGTGGAGTCACCATGAGGGATTTGATTTTCTGGATCTTTCAGTGAATGGAGTCACCATGTGAATGTTTTCAGCCTTTATATGCATCTGATTGTTGTTCACCATCAACATTCAGATATAATACTCTGTCATTCTTTACCGGGAAAATATTACTGGGGTGATTAATCTTCTATGCTAAACAATATTCCCCAGTATGGTCGCCAGAGATGTTAGCACATAATCTGAACCTCGGGCTTAAAAAGGCAAATCAGGGTAACAACTAAACCACGCTTAGCCTTGTAGCTAGCCCTACAAGGACGGGAGAGGGCTCTCTCCGTAGAATAGATATTCAATAACACAATAATGAACTAATTTTAGGCTATTTATATAAATGGGAAAAGGAGTTTTGATGAATTACTGAAATTTCAGGGATGTATGGGACAAGAGGACAGTATGAACTGAGGAATTAAATCAGGATACAGGGTATTTCATGGGGCAATATAGGCAGGATATTTAACGATAAAGTTTAAATAATACAGAGTGTAAAGATTGTTGAGAAGCTGAAAAGGGCATAGTAAATGAATCCTTTTCAAACAGAATAAAAGACACAGAGTAGGAATGATTCCCCAAGGCAGAGCATATAAAATGGATTCTACCTTTCTGACTTGAAAACATTCAACTGGAAATGTTTATGAATGAACGGTGAAACATAACAATGTACATATGAAACACAAAGGAGAGACATATGCTAAAACTCATACCACATGAATCCCACAAATCAGAGCTGCATCACTTTATTAATTCCCTCCCAAACTGTACAATGGAGCATAGAGCTCACTGCCACACTATTCCCCTATTTCTGAGTTTTCAAACTTCAGACTTTCAGCCCCTTTACAAATGATTTACAATTACATTAAATAGAACTGATTTGTGGGAATATAGATCGACAGAAAGAGGAGTTGTTATAACAGCTCAAGAACTGAAAACTAAAGATAGAGAACAAGAGCCAATAATCTTTCCGAAAGGAAGAGCTACGTTACATTTGAAATTTTTTGATAACCAATGAGGAGGCAAAACATGTAGCGTAGATCCTTTGAATCGTAACTGAAAATGTGACTGTTACAACGTTGGTTCTCGGCCTCTGACGTTTCGCTTTCCATTATCTTTTTTGGAGAAAACTGACTTTTTTTAATAAACTGTCATAGAAATAAAATTGAATTGAATTTATGCATTCGTGAAGGGAAGAAATTAATTTCAAATAGGAAAGAGGAAGGGAAAGGAGGCAGGACCCACATGGAAATCACAATCGCAATAGGCGGGGCGGAGAGATATAATAGAACAAACATAATATAATATGGTGCCATCGCAATCGGAATCGGAGTCGGGCGGGATATCATTTAAACGGAGAAACGAAAGTTCCAATGCGATTGGCGGAGGTCCCTTAATATGTGATCAATATAACCAAAGTTCGATTTAACAAAGGGAAAGGCATTTTATATATGAACGAGCGGAAGTACTGTATGGTGGGCCTAGGGTCAATCGCAATCACATCATCGGAGGGGAGGAAGCGAAACACATATGGGGAATGCCGATACGATTGGCCCGATTGAATTTGAGCCATCGGATCAGCGGGAAGAGATCAACGGTTGAGGAGCGATCGGGGATTATCAATCGGCGGGTTTCAATCGGAGGGAGACTTGCGATGGCGCGATTGGATGTGGGCCGTCCAATCAGTGGGGTAGATCGACGGTGTCGGATTAATCGGGGGATGTGCGATCGAGAGATCGGAGGAAAGGCTGCGATTGATCAGATCAGAGTTTTGTGCGATTGGCGAATCAGAGAATGTTGCGATTAATCACATCGGAGTTTGTTGCGATTGGGGTGATCGGAGGGCACAAATAAACGTTGCGATGCGAAAAGATTTGCGATTGTGATGGGAAGCAGGGGGTTTATAAGATATAAAACTTTATAATAAATTTTATCATAATGTATGGTGGGGAAGTGGTTGGGAAGGGCGGGGGGTATATATATATATATATATATATATATATATATATATATATATATATATACGAACCTCGACATATTTATCATAAGGTTTCAACGGGAAATGGAGGGGAAGTGGTTTGGGATCGGATTTAATATAATAATGTGATTTACAATCGGAAAGGGGGAAAAGGGATTTTATAAAAGAAATATAAAACTTCACTTAAGGGAAAAATGGGAAATAGGAGGTATATGAGGGTATAAGGGCTTTTACTTCACTTAAGCATCAATTTCAATCCAAAAGTCAATTTTGAGAGTGTAGTATACCGTTGGAAAGCTCTTTCCAGGCTCTTTCTGATGGATCTACTTGGAGGATGATTTGGTGCTGAGCATGCTACGAAAATCTCTCTGAAGGCAGGAACATCACTTTGTGGAGATGGCAGCTTCTGAATTGTGACTGAAGGGAAAATTATTATGTTTTCACCTCAAAACATGGTTTTGAGGTGATTGAATAAATGATATCTTTGACTTTCCTGGTGCTGCGACTTTGAGTTTATTTATCTTCCTCATGACCTTGCTGATATTATTGACATTTGACTCATCAACTTGACCATGGTGAGACCCTGAACTAATGAGACCCGTCCTATGGCCTACTGACATGGTTTTGAGAATGAAAGTGTCTAACGACTGAAGACCATAGAGAGGAGAATCAGCAAGTACCTCATGAGGGAAAACTGATGAAGAATTACTACCATCAATGAATCCATGACCTAGTGGAATGGTGAAATTTTTTCGGTATGAGACACCTAATATGCAAATTCAAAAGAGTAGTTTTGATCACTGATGGCAGTATGACTAGACTGACACTAACATTGGCTCCAATGGGGATGATAGCTCCTTGGAGGTGCCAAGAATACTGTAGACCAAGTAGCCTTATCCATTGGGCATGGAGTCAATAGCTAAAAACCAAACTAAATACTGAAAGAAATTCGACCCAACAAACTGACTCAAAGCTAACCTAGAAAAAAAAAACTTGACATTTGAAGCTTTGGTGGTAGTATATGACCAAGACTTGAGGTTTAAAATCTTGATGATAACCATCTGTGTTTCTGGAAGGCCAATGTACCATCATGCTATATCAAAATGCCAATGTAACCAATCAAGAAGATGCCTCCTTGATTGATTCTCCTGATCATATCCTATGGTCAACCATAGATACTTGCAACTGGGCATCCAAAAGCATGGTTGGCCATGATCTCCTTCATCACTGAATACTGCAATAATTACCTTCACTGCTAGCTACAATAAATTTGCCACTGGGTCCTGAAAAATATGAAGATTTGGCTCCTGCTGAAGAAACAAGGTGTCTTTTTCTTTTGATTCTGATCTTTCTTCATAATGTACCTCAGTAAGAGTGTGTTCCTGGTCTTCAAAAAATTCTGAACAAGTGGATGAGAAAATTTCCTCTTGAAAAAATATTTCAAAGCATGAGACATAGGAGAAGAGTCTGAAAGGCAGTCCTGAATGCTCTGATCTTCTGTAATCTGAATATATTTTTTGTTGTCTTCATATGATATGACAACCATATTGTCATGTTTCTCATCATATTCGTCATTCATAGGAGAAGAAACTTCAGATGGTTCTTGAGATCCAACACTGTCATTTCTGTCGTCTACCATAGTTTCATCCAAATAAACTCTTTCACTTACTTGAACAGAGCTCACTGCCACACTATTCCCCTACTTCTGAGTTTTCAGACCTCATACTTTTAGCCCTTACAAATGATTAGCATTCACAATAAATAGACAGATTTTGTGGGAATATAGATCGATGGAAAAAGGAGAAATCATAACTGAAGATGGAAAACCAAGAGCCAATAATCTCTCCGTAAAGGAAGAGTTGTGTTACATCTGGTCAGTGATAAGGCGAAACATTGTAACGTAGATCTTTTGTACTGAATATGTGACTGCAACCATCTTTTTTTTCGGCCTTTCTGACTGTTGCGTTCCATATGCCGTTTGAAGAAAAACTGGCATTTTATTAATATGCCTTTGAAATAAACTGAAATGGAATTACGCTTTTGTGAAGGGAAAAATTTATTTTGCATGGGAAAAGGGAAGGGGAGTAGGCGGGACCCGCATCTTAATCGCAATCGGAATGAAGGCGGAGGGGTATAACATACAGCGAAACTTACAATGTTATGGAATGTATTTTCAATACCAGAGGCGATCGCAATCGGGAATCGGGAGGTGGGACGTGTTCGACGGCATCATACAAAAGTTCCGATGCGATGGACTACTTTGAAAACCTTTGAAAATCCTTTTATTACTTTTACAAAGGGAGGAAGGGTTTTTTTATTTGAAAGGCGAGGAAGCACTGTATGGTGGGCCCGGGGGTTATAATCGCAATCGGGGATCAGAATCGAGAGATGGGCGGAGTGATATATATAAAACCTCTAATGCGATAAGGGGAGGTCCCTCAATATGTGATCAATATAACCAAAGTTCGATTTAACAAAGGGCGAGGCATTTTATATATGAACGGGCGGAAGGACTGTATGGTGGGCCCGGGGATTAATCGCAATCGAAAATCGGAGGGGGAACGGAGTGCAACACATATGGGGAATGTTGATTGCGATGGTGCGATTAAATGTGGGCCGTCCGATCGGCGGGGAAGATCGACGGTGCTGGATCAATCGGGGGTTATGCGATCAGAATATCAGAGGAAGGAGTACGATCGGGGAAATTTTCGATCAAAGGATCGGAGGAGGGGACTTGCGATTGATCGCATCGGAGTATGGTGCGATTGGTGGATCGAAGGATGTTGCGATGGGCCAATCGGAACAATCAAATAAACGTTGCGATTTGCGATGGATTTGCGATTGCGATGGGAAGGGGGGGGTTTATAAGATATAAAACTTTATAATAAAGTTTATCATAACGTATGGTGGGGAAGTGGTTGGGAACGGCGGGGGGTATATATATATATATATATACGAACCTTTGAAATATTTAACATAAGGTTTTCAACGAGAATGGAGGGGAAGTGGTTTGGGATCGGATTTAATATAATAATGCAATTTTATAATCGGAGGGGGGGGGGAAGGAATTTTATAAGGAAAATATAAAACTTTAAACATGAAATTTAAGGGAAATAGGGGAAATAGGGGATATGTGAGGATATAGGGGACCTTTACTTCACTTCAGCATAAATTTCAATCCATAAGTCAGTTTTAAGAGTGCAATATACCGTTGGAAAGCTCTTTCCGTGCTCTTTCTGCTGGATCTGCTAGGAAAATGATTTGATATTGAACATGCTATGAAAAACTTCTCTGAAAGGCAGGGTGATGATCTTGTCGGAGATGGAAGCTTCTGAATTGTGACTGAAGGGCAAAGTATTATGTTTTCACCTCAAAACATGGTTTTGAGGTGAAACTTGCATCAAACTGAATGAATGATATTTCTAATCTTCCAGGTGCTATGATTTTGAGTTTATTGACTTCCTAATGACCTTGTTGATCTTTATTTGACACTTGACTCATTAATCGATCATGGTGAGGCCCTAGAAACTAATGAGACATGTCCTATGACCTACTGACATGATTTGAGAGTGAAAGCAACTTATGACCAAAGACCATAGGAAGGAAAATCAGCAAGTACGTCATGAGGGTAAACTACCATCAATGAATCCATGACCTAGCGGAAGGGTGAAATTTATTTGGTATGAGACGCCTAATATGTAAATGCAAAAGAGCAATTTTGATCACTGATGGAAGTGTGACTAGACTGACACTAACACCACACACCATGATTCTACAAATTGTGGGATAATTTTGAGGGAAAAAATTCTAATGGTACCGTCATGCAAACTATGGGGTAACATCTTGCTCCTATTGGACACACACGTCCTTCTTGGGATCACTATAAAACCCCAAACTCTCAAGATAAAGATGCAAAAGTGAATTCCATAGTAGAAAGTAACCAATTCATCATCTCTAGACTGCAATATCCATTACCATTGTGTTTTATCATTCTTGAAAACAGAGACACATTAAAATCCAACTGAATATATGTTGGGATCTCCATCACCTCTAGAATAAATGGTCCATTTTCAAAAACTCTCATATTCCCAAAAATTTCATCGCATGTAACAATATCTTGAGAATGTCCATTTCTTCCACAGAGAAGAGAGATGGCAACCAATATTTCAGGGTCTCTTTGAGCAATTTTAGTGGAATATTTGATTAAGCACAGTTCGCTCTTCACTAAAATTTATAGTAATATTTTTTATCAAGCCATCTATGATATATGATAACTGAAAAGAAACAAATTCATCCCATTCACCCTCTCCTTTTACCTTACTATTTGTTGTGAGAAAACCTTGCTCGCACTTTCCAGAACAAGAAAATTCCTATCATTACATGTTGTACAATGCTTTATACTTTTTCAATTTCCCTTATCCATGTCATTTGAGGTCTCTAAAGCTGGATTTTATTCATATTTGTGATAGCTGTCATCAAATGCAGAGGTAATAATTTCATCATTACAAAATATAAAGGTAGAATTAAGCCCTCATCAAAATTTTGATCCGGTATGCTCCCTTTAGCAATTTCTTGATTATCCTCTTCATAAACAGCCCTGCCATTCTCTGCCATGGGGTTGGGTTGATCACACATCACATTAGCTATGTTGACATTGAGTTTTGGGAAAAGTAAACAGCTCACATCCGAATCTGTGTAATGTTCTTTAATGCCATTTCTATGCTCATATTCATCATAGATAGGATTGGATTCAAAACACAAAACATATGGTATTCCTTTTCTTTGCGCAAATAATGAATCTGGATCAAGTATGTATCATGGCTATTGTGTTATTATTCTTCAGGATATGTAGTAGGCTATTAGCCTCTTAAATGATGCCAACAGTGCTAACTTCCCCAGATTTTGAGCTCAACACTTTATTCATATCAATCGCAACATCATCAAAATATATATATTCACCCTCTAAATTGTCTTCCTTATCTGTATGATCATCATGTTGAAGGGGATGAGGAAGATCTTCTTCTTATAATACCTTTTCATATTCATCAATTCTTTCACTTAGCACCACAAGGTATTCTTCCTCCACAATAATTCTCCTAAAAAGTGTATCCACACATTTCCACCCATTGTACCATCTTCTTTTCTAGTTTGACTACCTTCAATATCAAACAAAAACAAAGAAAATTTTCAAATAAAAACTATCAATGGTGTTAATGAAAAACAATATTTTTTTGTAAATATATAAATGTAAGGCAATACAAAAAAATACACATGAACTAATATCCTTGGTGGATTTAACCATCCAATAAAATATGTGCATCAGCTTTATGGTATTAGGTGACTTCAAAATTTAAGGTATAATCTAGTGATTCCAGCCAAAGACTAACATGAATATGGTGCCCTACAAAAAATAAACCAAGACATGGATATTGTGCATCTGCAACATTTAAATTTTACTAGTAAGTTGTCCCAAGGGAAAAGCTTAAGAATACAGAGCTCAAGATCAAAGTTTCATGAATTTGATTCCATATCACAAGTAATGATAGTAATATGAAAATGAAAAATGGAGACCAATGTGGGTAGGGGGTCGCCTGGAAAATGCCTGGGGACTTTACAGTACTACAAACAATCGGGTGGAAGCACTTATTGTTTTCCACAACCTCATCACTCTCGAGGAAAAAGGAGCCCATAAGGTCGTTGTGGGTGGTTGTTCTATAATTATTATAAGAGCCCTATATTATCCTTCACACCTTGCATAGTCAAGAGCTATATGATGCAAGAGGTTACTCTTGCATGTGGGATGAATCAGTGAATCAATGGATTACTTCCAGTCTTCCCTGATGAATGTTTATTGAGCTCTATTCTCCATGGTTTTGGAAATTTGAATCTCAGAAAGGGCACAAGCCTATCTGGATCACTCGATTGCATGTGCATGAGCTCCATAAGGAATTATTTCCAAAAACACTGACATTATGGCATCTGCAAATGAAAACTCGGAAATGCAGGTAGACCTGAACACTAGAACTGGTTCTGGGCATCCAATTTCTAATTTACACTTTCCATTTTAGAACATGTTGTCATTTTGTGCTATGACTAGGCCAATATGTGAGGTAGTACACCTATGGACCTACTCTTTGGTGGTACTAGACGAATAGTTCTAGTACATTTTTGGATGGATTACATGTAACTGAAGACTCTAGGTTAAGGCTTGTCAGATCTAAACTCCATTTTGTAAACCCTCGTTGTATATTTTATCCACAATGATTTTAATATAAAGTTTTATACATAATTATCTTCATGTATGCCATCATTTCCTACAAAAAAACAAAGGTGGCCTTCCTAGTGCAATGCTGCCAACAAGTGCTGGTCATGATCATCAAATTTCTGAAATCTTGGGTGACAATTTTTTAGGAAGCTTTCAACTAGATTTTTGAGAGAATGTATGCTCTTTGGGTTGCAAGAATTTTTGAGCCACACATTACACTATTATCCCAAAGAAAGTATAAATAATATTATTATGACATCATCATGTTTTTCTTCCAATTTTGAGATACACCTCTTAAATGCCAGGACATGTGGAATATCATTAAAATAGTTCCCTCCAAACTCCTGAAGATCCTTTCCATAGCTAGGATGGTGCCTATTTTCAATGTCTAAAGTTGGAGATCGTTGATCATTTATGATTTCTGAGTCTTCGCCATTATATCATTTATGTCATTGAGGAGTGAGAAGGAGTGCAGAGAAGTGGTATTATCAAATTTGCAGAGTCGGTCTTTGTTTTATCAATTTTTTATATGTTGGTAATGCTTAGATATCCCTGTGGTTATCAATTTCAATGTTTTATGTTGAGCATGTGACATTATGGTGCTCTTCTTATTATTTACTTCTCATTATTATTTTCATATTCATTTGCAATAATAGAACTTAATAAGTTCACATAGAATATTTCCACTCTCTTTTCTCCATGAGTCCAATCCATCAAGGAACCAATCCACACGTGATATGAGAGTGTTTACCATTTTATCACATATTTTCTCATTTCCTTGTTTAGTAAAATGAATTCATATCTACAACAAACCATTGCAAATTAAACTTCCTTCTAACAAATTTAAATGAGAACTCAATTCATTGGATTTACTTTAGTGTTTCTCTGCAACCTAGCTTGATGATTTTAATTTCCTAATTAGAAACATAAATGACTTATTTCATTAATCTAAGGTCTAATTTATGAACAAAAATGTGTATATAAGATTTAGATCCCCTAGCAATACCTCCCCCACTACGTTGGAAAATGACCAACCCATAGTGAGATGAAACAACCAAGGTGACAACGTGAGTATATTTCCCAATGTTACATTAAGTTTAATTTTTATTTTTGTTATAAAACACTTGCTTAATTTGAAGTGTTAATAGAGGTATATCTCATATCAGCAATAAAACAATGACTTGGAGAGTTTTCATTGGGTTTATGGTCAATTTTGTTAGTTGTTATACAACTTGTATCCCAGAAACAAAAGGGAGTTTACATAAAATTTGTGATTTTTATGCGTTATTTTTACATGTCTAATCACTCTAAATATTGTTATCATTGATTTGAAGAGAAAAAATGCAAATTTTAAAAATCTTATGGAAGACCAGCAAGTTTGATTACAGATTTGGGTTGTTAATTTCCCCTGGGAATTCCAAGTTGAAGCCTTAAAGGATCTAGGGAGACCCCCCTCAAATTGATATCACCAATTCTGAAGTCATAATAAGCTTCATCAATTAGAGGGGCTTAATTCCCAATAATTATCTAAACTTCATCTCTGCCCAGTAATGGATTGAGATTAATCATTACATAATAATCACTACCAAGGAGTCTAGATAAAGTTAATGCTCTTGCACGTGGAATCCATTTAAGGTGGTATTAGTATCTTGGACATTTGACCAAGTCACTTGCTTCAAAAACATAACTCTAAGGATGTTAAAAACAAAGAAACTTATTTTGGTTTTGATTTTATGATTAACTCTATTGTGGCTAAGAGGAGTTGTATTTCAACGTTCTTTGTTCACCCTTTGTAAGTTGTGGTTTACTAGCAACAAATCTTTTTTGGTTTCATTTTACCAAAATGAAGAAGTTCTGGTTTGTTAATGAGAACTTGTTTTATTTAGTTTCCAAGGATGGTGGATCCAAATACACTTGGACTTAATTGAGACATATTTTTTCAATAAAATGTATGAAAAGGAGTATTGAGCCATTTATTTGTGCGGCTAGGCTCCTAAAGAGCCATAAAATCTCGATCTAGATAACGCTCAAATAAGGATTAATTATCCTTCTTTCAATGAGGTAATTTTATATTCCATGATAACTGAGTTTGATTTGGTTTTGGATTAAAATACATGCTCTATATGACTAATTAATTTATTTAATGGGCTTTTCCATTTGGACCTGTTTGAATTTTTTTTTTGAAGTAAAGCGCGTGATACTCATCTTTATAGTGATTCTTCTTTCTCCAGTTCAAGGTTTGAAAAAAATATGTTGGCAGAAGCCACCCCGATTCAATAAGGGTCAACAATTAGTTGTTCCAATAGTTCTAGGATTCTTTTGGGTACAACACTTTAGAAAACTGATATATTGCAATAAACAAACAATGTCATTTAGTTACGTCAATGAACCTAGGAACAATGGTGCACAAAAGGGAGAGGTCATATTAAAACATCCAGGTAATATTAGTACAACCTCAGAGAAAGCTCCAAATTTAGGTCAAAGGACTTGTGCCTGGCATCATAGGCTACAGAGCAACCATACTAGTTTTCCTAGCCGTTCTGGCAAAAGGGAGCTGAGTTTTGTTTATAATAAGAAGTTCAATCTTTCTGCCACTGCAATCACATGTGAAACTGAATGAATTTCATGCTAATTATCATCTATATTATGTAAATTTTGATGGTGTCTGTAGCTCCCCCAGGGAGTAGGTATTCTTTTAAATGCCACTTAAGTAAATTTGTAAAATATCACATTGTCCATGTTTTAAATATTTTATTTTACTTGTTCCTTCTTATGTAAGTTTATTCATGATTGAATATATTTTGAAATTAATACTTTAAACCATGTTTGAAATTCAGGTGGTTTCATTGCTTGGGAGTTTTAATGTTGAGGAAGCAGGGGATTATAATTATACTTCCAAGGTTCAAAGTTTCTCTACTGATACAAATCAACATTTTAACGATTCAATCACTTCCTTACCTGCAACATTAAAAAATAGGACATATTTTCTCAAACATAAGTAGCTATAATGAAATGTTAGTGATTTTAAAAAGGATGACTCTTCAGAAGAATTGTTAATTTCAAGTGCAAAAGGGTGGGGCAAATTATCAGTGGAACAGAGTAAGGTGAGGAGAAAGTGGTGATAGTTTCTCAACACTCAGAAGGATCAGGAATTTATTTGGTGCAAACCTTTTACTTGGAGGAAAGCTTAAGACCAAAATTTATTAACAACCGATCATTTTGAAGAGCTTCATGTTACTTTACTTATTCTAATTTGGATACAAGGAAATACTTCTGAGTAATGATATGTCTACAGATGGCCATCTCGTTGAACAAGAGACAGATCCATGCCAATCAAGTATACCAAGTATCCAATTATGTGGTCATGCAATCATATGAAGCACCTCTATGGTAGAGTCGAATTTTGCAGAGTCCACAAGGTGGTGCGCCAAGATTTTAAAAGAAACACATCCTATTTTATTATTTTTATTTTTATTATTATAATATTTTTATTCTTTGTCATGAGAGTCAAATTTTTTAAAGTTAATTTCTATTTTTATCATATGATTTTGATTTTAGAAAATATTTTAGTAAAAATAATATTGTATTTTTTACCTGAACACATATAGGACATTGGACATATGTTCTGGATTTATATGTTCATTCAAAATTTCATGATGGTTGAAAAAGGTTCTTTCTAAATCGCATCAAAGTGATTTTCATGATGGTTGGAATTACGTTTATTACAAATGTAGCCTCTAAAATTATGAACATATGTTCTCTTGGTTTGAGAATATTTTGACATGGCATTAAGGAGGATTGAAAGTGCGGTAAAAAAGCAACTTCAATGGATTCTTTCTTCATTTGCTTCGCAGGGCTACAACAATGATCAATGCCTATTCAATGGTCCCATGAATGTGGTATTGAAATCAGTATTACATAACACTATATTACCATGCAGAGCTGACTCTGCAGCTGCTTCAATTGGATTCCAGTTTCATATCAAAAATTTGCATTTAGATTTCTTTGGCAGGGACTTGCTGCCTCGCAGCTTCCCTTGTTATTATATGTTGATTGATAGGTGTGAATTAGTTTTTGTTGTAGATGGACTTCAGGTAAAAGTGGGATCACATGCATGTCATAGAGTTATATGTTGCTTGATTGAACATGAAGTTCTCTTTGTGCCACTAGAATACCATTTGGGTCTTCCATAACAAGTTAGTTTTGAATCATTTTACTGTATTTTTCCATGTCTTTGAAAGTAGATAATAATAATTCAAAGCATTTATATGAACTTTATTTAAATAAGGATTGTCTTAGCTAGTACAATGTTTCACAGGCTGCTCATTTTAAACATATGTATAATTTTTAATTGAATGTGTACAATATATACACAGGTACACTGGAAAAATTTTATGCAAAGACTTCTGAAGAGGAACTACAGTGGAACAACAAATAAAGGAGCAGCTGAAAATGATGATGATTTTCAACCTCTAGTTCAAAATAACATCGAAGGGAGCATGGATTTTGGCAATGAGGTTCAAAGTTAAGTGGGATATTCTCTTCTTGCAAATGCTTCTTTGTTATTTCCAGAGGAATGTTTTCTTGAAGAAGGACATGAATATGAAGGAACCAGAAGAGATTTTGAAATAATTGAAGATAAAAAGGATAATTTAGAGCATGGTTTTGTATCTTCAAAGGATATATCTGAACCATCAGATGGATCAACACTGTACTCAGTTAAATCTAGTAATATCAAGGATATTTCCGACAATGTCATAGTACTATCTAGATCTACAGTGATTGGGGCAGATGAGAGGATGCTTTTGGAAACTCCAGTAATGATGGTCCAACAATTAAGATTAATGAAGATTTCATGTGAGTGTGTTTCCATTGAATTTATTTGTAAGGAACCTCTCAATAAATTGCTTCCATGTGCCCCTTGTTGATTCTTTGCTCTGTTTGCAATGCCTTCTGATTTGGCAGAGTATTTCTCTTATTATTTATTTCTTTGGTTGTTAAACAAAAGTTTTGTATGTAGTATTTAGGATTGCTTTTTCTGTATATGTGCTTGTTAATCTAACTAATTTTATGTTTCTTTTCTTATAATTTTGGTCAAAACTTTTCAATTTTCAGCTAGTATTCCTAGATTGTAATTCTTGTAGAATGGATCTTAATTTCATTGAAGGTATGATTGTAACTAACTGGTGGGATGATGGATTTACCAAGGTTGTGGGCATTTTAAGTATGGAAAATCTGCTAACAACAACATGCTAAATATGTTTTCTCATATTGTTGCATGGGATAAAAGTACTAAAGGAACTATTAGGATATTTCCCCAAAAGGGTGATGTTTGGCGCTTGTACAAAGAGTGGAATTCTGTTTAGTACGAAGACACTCCTCCAGAATGAAGACACTACTCGAGAGGTTAAATGTAATTATGAAATGGTAGACAGTGCAAATGACATGTGGAAGAGTTTGGATTGAGTGTGGTTCCTCTTGTCAAGATTGATGGTTTCAGGTCTATGTATCAGAAGAAGCATGCAGTTAAATTGGTTCCTAGGAAGGAGATTCTTATATTTTCTCATCATGTTCTATAAAATTTTCTTTTGGGTGAAGAATCCCAAAATTTATCCCAAACTTTTTGTGAGTTGAACCCTGCTCGAACTCGTGAAGTTGAATTCAAGGAAACTTGATCACTTTGCCTTTTAATTAGGACTTCAACCTTTGAGGTTTCAGGGCTTAATTTGGATATGTTGTAAAAAAAATATACCATACTCTTTTCACTACCATGAAGTAGGATTAAATCAAGCTTTCAAAGCTACGCGACTTCTTTCGTTGAAGTGTAATTTCACAGCGTGTGCTATTAGCATTAGTTGCCATATCAATGGTGGCCAAGGTATGTTGGTTGTGTACTAAAATTTTCTAGGACTAGGGTGCAAATTAAATATGGGGTAAACCCATGAAGGTGGTTTAATTTATGGGGAGAATCGAGGGTGGAAAAGTCATTTTCCAATGCTTGACCAAAACCATTTATATGAACTGAATTGTGATAGTGTCGCAATCATTCTCGCCATTTACATTGACGACGTATCGATGACGTGGGTAAACAGATTTTTGGTCGTAGATGAGAAAATCGCAACTAAAGTCTGGACTAACTAATAGTTCGTCGACTATTTGTTTATCGAACTTTAAAATAATTCCTACCAAATTTAGTTTATATAAATCACCAACCCTAAAACGTGATCCTCTATTCCCATTACCATTGTTTGCTGTTGCTTGGGTCGCAGTTTCTTGTTGTTGTAAGGTCAAAGTTGCAGGGTCACAGGCGCAGGTGAGAAATTTGTTGGTGTTGGTTTTCTGTGTTGTTTTCGTTGTGAATTTTTTTATTGTTGGTTTTCTATTTTGTTTTTGTTGTCATTTTATTTATTTATAATTTTATAGTTGTTTTATTTGGTTTGTAGGTAATTTTTAATCTGTGACGTCCTCGGCCTCCTGCTTGTCTTCTCGTTATGGCCTCGATGTCTTCTTCTCATTGCAGCCTCGACGTCTCCAAATTTTCAGGTTCCTACGTCTCCGAATTGTCATATGCTTAGGATTTAATTCCATGGGAATTCTGTGTTTCTATAATTTCTTCTGTGTATTATATAATTTAATAATAAATTTAATTACCTCTCAGTCTCGTGTACTACCTAATCGGGTGCTCCCTCGGCCCACAAATTACATAAGAATAACTAAAAGCTCATTACTTCATGAAAATTCACTAGTTTACAAATATCGAAATATGGATAACCCGAATACCTTATATTATTATCTCGTGGGGGCAGAGTCTCTCTTTTGGTTAGTAGTTGATCCGTATGGAATATGGTGCTTTGGTTAAGAGTGTCTATCTTCCATCGGTAGAGAAAGAGTCCTGTGCTAAGGTCAATCGAGTAGCGTTGTTGCATGTGCTATCGAAATGGTTATGACTAAGAGTGGCGGGAAGAGCTTGGAGCTTGCTTCTTCAGTATTTTTAAGATACAGATAAAGTCTCACAATGGGAACGATTTAGGGCTTTCTTTTTATTTGTGCCCACAGTTGGTGTTTATGTTTCCCGCGTTGTTGTTGGAATAGGTGTAGGTTAAAAAGGTGGGCTCAAAATCAACCTATCATAAATCCACCTAAATATCAGAGGCATCCTAATGTGCTGCAAAGAGATAACAACGACGATGGGCCAAAAGCAAGGTCTTCTTGCTTTCTGTAGGAAGTTCGACATTGTTTAGGAGATAAAGTCAAATTTTATTTTGAGTGAAGCTAGTCATTAGCCATTATTACAGTGCATATGTCGAGGGTGTGTCCACCTACCTTTGTAGTCATTTATGTCACTTTATTGGGTTACTCGGGATGGGGCTTAGACTATCTCTTGTTTGTGGATTTATCTATGCAAGTCCCTTATTGAACTAACCTTGCCTTATAGGCAATAACAGACTCATCCACATGATTTTTTCTTCCTTTTCAATATTGAATTCATATGTGACAGAATATTTCTTTATATTTTAAATAATGTAAAAATATTCTCCTACTAGTTGCTTCTTTCAAACACACATAATCTGCTTTATTTTAATTTTATAACAACTCTTATCAAATTTTCTAGTTTTTTTCTTAAGAATTAAAATATACCATAAGAAAATTTACCCCATAAGATTTCCCATAAGATTATATACATGTTTCAAGAAAGGACTAGTCCGCCTCGTAACTGGTTGTTTCAACTAACCTTGCCTTATATAGTCAGTTTCTTGACCTATCTGTCATGATTTTTTTTTCTTCTTCTTTTCAATATTGAATCTATATGTGATACATTATTTCTTTATATTTTAAATAATGCAGAAAAATATTCTCCTACTAGTTGCTTCTTTCATAAACACACAAAATCTTGTTTATTTTAATTTTTTATAACAACTCTTATCAAATTTTCTAGTTTTTTTCGAGAATTAAAATATACCATAAGGTACCCTCAGCCCATAAGATTATATACATGTTTCAAGAAAGGACTAGTCTGGCCTCAGAATCTGATGTCGAACTAACCTTGCCTTACATAGTCAGTTTCTTGACCTATCTATCATGATTTTTTTTTCTTATTCTTCTCAATATTGACTCTATATGTGACACATTATTTCTTTATATTTTAAATAATGCAAAAAAATCTTCTCCTATTAGTTGCTTCTTTCATAAACACACATAATCTTGTTTATTTTAATTTTGTATGACAACTCCTATCAAATTTTCTAGTTTTTTTTCTAGAATTAAAATACACAATTCCCTCAATCAGTCACACCATTTATCCTTCAATCTATCATTTAATCCAACCAAAACAACAAGTCCTTAGAACTTCATAACTATCCTAATATCTTAAAACAAAGAACACAAATATATATCAATTGAAAACACCTTTATAGAGAGATCCCTCTCTGAATCCAGGAAGGCTAGGTCCTAGGATTCCAAAGTGGTTCTGATGTGGCCCTTGTAGTGTTTTTTCTTTCCATTCTAGCAAATCACAGGGATCCAACACTACCCATGGAGTCCCAGACTCATGGGAAGTACCTCTCATGTTGGCCAATGAGGTCAAAAAAGCTATATACTAGTAGCAAGACCGATGGATGCATCTGAGATTGTCATACTCTCTATGTCTAGGATGGCACATGTCCAACCACTTGATTTGGGATCAAGTCTAGTGAGGTTTCGGACCTCCAACTGACTTCGGGCCAGTTAAACCAACTTCGGGTTGGTATGTGACTCCTTTGAGTCCCATAGAGGTTTTGGACCTCTGAGCTGATTTTGTCAGCTGAGAGTGATGTCTTTGTGACTCACCTTTTGTTATGAAATAAATAAGCTAGCAAAGCAAGTTATGGCGAGATGATGCACGATGTTTGGATGGCACAGGTGGATGGAGTTCTCCCTAGTTGAGAGGGAGTGTTAATTTTGGGCAACTAGGTCCAAACTCCATGTTGTGATGCTCAGATGATGATGCCAATATTTTTATTGGATTCCTCTTTCGGAGAGGTGCAATATCAATCTAAATATCATCTTGATCTGATGAGCAGAAAAATTATTTTGAATTAATTCCACTTATGTGCAAGGTTGGCCAGAATTGTAATGTAGGCTTGGAGCCCCAACAAATTTGTCACACACCCTCAATGATGTATATATATAGGTCAACGTTGGAGGTCATTTTCACCATCACTCATCACACATTCTCTCTCCGCATCTCATTGGTTTGATCATCATCTTGGAGGCTTCTCTTCACTCACACATGGGAAAAAGAAGTAGCTAGGGTTTCAGACTATTCTAGGGTTTCCAGCGCATAATTGACCAGCATTGACTTTGGTCAACGCTTGGTCAAATTTAACAGAAACTCTCCCAAAACTTAGATCTCCTCAATCTGCATATTTTGGAAAAAAAACTGAGGTTGGACATTGACTTTGACTTTCCTTTGTTGACTTTTTGCTGCTATTTTTTGCGTTGGCCATTGACTGGACAATGTTGACTTTTGTTGTTGTTGTTTTGCATTGATTGTTGACTGTACAACGTTGATTTTTGTTGACTTTGAGTTGACTATTGTAGAAGCTATCCAAGAGGGTTGTGTGATAGATTCTGGTTGGCTAACCCTGAAGAGACTTTGCTGGTTGAAGCATCTTGTTGACCGTCGTAACGCACCACAACACATATTTTTCTGATCAAGTTAAGTGTATTTTTGGCTTGTCTTCTGTTGATCTATTGGTATGTTCTATCAACATTTTACTTTCATGTTTATGTGATTGCTATTTTATATCAGGTATAAAGTAAAAGTTGCATCAAGCATAGAACATCTATGAAAATTTCCAGTCTTTTATCAAGTCAATTATCCAAAATGCACGAGACACAAAATTAGGCTCCTAGAGCCAAGGCCAAACCTCTCCCTCTTGGAGAGGAAAACCCATGAGAAAATTCTCATTATAGATCTTCAAATGACAAGTACCATTTCCAAGACTCAGACCCTTGACCTAGATATGCTTCCAAGACCTTGATACAGCTTCATCAAACTTGATTCTTCTCTTCTTCACCAATTTGCATTGTTCTACACTGGTACTAGAGAACTCGGTCTCCGAGTTTCACTTCTTATATCTCAGTCAAATATAGGAATAGCATTGTCTTCTTTTTGCATATACTTTTAGTTGAATTCCTTGAACTGTAGTTAGGAAGGTACTCACTTTCTCCTATTTTCAAGGCTACCTTTCTTCTTATGATCATTGTCCCAACTTCAGCAAATTCTTCCTTGACTGAGATAGATTAAACAAATCCGCAGTTGACACCCTAAAAAATCTTCCTAGAATCCACAATTATACTTAGAGAAAATCCTCACTTATTGTACCTCTGGTGTCTGCACTTGATGTACCTCTAGTATCTCCATTTGTTGTTCCGAGTGATTCGCACAGTGTTACGGTTATATATCAAGCAATCAATCCAGCAATACTTCAAACTTCACTTTGAAAATTCTTCCCATAAATCCGCACTGAAACTCCTTTAAAAAATCCACAAAATTGTCTCTATTTTCCCACAAAGAAATCCGCACTTTTTCAGAGCTGTCTGAAATTCCTGTACACTATTTTTCTACGCAGTCCAGCTAGGTATATATAGTTTTTAGCACATGTAATTGAGCCGACCTATAATTTTCTAATTGTATCCAAATTCTTCACTGTGAATTAGGTTGAATTGAGAGAGGTTTATTCCAATGTTGATGTAGGTTGTAGAGCTTGTCTTCCAACGTAGATGTTAGGTACCCTTCTTCCAAAAGGTCTTGGAGCATATATTCCTAGACTAAATCCCTCATGAATATGAAACTTAATTATATTTTATATCTAAAAGAAAAATACCTAATAGAAATCAAGAATAAGTCTATCTACATAATAAAATCTTGCTCATGAAACCCATGAAGTAATTACAACAAAATACATTTTATTATCTTTGTCTTCTTCTTAACATAAGTACATAATTACATAGTCAACATGAAGACCGACCTAGTTACACTTTTCAACAGGAATCATGTGTTATTTTTTAGAGGAAGATGGTTGCCTCTAAGATCCATGGGATTTCCATACATTGGAGAAACACTTCATTTATTCTCCCAGCATCCTAACTTCCTCTTCTCTCTTAAACAGAAGAGGTGATTAATCTTTCCTTCCTTGTGCTGCTCTGGTCAAAGCTAGAGTTTTACATTGCTCTTGATTCATTCATTATTGTTGTTTAGGAGTATTATAATGTTCCTCCAAAATTATCTTCAGCAATTGTTGAACACCATTGTGTAGCTGCAAATCCATACAGATTGAGGGTTCACTAGAGAAGCTTCTAGGTGACGCATAGTTGATTGGAATAGACAAATGGAATTCTATCTTCAGCAGCTCAAATAAATTCAGCAAGTGTCTCTGTCTTTATGATTTTTCCATAATTAGAATAGATTGCTTTCTTAAGTAGGAAAAAGTTTTTTTTATACAACATATTTTATAAATTTGGGAATTTCTTTCTTTAGCACAATTTTCTAGGAATAGAGCCCAGTGCATAAGTCTAGAATAGGTGGGTGAAAATCCAAAAAAGTTTTGCGTGCCTTTGGGGCATATTTCTTCCCCTGGCATGTTTTCCCATGCGGACTAGGCACAAGAGTAGATTTAATCCAAATTTTTGGTAACTCGTGACCCTTTGGTTCAGTTATTAAAGCAAGGGTGTGGAAATAGAATTATTCATCCAGTTTTTATGTGTGAGCTTCAATAGTGAATCAACTTTCTAAGTTTGTTGTAGCAGATATATTTTAATGAGTTAAGTAGAAAGCAGGAGTTGGTTTGGCAGTCAATTCCCCTTTTGTTGTTCCAAATTTTTTTCAGTGTGATGTGTTTCAATTTCTGAGTGTAGATCAATTTTATTTTGGATAATAGTTAAAACGATCAGGTTGTTGGGTTTTTTAACTATGTGCAGTAAACTATTACATTGAGCTGAAAATTTTAACATTTCCATACTCCATTTTTTTTCACTCATTGTTAACACTTTATGATATAGTGTTTTTTTTATTGCCCAATATAATTTTGGGATTCCTATATTATTAATACACTTGCAAAGTCTGTTTATCAACATTTTGTCAAACACTTTTAGAAATATGCAAAGCAACAACCATTATTTTCCCATTTTTTTGCTACTATCCATAAAGTGGCTAGGTGGTATATTATTATGTGTCCCTATCTACACACATCTTGACCGGGTCAACCCTTTTTCTCTACCATATGGTTCTCTTTCCAAGGGTTAAATTCTTCTCTTGAAACTATACCAATAGAGTTTTGCACAGATTGGTTTCACCAATATTATCCTATAATTGGATGAAATTTTGTCTTTTGCGTTATGTTTGGGTATTTGAGGGTTTCATTCCATTTGTTTTTGTAATCCTTAGTGAGGGTTGGATTGAACATAGTTTTGATATGATGATTTCATTCAAATTCTTTTGGAAATCCTTACTTCGTGTTAAGTTGAACATATCACTGATAACTCTCCATTCTAATTGCTAATTATGTTTTGTTTCTTCATTCTATTATCCAATTAATTTGTAATAATTTATCCTTGAAATATGTCAACAGTTATGAGACCATGGTTGAAGGTCTTATTTTTGGTCACAATGGGTCAGAAGTATGCCAAACTTTCTTCATGTATCACCATGTTTCTCCAAATCAAGCGCATGTATACAATTCATTACATAGCTTCAAATTTTGGCGTTAAATTAGGCTTTACAAATAAGGCGCAAACGATCAATGCCAAAGGAAACATGAAATGAAAGATGATAATCTACTCCTACTATAATATGTGCCCAAAGGAATATAAAAAGAGGCTCTTTTAATCTTCCATAAACATTGTCACAAAACTGTTGAATGTAGTTAGGGTCTGATGGCTTTGCATGTCCAACACATGGTCTCCATATAGGAAAGTTTGAGGGGACTAGTTTACTTGTTGTGTCAATGGAAATATCAGTGTACTTGGTAGTATACTTCTTGGCCTTCAATGATGAGGTTCACCCCTAATCGCAATGTCTAGTTTAAGTAGAGAATTGGTGTAGTTGATGTATGGCAATAATTTCCAATTTTTACAAGCCATGTACTGGAATACAGTGGATGGTCGAAATCTACCTGATGCACTTTCTCTGTCAAGTGAATCTAATTGTCTTATTCTCCATTCACTTTGTAAAAGGAACCCTTTTCAATAGGTATATCCTTTTCACTTTCAACAAGAATGAAGTTATAATCCTTTTTACTACTACCATATTCTTGGAACAAAATTTTTCAATGATGCCAATAGCGATGCCCTCATCAAATACTTTTCAAAGCTTCAGAATCGTTGCACATTTATCTATCTTTTCCAGCTCATCTCTTACCCAAATTTTTTCCTTATCATAGTTTTCAAGGATCTTCTTACATCGTGACCCACCATTATGGTGGGAATTTTCCCTTTAAACCTCATAAATGTGTTCTATTTTCACTTCACCATTATTATTATAAACATGCTTTTCCATTTTATTGGCTGCTTGTTCTCAACCTTTTTTTGTAACCTCAAGATTTTGGCTTTCAATGTGTGCAGAATCAGCAGCCTACAAAATGTTTGATACCACTTAAAAGGATGGTCATCCCCTTAATTACGATCTAGGCTATCATGTTGAAAAAACACCTTGCATTGAAAACATAAATGCTTCTACATCTAATGATTGTATTCCCCCTAGAAGAAGATATTCTTAAAATCAAGTGGTGCACCAAGAACGTGTTTTCAACAGAGAAGTAAATATTAATCCCCTTCCAGTTTTATCTGAACTATATGTTGGGTCGGAATTAAGGTATGATTTCATCCTACTTTTACTTCGAATTATCATACATTTTTAGGATTTCTCTCGTCTTAACAGCAAAAGAAAGAAGGGTTAATGCAAAATCAGGATAAAGTGACTAACGGTAAGAGCGTGTTTAAAACAACGAGGACTTGACTTGTTTCATCTTTATTCGCAAATAAATGAGGTAGTTGAATCGACGATGAAAAAAATACAGCTGACAGACAGAGAACATGAATCCACAGCAACCCACAGGGATAAGAGAAAGGCGGAAAGAGGGATCCACGTCCGAAGAACTCAAACGACAGCCACGCTCGACGGGCTGTCATTTGGAAAATACCATCCCACTGCATGAAAATGCCTTTAAAAGGACCAAGGATGAACTAAATAAAGGAGTTGAATAGGAATTTCCTTCTGTAATCAACACATCAGGAAAGAATTGTTTCATTGTATCCCTGTATTATCCTTCAATTTAATAAAGAGTTGTGATGTTTTGAACAAACATCTTTTGAGTTTTTCATTTTGTTATAACTTCTGGTGGTTTGGGCCCAGCCCCTGGGAGTTTCCCCGCTAATTTCTGTGTTGTGCGTTAGTTACATAATTTATGTCCATTTATCCGATGCAGTTTGTAAGTTACTTTTCCACTCAATAAAATAGAAATACACGAGGTTACATTTTTTCTTTCATAATAATAGTTTAGCAGTCGTGCTTTCTGGTTTATGGTAATGCTTTATTGTTGTTAAATGTTTTCATGTCATTTTATCTCACGCCTTTATAGTCACTTTATGAATCGTAGAGTACTTATTATTCAATGTTATCTATTTCTAAGAATTCGATTATTCCCTCAGTACATGAAGGCGTCAAATTGTTGATTAATTTCAATTAGTTAGTTTGAAAAAAAAAATTCCATTACAAAATCATATAGTAATTACTGCTCAATTCATTCAGATTGTTGTTCAATTCATTCAAATTGTTGTTCAATTCATTCAGATTGTTGTTCAATGCATCATTATGTTTTTCAATCATAGGTTTCTCTCCTTCAGAGCTAGGCAAAGTAGTTAGCTGCAATATGCCATTTTCACTTCTCCTTGAGTTGATTAAACTTCGATAATTAGATAAGTCCTTTCATAAGCAACAAAGAGTAACTATCATTTGGTCTCACTTGCATATATTGTGCTTACACTATTGAAATAAGAAGACTTACCCTGGGTTAACAATTGAATGAGGAGCTTAGAGGTTGTCTATAATAAGCCACCTTTGTGAACCGACATTTTTGGCATCATTTCCGAGGAAGAGTGTTAAGAGTGATATATTTTATTGTTGTGAAGGATTTGGTATTAAAAATGAGAGGTAAGAACCTGCGTATTGGCAAGAAAAACGATTTCTTCCTATCCCACTTCTTAGCAAATTGTGTAAAAATTGGTAGAATAAGCGCTCTTGTTTTATGACTAGGAAGAAAAAGATAGAAACAAATCATAATCATTCGAAAAAATCCCCAAAACCCAAGGGACCGGTGATCCTTGGAAGAACAACCCATATAGACGAAATCATTAAGAAATCTGAATCCCAGACATCTGTAGGACCTAAAATCATTCCCACTCAAAGTCCTACTACTCTCCCTCAGGCAGCAGCCTCACCGTCTGCAGCCTACGCTAAGATTCACAGTGAGGTAGAAGGATCTAAACTAAGCCTTCAAATTGTTGATCATATAGGTACTGACCCTTCAAGAGAGGGAAGTTCTTGCAACTTACTGGAAGGGGAAGGAGAAACTAGAGGTGCAATACAAATAGAAGCTTCTAAGCCTAAATCCCCTAAAGGAGTGATCGAGACAGAGATACTCGATATCCCAGATCAGGGAAGTGCTGTAAAGTTTCCTCTGCACTCACCTCCCAATCCCCCCAAGATTACTCCTCCAGAACAAGAAATTCTCGAAGATTACTGGCACATCTTTAATCAAATGGCAAACAATCAAAACCAGAATCAGAGGCAGACATCAAAATTGGAGTATCCCATCATTGATCATGATGCATATGCCCCTATGAAAGCCATTCCCTTACAAATCATCCCCACCTTCCATGGGTTGACCACTGAATATCCTGATGCATTCTTATTTGAATTCGATGTCCTATGTAGGGGGTATGACTACACCACCAACCCTCAGAAATTGAAACTATTTCCCTCTACTTTAAAGGGAGTAACCTTACACTGGTTCATGGGGCTAGGTGGGGGAACCATCAATAACTAGGACCAAATGAAGAACATTTTTCTTAATAAATATCAGGACTATTACCGAACTCGAGAACCAAAAAATGAAATCTTCAATATGTCTGCAAAGGGACAATGAAACATTAGAGGAATACGTAGAAATATTTCAATACAATTTACAAAGGTCTCCATATACTACACTATCCAAAGACATCTTAAAAGTTACAATGATTAAGGGAATGAAAGAAGAATGGGTTGAAACACTTAACATAATGGGAAAAGGGGATATTTCCCAAGAAGGATATGATGATATTATTTCCCTGTGTATTAGGTGCTCTAGCGTCAATATGCATAATAAGCCAAGTGAACGTGACTCAATAAAATAGGACCTTAAGCAATCTGGTGGCAACGTAACTAGAGCGGAGTTTGGTAATCTCTTGGAAAATTTTAAAACTGACATTTTGGGTACTTTGACAACACAGCTTGATGTCTTACAAGCCAAGCAGAAGCAAGCTATAGTAGAACATAATTTGGCCATATTTTTCCCACGCAGTCAGAAGAAGCATAGCCAAAGGGAATGCCCCTTGGACATGGTTCATATATGTGCCATCTGCACTAAGGACCATGCCATGGACCATTTCCCTTCACTCCCGGGGCTGAAAGTAGTTTTCAAGGAAGCAGAGGAAGAGACAGAACTAGTCTACCTAATGAATCAGTGTCGACAATGGCAGGCACGACCAGGTATGCCTCAAAACCTGCCTTGGTTCTTTTACCCTCCACAGTTTAACCAGCAAAACCCTGCAGCAGCTTGGGAAAATAAAAACCCTTTTTCTACTTGGCCGACCCAATCGTTTCCTATACCACCCTGGCCAACACAACCCTCACCAGGGAATAATTGGCCAAGATTTCCTTGTTCTCCTCCTTATTGTCAAAACACTCCATATGAAGCCCAATGGCCAGCATCCCCTTCTCAAACCACTAATTGGCCTCCGAATTGGCAGCGACCCCTGGGAATGACCAACCTACCAATGGGAGCAGGGGTCCAGAATCAACCTACACTTCCAGCTCCATACCCTATTCAGCGCAACCCTCTGCCTAACATACATCCTCAATTACTAGCTCAACCCAATCCTAATCCCAATAATAGACCGGTTCAGTTAATTCATATTATAGAAGATCCAAACCCTGACACTAAACCGAGGCAATGCAATGAACTAAGGCTAAGATCAGGACGTACTATCTCACCAGCGGAAGTCACGACCTCACCTCAACCCAAACTTGGGACTTCAATGGAACCTAGCCAAGAAAATATAATGGAAATAGAGGTAGGACAACAGAAGGAAATGATTGACCAAGGGAGGCCTGAAGAGCTTAGGGTATCTTCACCTCCATTCCCTGAAAGGTTAACTCTGCCTAGACTTATAGCCTCTCCAGATTTTGACATCCCGGGGGAGTTAAGAAACCTTTGTATCAAAATTCCTCTTCTCCAGGCCATACAAGACATTCCCATCTACGCAAAAACAATTAAAGAGCTATGTGGGAAAAAGCAGATAAAAAAGACAAAGGTTGTGCCCACCGTTCATGTGGTAGGGACACTATCTGACTTATTACTGGGTAAGGAACCACTAGTGAAGTATGAAGACCCAGGAAATCCCATAGTAACTGTGAAAATCTCTGGCCACTCCTTTCCAAACACATTGGTCGACTTAGGGGCAGCCATTAACATCCTAACTACGGGAACCTGCGAAAATCTAGGCATATCAGCTTTAGAACCCATGGCCGCGTTTCTGGAGCTTGTTGACAGGTGTGTCATCAGACCAGAAGGAATATTGCAAGACATCCTAATCTCCGTAGACTCATGGGAATACCTAGCTAATTTCTTAGTTATTAATCCAAAGAACAGGATGGACGGGAACCCATTGATTCTTGGGCGACCTTGGCTGGCGACAGCTGATGCTTACATAGGCTGCCGAACAGGCGGCATGACCATCACTAGAGGAGATTTCATAAATAATATCATTATCTACCCGCCTGCCAAACCAAGCTTACCCATGGTGAAAATTCATAAACCTCCATATGCATATTGGGAACAAAACATCCACCTGCCTCTGAAATTAGTGGAAGCTCTTGAATTTGAAGATAAAACTAAAGACGATGCAATCAATAATTTTCTAAGTTAGCCCCCCACGTCTGGAAATTTAAAATGCCAAATGTTGAAAATGGTCCTCGAAGATGAAGTTCAAGAGGACCCCTTGACAGACCTTGAGGATTGATATATTCCCACGACCACTGTGCATAACAGCATACCCATTGAGATTGAGCCAGGAAAGATCCTGAATATCAATGGCAATCTGGACAGTAACAAAAAGAAAAGGCTCATAAAAGTTCTACAGAAGCATAAAGGGCCATTTTCTTGTTACTACCCAGACATGAAAGGCTTAGACCCCCAGCTTTGCACCCATCACATTTATACTGATAAGGAAGCTCGACCCATTAGACAACCTCAGTGAAGGCTGAGCTCGCGCTTAAAAGATATTGTGAAAGACTAACTTCAAAAACTGCTAGATGTAAATTTCATTTATCCTATTTTAGACAGAAAATGGGTCTCCCCTTTGGTAGTTGTACCTAAAAATAATGGGAAATGGAGAATCTATGTGGATTACAGAGAATTTAATAAAGCAACAGAGAAAGACAACTTCCCCCTCTCTTTTATTGACCAGGTCCTTGACACATTGGCAGGGAAACGGTTCTTCTCCTTTCTTGACGAGTTCAGTGGTTACAATCAAATCCAGATAGCTCCCGAAGACCGGGATAAGACAACCTTTACCTGCCCATGGGGTAATTTTTCTTATAGATTCTTACCATTTTGGCTATGTAATGCCCCCGCAACATTTCAAAGAGCCAAAATCAACATTTTTCTGACTTAATAAATGAGGGACTCGAAATCTATATGGATGACTTCACCCCATACGGTGAGGACTTTGATCAAGCATTAGAAACGCTATAAAAGGTGTTGGAGCGATGTATTGCTACTAGGTTATGTTTAAGCAATGAAAAATGTCACATGATGATGACCGAGGGAGTAATCCTAGGTCACTACATCTCGACAGCCGGAATACAAGTACATCCAGCAAAAATAGAGGAAATCCTTCTATTAGCCACACCTTGTGCACAAACAGAGGTACGCAATTTTCTGGGGTATGCAGGATATTATCGCAGATTCATAAAATAATTTCTCACAAATACCTGCACCTTTGTATGCATTAACTGGAAATGTTGAATTCCACTGGACTGATAAATGTGACACCACTTTTACAGATTTAAAGAGACTAGTCTCGACAGCACCAATTTTGTGAGGGCCTAACTAGAAACTACCTTTTCACATCTCTTCAGATGCATTAGACACAGCAATAGGGGTAGTTCTTGGCCAAGAAGAAGACAAAAAACCCTATGTTATTTATTATATCAGCAAAAACCTCACTCCTGTCAAATTAAATTATACAGTGATTGAAAAGGAGTTCCTGGCTGTCATTTATGCTATTAATAAATTTAGCCATTATATAACAGGCTATCAAGTACTCTTGTACACTGATCACTCTGCCATTAGATATTTAGCCAATAAACCAATCACGAATGGTTGAATAACTCGTTGGTTGCTGCTATTGTAGGAATTCAATATAACTATCAAGGACCGCCCAGTAAAGGAAAACGTGGTCGCAGACTTCTTGTCCAGGGTTCCAAAGACGGATGACACGCTAGCAGTCGATGATCAATTTCTTGACGAGCATCTGTTTGCGGTTGCGGTAAAAATGCCATGGTATGCAGATGTGGAAAATTACTTGGCAGTGGGAAAGTTTCCCGGGCATTTAACATCAGCAGAACGGAAACTTATTGTACAACGTAGCGCAAGGTTCTCCTAGATCGGTGGATACCTCTTCCATACGGGGGCTGACATGCACATACACAGATGCATCAGAGAAGATAAAATCTATGATATCCTATGGGCCTGTCACGATGAACCCTGTGGTGGCCATTTTGCAGATCATAGAATGGGGCACAAAGTGTTTCAATTAGGCTATTATTGGCCTACTATTTTCAAAGACGCGAAAAAATATGTCCAAGCCTGCGATAGCTACCAAAGAATGGGCCACCCAGGCCAAGCAGAAGAAATGCCACTACAACCATAATTGGTGATAGAACTATTCGAACGATGGGCACTAGACTTCGTTGGACCATTCAACCCACCATCAAACTAGAAAATCTACATATTGGTTGCCATAAATTATGTAACGAAATGGGTAGAAGCAGTGGCCTTATTGAGAGCCATGGAAGAATCTGTGATTAATTTCCTTTTTGAGTTGTTCGTACGATATGGTTTTCCACGGGAGGTGATAACCGATGGGGGGCACAGTTCGTGGATAATAAAATTATAGCCACCCTAAAAAATTACCATATCATCCATAGAGTTACATCTCCTTACCACCCGCAGGAAAATGGGCAGGTTGAAAACACCAATAAAGTTTTGGAGGAAATTCTTACCAAAACAGTATCAACACATCGTTAGGACTGGGCCACTAGATTTCTAATATCCTTATGGGCTTATCGCACAACTTGGTGAAACACCACGGGATATTCCCCATATTATCTAGTATTCGGGAGAGAGCCTATTTTTCCTATTGAGTTTGAAATCAAGACTCTAAGGACAGCCTAGAAGGTAGGGTTGGAATTAATAGAAGCCCAGGTTAAAAGACTCCAACAAATAAATGAGCTAGATGAAATGTGGCTACTAGCGCTGCAGCGCACAGCAATCATCCAACAATAGCGAGCTAAGTGGCATGACAACCTTATCAAGAAAAAGATATTTCAAAAAGGAGATTGGGCACTCCTCTATGACTCCATATTCCAAGATTTTTCGGGAAAATTACGAACAAGGTGGCTCGGTCCATACAAAATTTAAGAAGTACACAACAATGGCGCACTCACCCTGACCACCATAGACGAGTCTGGTTCTACATTTCGAGTGAATGGGTGCCTATATCGCAAACCTCTCACAAAGGAATATTTTTTCTAGCGCGTACGAAACGATCCTACCATCCAAGTTGTGGCTGGAGGGGGTGATAACCCCACAACCTCAAGTACATGAGAGTTTGCTGCCATCATTTATAAATAATGTATATAATTTCTTTACAAGTGCTAGTTCTTATTTTGATGTACATTCCTCATGCCCGAAAGTGTATTCTTTTCCTCTTTCATTTTTTTTATTTTATTGTTCAAACTCTTTGAACGGTTGCTATTCAATCTAATTGAACAGCTGATGTTCAATTAGATTAAACAGCAGTGCTTTTTTCATTTTTATTATTTTTGTTCAAACTCTCTAAACGGTTGTTGTTCAATCCAATTGAACAGCTATTGTTCAATCGAATTGAACAGCCGTGCTTTTTTGAGTTTTTATTATTGTTGTTCAAACTCTTTGAACGGTTGTTGTTCAATCCAATTGAACAGTTTTTGTGCAATCAGATTGAACAGTCGTGATTTTTGTGTTTTTATTATTGATGTTCAAACTCTTTAAACGGCTGATGTTCAATCCAATTGAACAGTTGTTGTTCAATCGGATTGAACAATTGTGCTTTTTGCGTTTTTATTATTGATGTTCAAACTCTCTGAATGGTTGTTGTTAAATCCAATTGAACAGATGTTGTTCAATCGGATTGAACAGCCATGCTTTTTACATTTTTATTATTGTTGTTCAAACTCTTTGAACGGCTGTTATTCAATCTAATTGAACAGCTATTGTTCAATCAGATTGAACAACCGAATTTTTCGCGTTTTTGCCCTTTGTTGTTCAAACTCTTTGAACGGTTGTTGTTCAATCCAATTGAATAGCTGTTGTTTAGTGGGATTGAACAGTCGTGCTTTTTGTGTTTTTATCCTTGCTGTTCAAATTCTTTGAACGGTTGCGGTTCAATCTAATTGAACAGTTGTTGTTCAGTTGGATTGAACTGCCTTATTTTTTCATTTTATTCCATCTTTTGTCGATATTCCCCTTGATCCGCACCCTAGCTATGAAAGGCATCTCGTAGGAGGAAGTGGCAGTGGAAGAAAGGAGGAAAGTAGTAAAAATTACCAATATGATGATTCTTTGACACTATAATCTCTAAACTAGAAGCTGACATTGCACATATGGAATGAAAAGCTAAGTCATTCCCAGCTCAATTATGTTATCATACAATACATGATCTCATCATGGTATCTCTTTCTACACTTTCGAGTAGTATTTCCCTCCAATATGAAGAAAAAGGAATAAGGAATATTAATTGTATTGGAATTCTTTGTACTTCTCTCACCATCCCTAACTCTTAAGGATTTAATGAGCCTCCCTTCATGTATAAAGAATAAATATTATGTTTTCATGCAAATCCTTAAGAGAGGATAGGGGGTCGCATCACGAGTCAGCTTACCATGATCATAAGGGTTTAACAAGTGACATGCCCAAAATGGCCACCACACCAAGGTAATGACCTTCTCATTTGTTTGAAGGAAGGGAGGTCTCATCACGAGCCGGCCTTATCACTCTGTTACAATCCTAGTGAATCGCACTGTAATTATTTGGCCATCACACCAGCACAGTGACATCCTTATAAATAAAAATGCTTATGTTTCAAAAAGAAGTACTATGCTTACATGAAAATTTTCAAGAGAGGATAGGGAGTCTCATTACAAGCCAACCTACCATGTTCATAAGAGTTTAACAAGTCATTAGGGGAATTTTGAGGTCTAAAATGGGCCTCCTAAGGAAATAATAAAATAATATTTAAACCAATAAAATAATATTTATGAATTTTCAATTCACCTTTTGCACCACAATCCATGTAACCATAGTTAAATTCAATTCAAAAGTTGTACCAAAATAAAATTAAAAAAAAAAACTGTATTGATGTGACTATAAATAAAAATGATCTTTTCAAAAAAAAATCATTATCATTGAACAAAAAATGCATTTGTCCTTTGTACTTAAATAACTTAAAATAAAATATAAATATAATTTATAAATTCTTAATTATATTATATGCTATTAGTTAAAATTTATATTATTTAAATTGTATAATAACATGTAATTAATATACTATATAAAAATAATATAATATAATATAATAAGATATAATAAATGTATAGGGATATGCATTGTTTCTTTCAAGAAATATGAAATGACAATAATATATTTTTATTCAAAAAGTGTGAAATGTTATTTATTATGAGTACTTTACTTTGACTTTAAAAGCACTTAGAACACTACCATGGTTAACCATGAGCTTTTATCCACCATTGAGAATGTGACAAATACGTACCTTTAACTCAAGCAATGCCACCTCAACCATTAGGGATGATGTCATCCACTAAAATGTGATTGGTTCTCATAAAGTGAATTTTGATTATACATTTTCCTTAGGAGGCCCATTTTAGACCTCAAAATTCCCCTAATGGACATGCCCAAAATGACTAGCACACCAGGGTAATGACCTTCTCATCTGCTTGAAGGACAGGAGGTCTCATCACGAGCCGGCCTGATCACTTTTCTACAACTCTGGTGAATGGAACTATGGTCATCTGGCTATCATACCGGCATACTGATCTCTCCACAAAATTGTCAGAATAACTACTTTTACGTAAGGACCCTAGCTCATTTTTCGGGTTAAAACAGTAACTCTGTCGAGGCTATGAACGCTTGCTGGCAGCAGTGGCTCTGCTTATGGTATGAGAGTATGTTTCAACAATAGCCAATTACTCTTACATATACCTTATCCTCAATTCTTCTTCCATAAGCCACTACTCGAATTAGTGATAATTTCAATCTACCACATAAATAACTATAAGGGAGATATGTTTACATATTTGAACCTCGGGATGATAGCACCAATCATTACCTATCTAAGTCTTGCTTCCGTCACACTTATCATTAAAGAAGGACATCATATCATCATAATAGTTATATTGTTTTCTCTCCCTCTCCGGTCACTTCCACACGAGATGCATTTATATCAAAACTTCCAAATTTTATCTTTACACTGCGTACACTTATAATTACCCAATTACTCCTCATCCCCTAAAACTTGAAATCCATGATCTTCTCTCTCGCATATAGGCTGTGATTATCGAATCCTGGCATTCCCTTTGTTTGCATTCATGATTGGTCATATCCCTCTTGTACTTGAGGACGTGGGCACCCTTACTTCAGTGGAGGGGGTGTAATTAGTCATAAATAATCAAGAATTCGAATTTTCGGCACAAATCCCTTTGGATACACTGATGAGACCTATTAGTGTCAGTCTTGTCATACTGCCATCAGTGATCAAAATCTGCTCTTTTGCATTTGCATAGTAGGAGTCTCATACTATAACTTTTTATCACTCCATTAGGTCATGGATTCACTGATGGTTGGGGGTCATTTCATCAGTTTTCCCTCATGAAAATACTTGTTGGTTCTCCTCTCTATGGTCTTCAGTCATGATTCATTTTCACTTTGCAGTTCATTTTATTAGGTCATAGGGTTGGTCTTATTAGGTTTTAGGGTTCCACCATATTCAAATTGATGATGAAAGTGTCAAATAAATATCAGCAAGGACATGAAGATGTAAAATGAACTCAAAGCATAGTATTTGGAAGAGTCAAATAATGTGTTCTTTTAAGATGAATGTAATTTTCACCTCAAAACATGTTTTGAGGTGTGCTAGGCAGTGAAAAAGGTATGAAATTACTGTGCAATTTCTCATTCTTTTACTATAGACATACTCCTTTTTACCTTGGGAGGGTAATTTATTATAATAATTATGGTAGAATTGAAAAGGTTTATGTTTATTGTAAAAAGATGACTAAATGTTGCTTTTTGTTGACAAAAATAGGAATTAGACAAAGTGAACAGTTGTACCAAAGGCGAGGCTGAGATTAATGCAACTGCTGCTCCATCAGCGTTAAACCACATCCAACCAAAGACAAGGAGATCCGAACGCATTGCCAAGAAAAGGCAGGGGACAGCTCGGCTTCGGTCAAATTAAACAAGATGATAACTAAACGAAGGGGAGTGAATCCCTCAGGATCCTTCGATCCTGAGGGATCAATGTTCAAACTCATCTTATTCCTCGTCTTGTCCATCAGGGTCTGATATATAAAGCAATGTCCTTTAGTGATCAGGGGATCAGTCGGAAGTTCTCATATTAAAACATTTCCTCTGTAATATTGTTTATTGACTCTCGTCTTTGAGAGAACAGTCTTTGTAATACTTTATGTTTGATTAATATCAAAGACGTGTTTCGTTTCATCTCTTAAGTTCTGAAGTAGCCCAGCAGTATTTCACTGGTGCTAAGGGCCCGGCTCTGGTGGAATTACCTTGCTATTTGTATTTATAATATCTGCTTACTGTTGTGTGAAGTTGTGTTTAAAGTTTATTTTAATTGCAGAGTTGATTGACTACTGCTGGATTGAATACAGATTCATTGTGATCATTAACTAGTTGCATTGCACTTTTATCATCTGCAAGAAGTGTTTTCGTTGTTCATTTACCTTGCCATCATTATAAAGCTTTGTTTTTTTGTATTTAATTCTAGTTGTTGTTCTATTGGTTTATGATTTGTTATAATTGACTGTTGTGTAGTCTTGGCTGTCGACGGGATTGGAGTATGGAGAATAGTTTCTTGATCGCGTTAAAATTATAATCGTTGTTCAATTCATGTTGTTGTTCCATTTCTTCTTATTGTTCATTTTTTATTCATAGCTTTAGATTAGCAGATAGATGGGTTACAATTGTTATGCATAGGAATTATAAGTTGTTGTTCCTTTCTAGATTTTGTTATTAGAGGAAGTTCCTTTTCAATTATTTTTATCAAGCAATTAGTTTGAGTCTATTTCTATTGCTTTAAGAACAAGATCACCAACTATAGAGGACACTGTTTATTGCTTCCAAGTTCCCAGATTGGTTATCTTGCATCGATTTCTAAGGGAAGGAGTTATTGCTACTGTATCTCTGATCGATGGTTTGCAGATTGATGTAGTTAATATTTCAAAGCATTTTCATTTATGTTACTGTAATTCGATTTCTTTACAAGCATATGTTTACTCTTGTATTCAACATTTTGTACTACATCTTCATAGCATTACTCTTAGTTAATTGCAACCTCAAACAGAGTACACTCTTGAAATAAAAAGTCGCTCCTGGATTGATGATTAATGTAGGCTAATTAGGTGTTTGAAAGATACCTTTTTGTGACCCAACATTTTGGCGTCGTTGCTGGGGAGAGTGTATGCCATTTTAAAGGAGTGATGCACAGCTGATTTTCTTCTGCTTGCGAAGAATTGGGTATTAAAGACGGAAGGTAAGAACCTGCGCACTGGGAAATAAACACACTTGCTCATAGCCCGCTTCACAGCAGAAGTAGGTAAGCTTCTTTCTTTAGGTAGGAATGAAGGTTTGTTTTCTTGAATGAATAGACCAACTAAGCAAAAAAAAATTCCTCCTAAAATTGAAAAACCTAAGGGACCGGTGACCCTTGGGCGGACAATTTTTATTGATGAAATCCTTAAAAGAACTGAATCTCAGCCATCAGTAGGATTTAGAAAAGCTATCTCTAGACAGCCTACTAGTTCCCTTTAGGCTACAGAGTCACCATCTAAATCCTTTGCTGAGATACACAGTCAAATAGAGGGAATTGAGAAAGATTCCCAAGAAATTGAGAATCCTTACATAATTTCCCCTCAAGAAGGGAACTCTAGTAATCTCCATGAAGGAGAAGGGGAAACAAGAGAAACAGGAGACCCACAATCTCCTATTGAAATAGCCCAACCAGTAAGCAGTCCAGATAAGGGAAGTGTTGTTAAAATTATTCAAAACCAAGGTCCTAAATCACCTCAAACAGTAGGTCAATAAGGAATACCCATTGTTCCAGATAAGGGAAGTGTTGTCAAAGCCATTCCTGCTCCTTCTAGTCAGCCTAAGAATTCCCTTGAGATCCCCGAAGGATATTGGCACATTTTTGACCAAATGGCCCAGAACCAAAATCAGAACCAGCAGACACCCCAACAAACCTCTACGTTGCAATATCCTATAGTAGATACTGCAGTCAATGCACCTATGAAGGCCATTCCCCTTCAACATATTCCTACATTTCATGGCTTAACATCAGAAGATCTAGATGCATTTTTGTTTGAATTTGATGTGTTATGCAGGGGATATGATTATACCACCAATCCCCAAAAACTAAAACTATTCCCTTCTACAATAAAAGGGGCAGCCTTACGATGGTTTATGGGATTAGGTGGGGGTGTCATAACTGATTGGGATCAGATGAAGGTTGCGTTTTTAAAAAAGTATCAAGATTATTGCAGGTCTTGGGAACTAAAAGATGAAATATTCCAAATGACAGCAAAACCAAATGAAACCTTGGAAGAATATGTGGAACGGTTTCAATACAATCTTCAGAGATCTCCTTATGCATCTTTACCCTTACCTGATAATGTGTTGAAAACTACATTAATTAGGGGAATGAAAGATCAATGGGTTGAAACATTGAATATTATGGGAAAAGGTGATATATATGAGGAAAGTTATGCTGACATCATTGATTTGTGTATCAGGAGTTCGAGGGGCAACACGAGGCTAAAATCAGCAAAACGTGATGTGATTACAAGAGAAAACAAGACCTCTAATGAAAGTGTGACACGTGCAGAGATTGGAAATATGCTAGAAGATTTTAAGACAGATATACTTGGGACTCTAACAACGCAGTTCGGCATTATGCAAACCAAACAAAAGCAAGCAGAAGCAGAGAAAAATTTGGCGATATTATGCCCTAGATGCAGAAAGAAATACAACCACAAAGAGTGCCCGTTGGATGTGATCAAATTTTGCGCCATTTGCACAAAAGATCACCCTACAGAAGGATTTCCTTCACTTCTTGGCCTAAAACCAGTTTATAAGGAGGCAAAAGAAGAATCAGAAGTGGTATGTCTGCTGAATCAGCGCTGACAATGGCAACCACGACAATCAGGTATGCCAACTAATCCATTTTCTTCTTTTCAACCTCCTCAATACAATGCTCAGCAATATAGTGGAATGTGGCAAAATCAACCACCTTTCCCCAATTGGTCACAACAGCCATTCCCTACAACATCTTGGCCAAATCAATCAAATCAAAATAATTGGCCTAGCTTTCCTTTCTGCCCACCGTTTTGGAAAAATAATAACTATCCTACACAATGGTCCCCCTCTACTTCCCAGAGTCAGGCCTGGCAGTCAAACTGGAAAAGACATACAAATCAACCAACTGGAACAATCCCTCTCTCTCAACCTACACTGCCAGCTCCCTATACAAACCCCCAGACCAACTTAAGACCACAACTTCCAGCCCAACCCAACCCAAACCCAAACAATAAGCCAGTTCAATCTGTCCAAATAATGGAACGCCCAGAATTAGAAACTGAACTGAGGGAGTGCAATGACCTTCAATTAAGTTCTGGGCGCATAGTAGAAGTAGAGAGAAACAATGATGTTCATATTGAAGATCTGTTACCTGTAGAAAAAACATTACAGAAAGAGAAGGAAGTTCAACAACAAGATCAACAACAAGTAACAACTTCCTCTCCACCATTCCCAGAACGATTAATCATACCACTCCCATTAGAACATCTTAATTTTGATCTTCTGGGAGAATTAAAAAATTTGTGTATAAAAATCCCTCTCCTCCAAGTTATCCAATACATTCCTATATATGCAAAAACCTTTAAGGAATTATGCATAAAAAACCAAAGAGGAGAACAACCACCAACCCAACTGTCCAAATAGTCGGTACTTTATCTGACTTATTATCAGGAATGGAAAAACCTATCAAATATGAAGACCCAAGAAATCCTATAGTGACAGTGCAAATCAATGGGAAATCATTTCCAAATGCCTTAGTTGATTTTGGAGTAGCAATTAATATCCTAACAACTACTACCTGTCAAAAACTTGGCATTACATCACTTGAACCAACAACAACCTTATTGGAATTGGTTGACCGAGTGGTAGTCAAACCAGAGGGTACACTACAAGATGTAATGGTGTCTGTAGATTCCTGGGAATACCCTGCTGACTTCCTGGTTATCAATCCAAAGAACCGACTAGAAGGACACCCGTTAATCCTAGGTAGACCTTGGTTGGCAACTGTCGATGCTTATATTGGATGCCAACAAGGAAACATGACAATAACAAGGGGAAACTATGTTAATAATTTAGCTTTATATCCCCCAGCCCAGCCAAGTCTATCAATAATCAAAACAAGAAAACAACATGTATCATATCTTACGAAAAATATGAGATCACCTCTAACTATAGAAAATGCTCTTGATTTCAAAGATCAAACAGAGGATGATATCATTAATAGTTTTATTAATAAACCACAAATCAGATCTCATCTGCAATGTCACATGATCAAGGCAGCATTTGATAATAAAGAAGAAGAAGATCCTTTGAAAGACATTCCTAATCAAGTAACACCCACTACTTCTGTGTACAATAGCAAGATTGTAGAAATTGAGCCGGGAAAAACTCTAAACATTAACAAAAATCTGACTGCTGAACAAGAAGAGAAATTGGCCCAACTACTGTGGAAATACAAAGCAGCCTTTGCATGGGATTACCCCGATATGAAAGGAATTGACCCTCAATTGTGTACACACCACATCTATATTGAAAAAGATGCGAGACCCATTTGCCAACCCCAAAGAAGACTAAACCCTCACCTTAAAGATATTGTGAAAGCTGAATTACAAAAACTATTGGATGTTAATTTCATCTACCCAATATGTGATAGCAAGTGGGTCTCTCCATTAGTAGTGGTACCGAAAAAGAACAGAAAGTATAGAATATGTGTAGATTACCGTGAACTTAACAAGGCAACACAAAAAGACCACTTTCCCCTTCCTTTCATTGACCAGGTATTAGACACATTGGAAGGAAAGAAATTCTTTTCTTTCCTCGATGGCTTTAGTGGATACAATCAAATCTAGATTGCCCCTGAAGACCAAGACAAAACTACTTTTACCTGTCCATGGGGGACATTTTCCTACTGAGTCTTAACTTTTGGCCTATGCAATGCCCCTGCTACATTCCAAAGGGCCATTCTCAGCATCTTTGCAGACTTAATAAATGAAGGTCTCGAAGTATATATGGATGACTTCACACCTTATGGGGATGACTTTGAGCTAGCATTAGAAAATTTAGAAAAGGTGCTGCAAAGATGTATTGACACTAGGCTTTGTTTAAGCCATGAAAAGTATCATATGATGATGACCGAAGGAGTTATCTTAGGGCATTATATTTCAGTAGCTGGAATTCAGGTGGACCCAACTAAAATTCAAATAATCTTGTTAATACCCACACCCACCACAGAAACAGAGGTACGTAGCTTTCTTGGATTTTCTGGTTACTATAGAAAATTTATAGAACATTATTCTCAAATAGATGCACCTTTATATGCACTAACTGGAAATGTTGATTTCATTTGGACAGATAAATGTTACAATGCCTTCAATGATCTGAAAAAGCTTGTTTCAATAGCCCCAGTGCTGAGGGGCCCAAATTGGAATTTCCCATTCCAAATTTCATCTGATGCCTCAGACACAAAAATTGGAGTAGTACTTGGGCAGGAGGAAGACAAGAAGCCATATGCAATCTATTACATTAGCAAAAATCTATCCCGTGCTGAATTAAATTATACTGTGACTGAGAAGGAATTTTTAGCTGTAGTACATGCTATAAATAAGTTTAGACATTATATAATTGGGTATCCTGTAGTACTATATACTGATCACTCTGCCATTAAATTTTTAGCAAAAAAACCTGTTACAAATGGAAGAGTGACGAGATGGTTGATTTTATTGCAGGAATTCAACATTACAATCAAAGATCAACCTGGGAAAGAGAACCCTGTAGCTGACTTTCTGTCAAGAATGCCAAAGCCAACAGATACAAAAGCAGTTGAAGACCACTTCACAGATGAACATATGTTCGTTGTTACCGTCAGAACCCCATGGTATGCTGATATAGCAAATTATTTGGCAATAGGTAAATTACCTAAAAATCTATCCCTTAATGAACGAAAGCAGATAATACAACGTAGTACCCGATTCTCTTCGATTGGGGGCTACCTATTTCACACAGGTGCAGATATGCAAATAAGAAGATGCGTTCGAGAGAATGAGGTATTTGATATTTTGAAAGCATGTCATGATGGGCAGTATGGCGGGCATTTTGCAGATCGTAGAATTGCCCATAAGGTTTTACGAACAGGCTATTATTGGCCTACTATCTTTAAAGATGCCAAAAAATTTGTGCAGGCCTGTGTAGCTGCCAAAGGGCAGGTCGCCCTGGGCAATCTGATGAAATGCCTTTGAACCCTCAACTAGTGATTGAACCATTTGAACACTGGGCGCTTGATTTTTTTGGCCCTATTAGCCCTGCATAAAACCAAAAAACTTACATCCTAGTTGCAACCAAATATGTTACTAAATGGGTTGAAGCAAAGGCTCTTTCAAAAGCTACAGAGGACTCTGTAATATAGTTTCTTTTCCAAATCTTTGTTCGATATGGCCTCCCAAGGGACATAATCACAAATGGAGGACCACAGTTTGTAGGTAATAAATTAGCTAAAATACTACAAAACTACCACATTCAGCACAAGATTACAACCCCATACCACCCACAGGCCAATGGCCAAGTAGAGAGCACGAACAAAGTAATTGAATCTATATTGACAAAAATCGTTGCCTCACACAGACGAGATTGGGCCTACAGATTGCCAGAAGCATTGTGGGCATATCAAACAACGTGGAGGCCCACTACGGGATATTCACCATATCAATTGGTATTTGCAAAAGAACCCATCTTTCCAATAGAATTTGAAATTCATACATTAAGAACAACTCAAAAGGTGGGTCTAGATTTAAATGAAGCCCAAGCCAAAATACTGCAGCAAATTAATGAATTAGATGAAATTAGGCTCTCTGCTCTTCAGCACATAGCATTAATCCAACAACAAAGATCAAAATGGCATGACGCCTTGATCAAAGAAAAGATCTTCCACGAAGGAGACTGGGCACTCCTATATGATTCTAGGTTTCAGGATTTTCCAGGGAAACTCCAAACACGATGGCTCGGACCCTATGAAATACAAAAAGTGCACGATAATGGCACTATTACATTAACTACCATTGATGAATTTGGGCATTCCTTTAAGGTAAACGGTCATCGAGTATGATTGTATCATAAACCTCTTACCCGGGAATCCTTTTAACAACAGTTGCGGGAAGATTCTACCATGGAAATTTTGGTTGAAAGGGATAACTCCTCCTCGACACCAGTTTATTAAATCATCTCTTTTTTAAATTTTGTAAATAAATATTGTTCATTTATTTGGATTATTTGTTTTAGGGAATTCGTTTTTTTCAAATCTCTGATTATTTCGTTTATTTTCAGTTTTCGTTGTTTGTTTCATGGAATTCTGTTTTTTTCAAAAATTCTGTTTATTTCGCTTGTTTTGAGTTTTTCTATTCCTTTCTAAAGGAACAGCACTTCTGTTGTTCCTTTCGAAAGGAACAGCAGTTCCGCAGATTGTTTCTGTTGTTCTTTTTAAAGGAACAGCATCTTTTTGAGTGGATTGTTTTTTGTTTTAGATTAGCATTTTGAGAATTTCTGATGACTCTTGTAAAGGAAAACATATTATTTATGTACAATCATACAAATTAAAGCTTACTGTAATTAGAAAATCAAAAGAAATCGTCATTTAAAAAAAAAAAAATAGTAATGATAAGAAAAAGGGAAAAGGGACATAATCAATAACATGATTTTGTTGTTTTACTACCACTGAATTAATCTGATCGATTATCCTTATCATGATTGGTTTTTTCCCATATGTTATAACTTTCTTTTATTTTTATTTATGGAGTAAGAATAAGGGCATATTCTTTTCTATTGAGATGTTCAGACTTCTTCCACCATCCCTAATCTTAAGGAGTGTTGAGCCATCCTTTATGAATAACTAGGAAAGTGCTATATGAAAAAGAAAAATATTTATATGTTTCACTAACAATTGTATGATTTGGCAGATGGAGGATAGGGGGTCTCATCAAGAGCCAGCCTACCATGATCATAAGGAAGTCAGTCAATTGGCATTCCCAACATGGCCACCAAACCAGGGATATGGTCCAATGGACAATTGAAAAAATAATGAAGTCCTTGGAACAGGAGGTCTCATCACGAGCCAGCCTACCCACTTTTCACTCCCTCCTGGTGAATGGCATTGTGATTTATCTGGTCACCAAGCCAGCACAATGGCCTCCATTATGACATTTAACAAGCACTTCCTCAGCATAAAGGACAATGGTTCCAAGGGTGAGAAAGTAACTTTGTCAAGGTTATGGACACATGTGGGCAACAGAGCTCTGCTGATGGTATTGGAGTCACATTTATACACATCAATAGTCATATTAAACCCTTTTTCCTATGTCTCTATTTAAATATCAAATTGAAGTATGAATCCTTAACCTTTGATTTCGAACCTATTATACATGAAAATCATTATAAATCGATCATATTACTTTGAAGTGGATAATAAACGCATCTGTACTTATGTTTATCTTAAGTTGTCCCTTCTCCTTATATTTGAATCATTACAAAACAATTTTATATCTATTACCGATTTATCACATGCATTGATTTCAGTAATTGCTATAATTTGATTGAATATATCATAATTATGCCTGCTTTTTCCTGTTATACTACTGTTGTACCACACTTGCCTCTCTCAATTGATGGTCGAGGGCGACCTATCATCCTTCAGAGGGGGCGTGGATGTCTACATGCAGTTCAAATCCCGATATTTCTTTACCTGTATGTGAACCAAATATCTGCATTCTAGGGAATAACAAAATTTTAACGACATTATTCCAATTCACCGTGTTGTGCTATTCCATTGTGATCACTGTGCCTTTGGGAAGAAATAACAGAGTGCAGAGACAATGGGAGGACGACCAATTCGGAGCGAGCCGCAGGTGCTAGTCGTTTCTGATGCTGCACGAGAGATTTTGGAAACACTAGGATGAATTACATATTTCACGAGGATGCAACAACCCCATGAAGCAGTGGCAACCGAGTTTTTACAAAACTTGCAAGAAGGATTTTCCATGGTTAGAGGAAGACAGATAGCTGCAGAGGTGTTTGGCATACCAGTGCAAGGAACTATATGGACTCAGAAGAAGATTAGGATTCGAGAAGCCATGAAGATTTTTCAGGATGACGGACAGACATTGGTTGTCAAAGGCAAAGGAGTTCAGCCAGCATCATTGGGAGAACCATGGATGGAATTGGCCAAGATAGTGCAGGCCTATATAACGTGTGACGGAAGGAAAGACGTGGTAAGACCTCGCCACCTTAAATTATTGGCTATATTAAAATAGAAATGCACTGTAAATTTGCCTGCATTTTTAAATTCCTTAATGCATGATATCGCTCGTAGTATAAGAAAAGCTCAGCATGTAGACATGGTGGTCAGCCACCATTTCCTAATTCGATTAATAGTGATTCATAGCCTCGCCCAACAACAGACCAGCTGGGAGGAGTTGATATTCTCCATTGATGGAGGGTTAGCCTTACCTGCCCCGAAATAGAAGAGAATGGTTGGCTCAATAGCTGAGCCATCAACTCACAGATAGTCCCTCTGTTTAAAACGACGTAAGGGGATGATGGAAGGACTTCCGAGCAGCAATAGCCAGCCTCTGGAATTGCACAGCTCAGAGGACGAACAACCTCCAAAATTGGAGGGAGGAAGTCCTCGTACTGATGAAGAAGAGGAAATGGAAGGATAAATTCTATATTCGGACGAAGAAGAAATAAGTCACCACACCAGTGGTGAGAAACAATCCAGTGCAGAGGAAGGAAATACTGAGGAAGAGGAAATTGAAGGAGAAATTCGATATTCGGATGAGGAAGAAGGAAGCTATCATACCTGTGAGGAGAATGAAGATAATCACAGCAGCAACAAAGAAGGAACAGAGCCTCCCGAAAATGCTACTGTAAGCCCTTTACAGGAAGACCAATTGGCCCAAATTCTGGCCAATATGAGTGACTACGTGCAGCCTCATAGCCCTTTGTTTTGGGCTCATGGTATTTTTTTGGCTCATGGTATTGAAAAAAGGGGCTCATGGTATTGAAAAAGGGTAAACCTATATAAAGAGAAGAAATTCATTATGCAAATCAGGAGTGTGGGTGCAAGATGTCTAAGCTTGAATGAATAATTCTCTCTGAAGTATATCTGAATGGAAAGGGTTATAGTTGGATGATAGATCTGAATGTATGATGCACCAATGATGAAGAAGGGGATCTAGATCTGAAATGTACTTGTATATGCTAGATCTACTTATGGAAGACTTAGATCTGAAATGAGGCGAACATCTGTCTGAAGTAAAATGGGAACTCTAAATTGAATATCTGATCTGAAGAAGTATGCTGCTCTATAATGGTTGAAGATCTATACGCTAGTTCGCCGCAGAAGAAGCACGTATATACGCAGCTTCGATGAAGAGAAAGCGCGTATGCGCAATGAAATATGTACAGAGGTATACGCTGGTTTATGTGAACGTAAGCGCGTATATACGCGACATCAGTGAAGGAAAAGTGCGTATGCAAACTAGGGTTTGCTGAAGACTATGGTAAGAAATGTCTGATTTGTTTTGCTAGTTTACTAATATCTGTCAGTGAGTTATATGTATCTGTTTCATGGTTGACTGTGCTTCAAAGTATGGAGTGGGTCTAGTATGAAAATATGATTAAATGTGGCCTGCAAGTGGTGTCCTAAAGAAAGATTTGGATCCAGTGTGAAAATTGATGAAACTTGGTCCATAGAGGTGCTGAGGGTTGTAGCCTTCAGTCAGGTTGTAGTAGCTCCCTTCCAGGTGAGGCTGGTAAACGAGATCAGGGGTCGTAGCTCCCTTCCAGGTGAGGCTGGTAAACGAGAGCAGGGGGTCGTAGCTCCCTTCCAGGAGAGTCTGGTAAACGAGTCAGGGGGTTGGAGCTCCCTTCCAGGAGAGGCTGGTAAATGAGCGCAGGTGGGTGCCTGCGTGCTGGTAGAGTCTGCACCAGCACATATGTTGTAATATTTTTTCTCTATAATAAAATATTGAAGGCTGAGCAACTGCAGCGGTGGTTTTCTCCCGACTTGGGTTTCCACCTAAAAATCCTGGTGTTCATGTGTGATTCTTTGTGTGATAGTTTATTCTGTTCTTACTGCACATGTTTACTATTTATAGAACATCTAATAAATGAATTATGGAATTATGTAAGTGAAGAACTAATGGCATAATTAGATCTCTGGGTATACGCGAGTTTCATGAAGGATATCCACGTGTATACGCTAGTTGGCTTCAGCAAAGTAGCGTATGGGTTTTAGAGCATGAAAGAGTAAAAAGTTTGAATATGCTGTAAATACTGATTCACCCCCCCTTCTCAGTATTTTTCCCAACAATTGGTATCAGAGCAGGTCCTTGTGCAGAAGCTTGATCGCTTAAAGGAGATCCGTCGCAATGGGAAGTCAAGAAGGAGTAATGTCTATAAAGCCACCTCTATTCAATGGAAGCAATCTGATATTCTGGAAGGTATGAACAAAAGCATATCTTGGTGCAAATGTATGGGCAATCGTGGAAGAAGGTTATCAATACCCAGCAAGTATTCCTACCGATGCAGCAGAAAGGAAGAAGTATGAAATCAATGCCAAAGCAGTGAATGTCTTGTTAGGAAGCATGTCTGAATCAGAACTTGCTAAAGTGATGCAGCTACATTCAGCAAAAGAAATATGGGACAAAATCATTCTGAGCTATGAAGGAGACACAAAGGTAAAAAGTGCAAAACTCCAAACTCTTAGAATTGAATATGAAAATTTGAAGATGCATAGTGGTGAAAGTGTTGCCAGTTTCTTTCTCCGTCTAGATGATATTGTAAATCGCATGAGAAATTTGGGTGAAACCATAACTGATACTACTCTGGTAGAAAAATTCTTAAGATCCTTGACTTCAAGATTTGATTCTAAAGTTTCAGCTATTGAAGAAAGGCAAGATCTGCAAACTCTTACTATTGTTCAATTACATGGTATTTTGACTGCTTTTGAAATGAGACAAGGAGGTCCTTCTCAAATCAGAGAAGCTTCTTTTAAGGTGTCTGCAAAAGGAAAGGAAAAGGAAGTTTTCAAAGAAACCAGCTATATATCCGAAGAAGAAGAAGCGAATTTTGTGAGAAAACTCCAACTAGGCACTGGAAGATTCAAAGGTAAGCTTCCCTTCAAATGTTTTGAGTGTGGAAAAGTTGGTCACTATGCTGCTAAATGTCCTTATAAAGAAAAACATGGTAAAGGGAAACAATTTGAAAAGAGGAAGAGTTTCTATGCAAATGAAGATGATGATGAAGTGTCCAGTGAAGATGAAGAAGATTCTGACCATGATCTGAAAGTGCTCATGGCAAAGAAGCAAAAGAAGAAGTCTACTCGAAACAAAAAGATCTCTCAGAAAACATGGTTAGCAGAAATTGAATCAGATAGTGATTGCGGTCCTGATTGTCTCATTGGTACAATGAATGGTGAAGATAGTGAAAGTAAAGTTGTGGATCTAGAAGAAGCTATCAAGATAAAAGTTGAAGAACAACAAAAGGAAACTGATAAGAAAGATTCTATCTACAATGAGATGATCTCTCAAATGAAAGATCAAATAGAAATGCTGAATGGACAGATGGACAAGTATCAAAGGTTTCATACTTATGCATCCAATCGAATTAAAGAACTAGAAGCAGAAATCAACGATCAAAATGCAGATCTCGAAAAGTCAAGCAAGAAGAATGAAGGACTTGAAGCTGCAATCATCTCTCTGCAAGCAAATCTTGAAGCATCAAGTAAGAAGAATGAGGAACCTCTACAAACATTTGAAAAGGAAGGCCTTGAAGCAGAAATCATCTCTCTCAAAGAAGATCTGGAAAAATCAAATAAGAGGAATGAAGAGCTGCAACAAACATGTGAAGAAAACTAAAATTGGTTGAAAGAAGAGATTCTAAATCTGAAGGATCAAGTAGAAGATGGAAGAATGAAAGAAGAAAGCATGGCAAAGCAATGTCAAGCCTTGGAGGTTGAGGTAAACATTCTCAAAGGTAAATTAGAAGAAAATGTTAAAATTTTGAGGTTTCAAGATAGTACTAACATTTTGGACAACATTCTGAGTAATCAAAGGTCTCCTGCTATCAAACTTGGTCTTGGTTTCCAAGAAATTGTTAAAGGAAAATCTAGCTCACAAGGAAGTGCTAAAACTTCAGAGGATGACAATGCAAAACCTGAAGTGTTGAAAGAGACAAAAGGTCAACCAACAATGATGAAATCTCAAAGGAAATCAGTCAATAAAGTTGAATTCTTTAAATGTCATAATCATGGGCATGTTGCAGCAAATTGCAGGAGCAGATCATTTCAGCCTCAAACAAATAGTTCCTACATAGAAAGGTACTCTAGTTTCTTCAAGGGATATTGTTTTTCATGTAACAAGTATGGACATAAAGCAGCTGATTGTAAAAGGAGGAAGATTAGAAATACTCATTATGATTCTTATGCTTATTTCTCTAGACACATGAGATGTTATTTCTGTAACAAGTATGGACATGTAGAAAAGGAATGTAGGTTGAACAGATCTGAGAAAGTGGACAACTTTCAGCACACAGTTAGGAAGTTCAAGCAAGTTCGGAAAAATATGGAGAACCGATCAGAAACATAGGGAATTCTGACCCTACTGCAGTCATCCGCTTCTGAAGCTGACTTTTCTTATTGACTGCAGGAATGATGTGGGATACATTATGAGATTTAGTAATGTATCATCACAGGGGGAGCAATGCATGATGACTCTCATGGTTGATTTGATTATTTTGGTTATGTTTACTTCTGACAGCGCATCTGATGTGGAAAGGACAGGTACAGGAGGTACAAACTCAGGAGGAAATGAAGGAAGATGAAAATTTTCTATGCTTCACTTTCCATACGCGGGTTATATTAACAAAAGTCACGTATACACGCGAGTTTCATCAGACACAGTCGCGTATGCATTGATGATAAGAGAATTTATATGCTAGCTGAAGATCTGGAGTAGAGGCTTAGGGGGAGGGGAGTAACAGTCTGATTGTTAATAACTGTATTATTGACTCTATATCAGCTTAATTTCTCATTTTTAAATAATGATGACATGATACTTGGTTACTTATGTTGAAGATTATGGATGAGTCCTGGTTGATTGATGATGAAGAGTATTCGTTGCTGAGATGAAAGTATTATAAATCAGAGATAAGGACAAATCATGCGGAGATTGTTGCTGATGACTTGCTGATAAAGGTATTTAGGTTGCACTAGTTAAGGAGGAGCACTAATTCAGGGGGAGTAGCAGGTTGAATTCTAATGATTGCATTGTTGGCAATATGACTGATTATTCTTGGTCATTGTGATACTCATGCTTAATGATGACTTGGTACATGGTTTATTATGATGAGATTTTGATCCCGGTTTACTTAAAAGTATCTTTTGTGTTGGAAGTCGTTTGATTCAGAAATAAATCATGCAGAGCTTTGTTACTATGGTTGAGATATTTTTCCTACATATGTTACTTCATGTTAAATCCTGAAGATCTTGATGATATTGGACCACATGGATGATTGATTGACACATATTTGAAGATGTTGTATGATAATCTCTCTTGGAAAGATTGTATTGATGCTGCAAACAATATGAAGGCTTGGTTACTAATGTGCTTATGCTACAACTGTTGGATGATGCTTGAAGACACAACTGCGCTGTTCTATCTATCTGTAGTCTAGGGAAGCATTCAAAAGAAGCTGAACACTGTCTTTCTCTCACAGAGGATCAGATCTAGTTAAAATTTAGAAGATGGAATTGGATACGTGGGTTTCCTGAAACACAGTCGCGTATATACGCGAGTTCATGCACAGAAAACCGCGTATGTCTGATTGCTAACATTTTTTAGTTTGGAGTCAGCTCTCCTTAGCACAGCTGCAGTGCTGTTTGGTATCTCTGATACTGTCTGGTATCTCAGGTGGTGTTCCGGTTCTCATAATTCTATTTCTAGTGATTTGATGAAGATGTTTTGATGATTTGTTGGTGAAAGTGTTCAGGATGCACAAACTAAGGGGGAGCCTTAGTCATATTCAAAGGATGCTTGGATGCACATTTTCAGGGGGAGCCCTAGTCTTACTGAGTATAATGCATTGTTGGCATTATGATGGTTCTGAAATATGTTCTCTTTCTTGAGGAATTTCTGGTGTTGGTCATAAATGGTCATATTTATATTTTGGTGAAAAGGTCTTGTTGAGACCCATGATGTAAAATTGTAATATTCAGTCATGTAAAGGACTTGTCAAATTTGTAAACCCACTTGGTTGGGTAGCTGAGTCAAATTTTGTAAACCCACTTAGTTGGGTAGCTGAGTTGAAATGTGTAAACCCACTTGGTTGGGTACTTGAGTCTTATATGTAAATCCACTTGGTTGGATATTTGATGTAAGTATGAGTCTTTGGTGATAGGAAATTCATAGAGTCATGTACTTCATTGGAAAATATGTTTGAAGATTCAGCATGAACTCAGGGGGAGCTTGGTCACTTCAGTATATATCAGATCTGTAGAACGCTTCTTCCACATGAGGAGAAAAGGGGGAGAGTATGTTGATTGTTGATCCGCCCTTTGCCCTTGATGTCAAAGGGGGAGAGTGACATGGTGTTTGAATGAAGAGAAAGAATGGTGTCAAAATGGAGAGAGTGACATGGTGTCTTTGTATTCTTAATGTACTTATCTGTTGTGGTAACTAAACACCATCGTGGTTGCCATCAAGTCCAAAGGGGGAGATTGTTGGCAATATGATGCAGAGTGTTGTCCTTGATGGCAACCCACTGAATGAAGATGAAGACATGTGACTGTTGACATGTGTTGTCCTTGATGGAAATCCACCTGATGAAGTTATTCTTGACTTGATGGACTTGGTAAATGATGTAAATTTGATGTGATATGATGTTTGTTGACAATATGATGCTAAGTGTTGTCCTTGAAAGGCAACCCACTTGATGAAGATGATGGCAACTTACTTGATGAAGTTGTGCTTGCTAGAATATGTTCTTGATGAAGAAAATATGATGTATCTACAGTGTGTACAGAAGGAAATGAAGAAAGGAATTCAGAATGTGCTCAAAGTATGATAAAAAGAGTATGTCTCAAGGCATACGCGGATATGTCTAGGGGAAGTCGCGTATGCACGCGGGAAAGAACGTTATAAGTCGCGTATGGGAAAAAGCGCTCAAAAAGTGCAAACCCAGGGGTGACCACCATGGTATTGACCCATTGTATTGGGTAATGATCCGCCTAATTGACCCCGTCCAGGAATACCATCGGAAGTAATGTAGTTTTGGGCTCATGGTATTGTTTTGGCTCATGGTATTGAAAAAAAAAGGGGCTCATGGTATTGAAAAAGGATAAACCTATATAAAGAGATGAAATTCATTATGCAAATCATGAGTGTGGGTGCAAGATGTCTGAGCTTGAATGAATACTTCTCTCTGAAGTAGATCTGAATGGAAAGGGTTACACTTGAATGATAAATCTGAATGTATGATGCACTAATGATGAAGAAGGGGATCTAGATCTGAATTGCACTTGTATTTGCTAGATCTGATTATGGAAGGCTTAGATCTGTGATGAGGCGAACATCTAGGCGAACATCTGTCTGAAGTGAAAGGGTAAATCTGAACTGTATATCTGATCTGAAGAAGTATGCTGCTCTATAATGATTGAAGATCTATATGCTACTTCGCCGCAGTGGAAGCGCGTATATATGTAGCTTCGCTGAAGAGAAAGTGCGTATGCGCAATAAAATACATACAGAGGTATACGCTGGTTTGTGTGGACGGAAGCACGTATATACGCGACATCAGTGAAGTAAAAGCGCGTATGCAAACTAGGGTTTGCTGAAGCAAAGGGTATGAAATATCTGATCTGTTCTGTTGTGTTTCTGCTATCTGATCTGTGTTGATATGTATCTGTTGATGATGTATGTTCGTGCTTAAAAGTATGGAAAGGGTTCGGTCTGGAAATATGATGAATTATGGCCTGCAAGTTGTGTTCTATTGAAGTGGTTGGATCCAGTGTGAAAATTGATGAAACGTGGTCCAAGGTGGTGCTGAGGGTTGTAGCCTTCAGTCAGGGGGTCGTAGCTCCCTTCCAGGTGAGGCTGGTAAATGAGATCGGGGGGTCGTAGCTCCCTTCCAGGTGAGGCTGGTAAACGAGATCGGGGGGTCGTAGCTCCCTTCCAGGAGAGGCTGGTAAACGAGTCAGGGGTTGGAGCTCCCTTCCAGGAGAGGCTGGTAAACGAGCGCAGGTGGGTGCCTGCGTGCTGGTCAAGTCTGCGCCAGCACATATGTTGTAATATGTTTTCTCTATAATAAAATATTGAAGGCTGAGCAACTGCAGCGGTGGTTTTCTCCCGACTTGGGTTTCCACCTAAAAATCCTGGTGTTCATGTGTGATGCTTTGTGTGATGGTTTATTCTGTTCTTACTGAACATGTTTACTGTTTATAGAACATCTAATAAATGAATGATGGAATTATGTAAGTGAAGAACTAATGGCATAATTAGATCTCTGGGTATATGCGAGTTTCATGAAGGATATCCGCGTGTATACGCTAGTTGGCTTCAACAAAGTAGCGTATGGGTTTTAGAGCATGAAAGAGTAAAAATTTTGAATATGCTGTAAATACTGATTCACCCCCCCCGCCCCCCCTCTCAGTATTTTTCCCAACAATTGGTATCAGAGCGGGTCCTTGTGTAGAAGCTTGATCGCTTAAAGGAGATCCGTCGCAATGGGAAGTCAAGAAGGAGTAATGTCTATAAAGCCACCTCTATTCAATGGAAGTAATCTGATATTCTGGAAGGTACAAACAAAAGCATATCTGCAAAGTCTTGGTGCAGATGTATGGGCAATCGTGGAAGAAAGTTATCAATACCCAGCAAGTATTCCTACCGATGCAGCAGAAATGAATAAGTATGAAATCAATGCCAAAGCAGTGAATGTCTTGTTAGGAAGCATGTCTTAATCAGAATTTGCTAAAGTGATGCAGCTACATTCAGCAAAATAAATATGGGACAAAATCATTCTGAGCTATGAAGGAGACACAAAGGTAAAAAGTGCAAAACTCCAAACTCTTAGAATTGAATATGAAAATTTGAAGATGCATAGTGATGAAAGTGTTGCCAGTTTCTTTCTCCGTCTAGATGATATTGTAAATCAGATGAGAAATTTGGGTGAAACCATAACCGATACTACTCTGGTGGAAAAAGTCTTAAGATCCTTGACTTCAAAATTTGACTCTAAAGTTTCAGCTATTGAAGAAAGGCAAGATCTGCAAACTCTTACTATTGTTCAATTACATGGTATTTTGACTACTTTTGAAATGAGACAAGGAGGTCCTTCTCAAATCAGAAAAGCTGCTTTTAAGGTGTCTGCAAAAGGAAAGGAAAAGGAAGTTGTCAAAGAAACCAGATATATATCCAAAGAGGAAGAAGCGAATTTTGTGAGAAAACTCCAACTAGGCACTGGAAGATTCAAAGGTAAGCTTCCCTTCAAATGTTTTGAGTGCGGAAAAGTTGCTCACTATGCTGCTAAATGTCCTTATAGAGAAAAACATGGTAAAGGGAAACAATTTGAAAAGAGGAAGAGTTTCTATGCAAATGAAGATGATGATGAAGTGTCCAGTGAAGATGAAGAAGATTTTGACCATGATCTAAAAGTGCTCATGGCAAAGAAGCAAAAGAAGAAGTCTACTCGAAACAAGGAGATCTCTCAGAAAACATGGTTAGCAGAAATTGAATCAGATAGTGATTGGGGTCCTGATTGTCTCATTGGTACAATGAATGGTGAAGATAGTGAAAGTAAAGTTGTGGATCTAGAAGAAGCTATCAATATAAAAGTTGAAGAACAACAAAAGGAAACTGATAAGAAATATTCTATCTACAATGAGATGATCTCTCAAATGAAAGATCAAATAGAAATGCTGAATGGACAGGTGGAAAAGTATCAAAGGTTTCATACTGATGCATCCAATCGAATTAAAGAACTAGAATCGGAAATCAACAATCAAAATGCAGATCTCGAAAAATCAAGCAAGAAGAATGAAGGACTTGAAGCTGCAATCATCTCTCTGCAAGCAGATCTTGAAGCATCAAGTAAGAAGAATGAGGAACCTCTACAAACATTTGAAAAGGAAGGCCTTGAAGAAGAAATCATCTCTCTCAAAGAAGATCTGGAAAAATCAAATAAGAGGAATGAAGAGCTACAACAAACATGTGAAGAAAACGAAAATTGGTTGAAAGAAGAGATTCTAAATCTGAAGGATCAAGTAGAAGATGGAAGAATGAAAGAAGAAAGCATGACAAAGCAATGTCAAGCCTTGGAGGTTGAGGTAAACATTCTCAAAGGTAAATTAGAAGAAAAGGTTAAACTTTTGAGGTTTCAAGATAGTACTAGTATTTTGGACAATATTCTGAGTAATCAAAGGTCTCCTGCTATCAAACTTGGTCCTGGTTTCCATGAAACTGTTAAAGGAGAATCTAGCTCACAAGGAAGTGCTAAAAATTCAGAGGATGTCAATGCAAAACCTGAAGTGTTGAAAGAAACAAAAGGTCAACCAACAATGATGAAATATCAAAGGAAATCAGTCAATAAAGTTGAATGCTTTAAATGTCATAATCATGGGCATGTTGCAGCAAATTGCAGGAGCAGATCATTTCAGCCTCAAACAAACAGTTCCTACATAGAAAGGTACTCTGGTTTCTTCAAGGGATATTGTTTTTCATGTAACAAGTATGAACATAAAGCAGCTGATTGTAAAAGGAGGAAGATTAGAAATACTCATTATGATTCTTATGCTTATTTCTCTGGACACATGAGATGTTATTTATGTAACAAGTATGGACATGTAGAAAAGGAATGTAGGTTGAACAGATCTGAGAAAGTGGACAACTTTCAGCACACAGTTAGGAAGTTCAAGCAAGTTTGGAAAAAGATGGAGAACCGATCAGAAATGTAGGGAATTCTGACCCTACTGCAGTCATCCGCTTCTGAAGCTGACTTTTCTTATTGACTGCAGGAATGATGTGGGATACATTATGAGATTTAGTAATGTATCATCACAGGGGGAGCAATGCATGATGACTCTCATGGTTGATTTGATTATTCTGGTCATGTTTACTTCTGACAGCGCATCTGATGTGGAAAGGACAGGTACAGGAGGTACAAACTCAGGAGGAAATGAAGGAAGATGAAAATTCTCTATGCTTCACTTTCCATACGTGGGTTATATTAACAAAAGTCACGTATACACGCGAGTTTCATTAGACATAGTCGCGTATGCATTTATGATAAGAGAATTTATATGCTAGCTGAAGATCTGGAGCAAGAGGCTCGTGGGGGAGTAACTGATCGATTGTTAATAACTCGTATTATTGACTCTATATCGGCTTAATTTCTCATTTTTAAATAATGATGACATGATACTTGGTTACTTATGTTGAAGATTATGGATGAGTCCCTGGTTGCTTGATGATGAAGAGTATTCATTGCTTGAGATGAAAGTCTTATAAATCAAAGATAAGGACAGATCATGCAGTAGATTGTTGTTGATGACTTGCCGATAAAGGTATTCAGAGTTGCACTAGTTAAGGAGGAGCACTAGTTCAGGGGGGGAGCAAAGTGGTTGAATACTAATGATTGCATTGTTGGCAATATGACTTGCTTATTCTTGGTTATTGTGATACTCATGCTTAATGATGACTTGGTACATGGTTTATCATGATGAGATTTTGATCCCGGTTCACCGAAAAGTATCTTTTGTGTTCACACATGGATGAGTTGGAAGTCGTTTGATTCAGAAATAAATCATGCGAGAGCTTTGTTACTATGGTTGAGATCTTTTGCCTACATATGTTACTTCATGTTAAATCTTGAAGATCTTGATGATATTGGACCACATGGATGATTGCTTGACACATATTTGAAGATGTTGTTTTGGTATGATAATCTCTCTTGGAAAGATTGTATTGATGCTGCAAAGAATATGAAGGCTTGGTTACTAATGTGCTTATGCTACAACCATTGGATGACGCTTGAAGACACAACTGCATCTGTTCTATCTATCACGTAGTCCAGGGAAGCATTCAAAAGAAGTCGAACACCTGTCTTTTTCTCACGAGAGGATCAGATTTGGTTAAAATTTAGAAGATGGAATTGGATACGCGGGTTTCCTAAAGCGAGTCGCGTATATACGCGAGTTCATGCACGAGAAAACCGTGTATGTCCGATTGTTGACATTTTTTATGTTTGGAGTCGCTCTCTTCAAAGACACTGGTAGAGGCTATTTGGTATCTCCGATATCGTTTTGGTATCTCTCGGTGGTGTTCCAGCTTCTCATAATTCTATGTCTAATGTTTTGATAAAGATGCCTTGATGATTTGTTGGTGAAAGTGTTTAGGATACACAAACTAAGGGGGAGCCTTAGTCATATGAAAAGGATGCTTGGATGCACGGATTCGTGGGGGAGAATTAGCGTTGCCGAGTATAATGCATGGTTGGCATTATGATGGTTCCGAAATATGTTCTCTTTCTTGAGGACTTTATCGGTGTTGATTATGAAAAGTCATATTTGTAACTTGGTGAAAAGGTCCCTGTTGAGACCCATGATGTAAAAAATTGTAATATTCGATCATGTAAGGACTTGTCATTTTTGTAAACCCACTTGGTTGGGTAGCTGAGTCAAATTTGTAAACCCACTTGGTTGGGTAGTCGAGTCTCATATGTAAATCCACTTGGATGGATCTTTGATGTAAGTATGAGTCATTGGTGATAGGAATGTCATAGAGTCATGTACTTCATTGAAAAAAAAATTTGTTTGAAGATTCAAAGCATGAACTCGGGGGGAGCTTGGTCACTTCGGGATATATCGGATCTTCGAACGCTTCTTCCACATGAGGAGAAAAGGGGGAGATTATGTTGGTTTTGGTCCGCCCTTTGCCCTTGATGTCAAAGGGGGAGAGTGACATGGTGTTTGAATGAAGAGAAAGAATGGTGTCAAAAATAGAGAGAATGACATGGTGCCATTGTATTCTTAATGTACCTATCTGCTGTAGTAACCAAACACCATCGTGGTTGCCATCAAGTCCAAAAGGGGAGATTGTTGGCAATATGATGCAGAGTGTTGTCCTTGATGGCAACCCACTGAATGAAGATGAAGACATGAGACTATTGACATGTGTTGTCCTTGATGGAAAACCAACTGATGGACACCTAATGGACTTGGTAAATGATGTAAATCTAATATGAAATGATGTTTACTAACAATATGATGCTGAGAGTTTTCCTTGAATGGCAACCCACTTGATGAAGATGATGGCAACTTACTTGATGAAGTTGGGCTTGATAGAATATGTTCTTGATGAAGTAAATCTGATGTATCTACAGTGAGTACAGAAGGCAATGAAGAAAGGATTTCAGCATGTGCTAAATCTATGGTGAAAAGAGTATGTCTCAAGGCATACGCGGATATGTCTAGGAGAAGTCACGTATGCACGCGGGAAACAACGTTCCAGAGTTGCGTATGGGCAAAAGCGCTCATAAAGTGCAAAACCAGGGGGTAACCACCATGGTATTGACCCATTGTATTGGGTAATGATCCGCCTAATTGACCCCGTCCCGGGAATACCATCGAAGTAATGTAGTTTTGGGCTCATGGTATTGTTTTGGCTCATGGTATTGAAAAAGGGGCTCATGGTATTGAAAAAAGGTAAACCTATATAAGGAGAAGAAATTCATTGTGCAAATCGGGTGTGTGAGAGCAAGATGTCCGAGCTTGAATGAATACTTCTCTCGTGAAGTATATCCGTATGGAAAGTGTAAAGGTTTGATGATAGATCCGAATCTATGATGCACTTATTAAGAAATGATGAAGCAGGGATTTCTAGATTTGAAATGTACTTGTATTTTCTAGATCCGTGTTTATGGAGTGATTAGATCTATGATGAGGCAAACATACCGTCCGAAGTAAGGGTTGAATCTCGGACCGAATGTCCGATCTAAAGAAGTATGCAGCTCGTAATGATTGAAGATCCATACGCTACTTTTCCCTGAGAGGAAGTGCGTATATACGCGGCTTCGCCGAAGAAAAAAGCGCGTATGCGCAGTGAAGTTTATGTACGGATGTATACGCTAGTTTATATGAACAGAGAAACGCGTATATACGCGACATCGAGAAAGGGAAACGCGTATGCAAACTAGGGTTTGCTGAAGTATGGGGTATGCAATGTCTCGATCTCGAGTCTGCGTTCGTTTTAGCTATCTCGTTGTTGATGTTTGATCGTGCTTAAATGTATGAAGAGGGTCCAGCTTTGAAAATATGATGAAACGTGGCTCGCAAGTTGTGTTCTAAAGGAAGCTTTGGATCTAGTGTGAAAATTGATGAAACATGGTCCATAGAGGTCGTCCGAGGGTTGTAGCCTTCGATCGGGGGTTGAAGCTCCCTTCCAGTGAGGCTGTAAACGAGAGCAGGGGGTCGTAGCTCCCTTCCGGGTGAGGCCGGTAAACAAGATCGTGGGGGTCGTAGCTCCCTTCCCGAGGAGAAGGTGGTAAACGAGTCGGGGGGTTGGAGCCCCCTTCCGAGAGAGGCCGGTAAACGAGCGTAGGTGGGTGCACTCGCGTGCCGGTAGAGTCGCACCGGCACATATGTTGTAAGATGTTTTCTCTATAATAAAATATTGAAGGTCGAGCAAGCTGCAGCGGTGGTTTTTCTCCCGACTTGGGTTTCCACCTAAAATTTACGGTGTTCATGTGTGATGCTTTGTGTGATGGTTTATTACTCGTTCTTACTACACATGTTTACTCGTTTATAGAACATCTAATAAATGAATGATGGAATTATGTAAGTGAAGAATTAATGGCATAATTAGATCTCCGGGTATACGCGAGTTTCATGAAGGATATCCGCGTGTATACGCTAGTTGGCTTCAGAAAAAGTAGCGTATGGGTTTTAGAGCATCAAAAAAGTAAAAAGTTTGAATATACTGTAAATACTTGATTCACCCCCCCCTCTCGGTATTTTCCCAACAAAGATCGCAAAAACATCCTAAAATATCACAAAATGTGACAAAAGATCACATAAGACCATAAACCATATTAAAAGATGACGAAGATGGTGAAAATTCATGAAATATTGTGAAGTATATGAAACATCCTAAAATATTGCAAAAGACAGCCAAATATAACGAAATACTGTAAAACATCCTAAAATATCACGAAAGATGACAAAACATTGTGAAATATGACAAAAAATCACAAAAGATCACGAAAGATCGTGAAATGTCGTAGAAAATGATGAAAGATGACAAAAGATCGTGAAAGATGATGAAACATCAAGAAATTCAGCAAAACATCCTAAAAGATAATGAAAGATCTTGAAAGAAGACAAAACTTTGCGAAAGATGATGAAAAATCATGAAATATCATGAAATACCACAAAAGACGTGAAAATTCATGAAAGATCGCAAAACATCCCAAAAGATGACGAAAGATGACAAAAAATCATGAAATATCATAAAATATGATGAAAAATGATGAAAAAACACGAAATATCACTGAAACCCTAAAAGATGAAGAGAGATCACAAAAGACCGCAAAATATTGCAAAAGACAATGAAAGATCGTCAAAGATCACGAAAGATGACAAAAGATGATGAAAGAACATGAAATACCATAAAAGATAGTGAAGATCGTGAAAAATGATGAAATACCAAGAAAGACCATGAGAAATCCTAAAAGATCGCAAAATATGAAAAAATATTGCTAAATATGATGAAACATGATGAAAGATCGCAAAAGATGATGAAAGATCACTAAAGATCGTGAAAGATGAATAAAAATCACAAAGACCACAAAAAATCCTAGAATATCACGAATGATGATGATATATCAGAAAAGATGACAAAAAGTTGTTGAGATTCAACAAGATGATGAGCTTAATGAAAATGAGTCGCCTTCACTAAGTGGGCCCGCGGGCTATTTTTAGGTGCAAATCTATTTTTAGACTATGTCTAATTTTAGACATGGTGATCATATTTTAGAAGTTGCAGGATGTTATTTGTGGATGTTTGGTCAAGTTGGAAAAATAGATGAAATTCTATTTTTAGAATATTCGGCAAAGTCTATTTATAGATCATCGATCTAAAAATAGAAGTTTCGATTATTATTAGCTCTTAATAATAATCCGACAATAAACATCAACTTATTCTCTTGGAGCACTTAATTTCAGTGTACAGATTTGGAAAATCAGTGGGCTGAAGGAATTACGCAATTCCTAGGGTTTACTGGTGGTTCATACACGGAGGACTCAGTTAGAACTGAAGTGGCAAAGTTATGACAGAGTTGGAAGAGTATTTCATGGATTTGTTATTCAGTTTAACTCAGTTAATGGAGTTAAACTCAGTTGAGCTAGTTGTATTTAGTCTAACTGAATGATACACTAGTGAGAGTGAAGTGAATTAATTAGTTAATTAATTCACAAATAATAACTCATTAATCAACTGAACAAATACATCAGTTAACTATAGTGCATGTCAGTTATGGAGACCCAGTGGAGAGATAGGTGAAAGGGCAAGATGGACTATCTGTTGTGACTATAGTGATGAATTGATTGCACCACACACACATTGGATTTGCCAGTGAGGATTTCGCAGTCAAGGAAAGGGTAATTCGAATTCATTCAAAGCTATTCTTCAGCAGGGATTGCATAGTGAAGGCATGTTATCAGGTGGCAAGAAATCAGTGCATGGATTTGTAGATTTCTTCTTATTAGTGTGTGACGATTGATTGTACTGATAGCTTGATGTACTAAGCTTTGTATGAGATTTTTACATGATCTCCATGATACATAATATATGATATTTGGGGTTTTCAGCTTCAGGCTTTCCCATTAAACAACTGTGTTATGTGCGATTGTTTTTATTGCTTAATGTGTTTGCAATTGATTTTAATTTCCACAAAATATTAACAATGGAAGGATTATGTATTTAGCAAGAAGATAAAATATTGTTAGATCAAGAGAATCTGGATATATACATGAATCTTGTACATAATTTCTACATGGTATCGAAGCAGTGTTAATTCTTGAAGATTTCAATTGTGAATAATTGTTGAGTTTGTGCTGGTGGACAATTCAAATTTGCTGCATAAAATTCTTGGTGCGACAGTTGAGTATACATTGAAATGTCTTTCAATGGGTTGCGATTGGAGTATACCCTTGATGGGATCTCAAATTACATAGCCTGGAAGGATAGGATGGAGGCAGTGCTAGAGGATAATGGACTGAAGGAGCTCATCGATAGCGATGTTCCTAAGCCGGGATCTAGCAATGCTGCATTACTTGACACATGGAAAAAGAAGGTAGCAAAGACAAGAAGAATTATGTTGGAAGGTGTGAAGGACCATATTGTGTCCAGAATTCATGGGAAAGCTACTCCATTTGCAATGTGGAAGGCTTTGACATATTTTTTCCAAAGCAGCAGCTACTAGAGGAAGTTAGCGTTAAAATATAAGCTCAGAAAAATAAAAATGGAGAAGGGCGACAGTATTCCAAAATATCTCACGAAGTTTGTCCACTGTAGGGATGAACTGGGAAGTGTGGGGATTACTGTTGATGATGAAGACTTGGTGAGTTTGGCTCTCCTTGGGCTTCTGAAGAGTTTTCATAGCTACGAAGACTCTGTCAATGGACGGGAGAAACTACCAGGATGGGAGAAACTTTGGTCGAATCTTGTGCAGAAAGAGATAAGGCGAAGTACCAGGGATGGCTCTTCATCAAAGAATGAAGATGAAGAAAATTTCACTTTGGCCACCAAATAAAGGAAAGGGAAGGGGAAGAAATTTCTTTCAAAATCTGAAGCTAAAGGCAAGAAGCAAGATTTGTCCAAGGTAAAGTGTTTTCACTGTCACAAACATGGGCATTTCGCCACTAACTGCCCACAGAAGAAGAAGAAGAACAAGAAGGTTTTTGGAGCTACAACTGGAGAGGCCTTAGCCTCGCAATTTGAACTTTATTTCTCTTTGATCGCATGCTTGGTTTCAAGCTATATGGGATCGGTGTGGTATCTTGAGAGTGGTGCGTCTTTCCATATGACGGGAGACAAGGATTTGTTTAGTGACTTGGAGGAGAAGGAACTTCAAATGCATATAGAGATGGGCGACGATGGTCGATACAGTGCGACCGGAATTGGGACCATTACCTTTGAGAGGGATTCAGGTAATCCATTTTTGTTGAAAGATGTTATGCATGTTCCAGGTTTGAAGAAGAACTTGGTCTCGGTCGCAATGTTGGAAGACAGAGGTTATGACGGTGTTTTCAGCGAGAGAAAATCTTTCCTGCGACATAAAATAATGGGTCAAACCAAGAGGATAGGGATTCGAGTTAAGAATCTCTACAAGCTAGAGGTAGATGGATGTGCTGCAATGATGGGCAAAGCAGAAGAAGTGGTGAGCCAAGATGAGGGCGAATTATGGCACAAGATATTGGGCCATCTTCACCATGGCGTTTTGAATATTTTGTAGAAGATTTCTACTGGACTTCCCAAGGGTACTCTTGTGCAGTCAGATAATTGCAAGGGATGTACGATGGGTAAGTTTGTGAATACCACCTTTCATGAGAAGGATAATCGTGCTTCGGTGATCCTGGAGAGAATTCACACAGACGTGTGTGGACCTTTCTCGGTTGCTTCAACAAAAAAACACAGGTATTATGTTATATTTGTTGATGAATATTCTCGTAGATGTTGGATCTTCTTCATATATAAGAAGAGAAAAACATTCTCAACGTTTTGTGAGTTTAAAGCATTGGTGGAGAAGGATTCGGAGACTTGAGTGACTCTATGGAGCCGATAATGGTGATGAATAAACATCTGGTGGAATTAAAATCATACGTAGCAAAGAGGAATTCGAAGAGAACTCATAGTGCCAAATAACCCATGAGAATGGGGTTCACGGGAGGAAGAACGAGAACGATCGTGGGCGTTGCATGAGCTATCTTTGCATGACCAGGGCCTACCAATGCACTTGTGGGCGGAAGCATGCAACATTGTGGTTTATGTGCAAAACCGTTGTCCTCATAGAGTACTTGGCATGAGTACACCTGAAGAAGCTTTTACTGGTAAGAAGCCTGATATTTCTCATTTGAATATTTTTGGCTCATATGTTTACATTCATGTGACAAATGACAGGAAGAAGCTGGAGCCGATTGCAGAAGTTGGGATATTTATGGGGTACACAGAAACACCCCATAATTATCGTGTGTATTTACCAAACAATCAGATGACTATGGTGCGATGGGATATAAAATTCAATGAGGAGAAAGCCATGAAGTTGTCGCTTGAGAGGGAGCTACAATTGCATGCATAGGAGGAACTTATTGTTCCCAAAGATGAGCCTCTAGATGTGGATAAGCCACAGGAGGAGATTCATGGAGTGGAGCAGTCCACTCATGTAGAACCAAACATCATACAAGGTAGAAAGCGGACCACAGAAGCTGAGAGATTGAAGCTTGATGTGACACATAATGTAGGAGTCCCTACATCACAGTGTAGATAGAGACAGTCACCTAACCGATTTACTGGATACATGGCTCTTATGAGCAAGTGTATCGTGACAGAGCCATCTTCTTTTGAAGAAGCAGTGCATGAGCCCACATGGGTAGATGCCATGGTGGAGGAGTATGACTCTATTGTCAGAAACAGTGCTTGGGAGATTGTTCCAAGGCCAGTGGGAAAATCAGTTGTAGGATCAAGATGGATCTACAAGGTAAAGCAAGTTGTTGATGGGAGCGTCGAGAAGTATAAGGCAAGATTTGTTGCCCGGGGCTTCTCAAGGAATCGAGGGGATTAATTATGAGAAGAATTTGCACCCTTTCACACGGTCAGTGTATACAGGGCCAGCCCCTTTCTCTCTGTTGTGAGATGGGTTGGCACATTCATCAGATGGATGTGAAGACTGCGTTTCTTAATGGGATCATTGAGGAAGAAGTGTACATTGAGCAGCTTGAAGGATTTGAGATCTTCAAAAGCGAGTCACTTGTGTGCATAATCAAAAGAGCATTGTATGGGCTGAAGTAAGCACCTTGTTATTGGTACACACGGATCGACAACTATTTCACTGGACTTGGATTCACCAAGAGTGAGGAAGATGCAAAACTATACCAAATTGTGGTGGAGGGTAAACTTTAATCATTTTTCTTTAGATGATTTAATACTAATGGGTGATGAGCAGTTGATACACTCATGCAAGGCAGATCTTGCAAAGGAGTTTGAGATGAAGGATTTGGGCCTCCTTCGTTATTTCCTTGGATTGGAAATATGGCAGCGGGAAGGTGAACTGTTTGTGTCTCAAGGCAAGTATGCTCGAGAGATACTTGAGAAGTTTGACATGCAAGGATGCAAGCTTATTGACACTCCTCTTCCAGGAAATTAGAGGAAAGAGGATGCTACATCAGCAGAGGTAGTGGATGCCACTGTTTATCGAAAGTTGGTGGGTTTGCTCATGTATTTAGTTAATACAAGATTGGACATATGCTATGCAGTGAAACAACTTTCACAAGCGATGGTTAAGCCTACCAAGCTCTTTTGGAAGGCAGGCAAGCATGTCCTGAGGTATCTCAGGGGCACATCTAAGTATGGCCTATGGTACAGAAATATGGATGAGGTGAAGTTGCATGGCTTCATGGATGCAGATTGGGCAGGAAGCCTAACAGACAGAAAGAGCACATCGGGAGGGGTTTTCAGTATCAGATCTATAGCAGTTTCTTGGTACAGCAGGAAACAAAGATCTGTGGCACTCAGTTTAGCGGAAGTAGAATACATGGCAGTAAGTCAAGCTGCATGTGAGGCTATCTGGATGAGGAAGATCCTGGTTGGTTTGTTCGATTCACATTTAGATCCTACAGTGATACATTGTGATAATCAAAGTTTCATTAAACTCTCGATTAATCATGTGTTTCATGATAGATTTAAACATATTGATATCTGTTATCATCATATCATAGGTTGTGTGTAGCGGAAGGTCATGTTTCTTCAGTAAATTCCTACGGAAGATCAGGATGCAAATATTCTGACGAAGGAGCTCACCAGGAGAAATTTGAATACCATAGAGGCAGGATCGGGGTGAAGGATAATCCCTATCTTGTTGACAGGGAGTGTTGAGATTCAACAAGATGATGAGCTTAGTGAAAATGAGTCGCCTTCACTAAGTGGGCTCGCAAGCTATTTTTAGGTGCAAGTCTATTTTTAGACTATGTATATTTTTAGACATGGTGATCATATTTTAGAAGTTGCAGGATGATATTTGTCGATGGTTGGTCAAGTTGGAAAAATAGATGAAATTTTATTTTTAGAATATTGGGCGAAGTCTATTTATAGATCGTCGATCTAAAAATAGAAGTGTCAATTATTATTAGCTCTTAATAATAATCCGACAATAAACATCAACTTATTCTCTTGGAGCACTTAATTTCGGTGTCTGATTTGGAAAATCGGTCTGTTTGGAAGAGATACCAATTCTAGGGTTTGCGGTGGTTATTGCATGAAGGAATCGGTTATGGCGGAAGTGGAAAAGTTATGACAGTTGGAAGGGGAGAGTAGTTCATGGGGTTTATTCGGTTAACTCGATTAATGGAGTTAAACTCAGTTGAGCTAGTTGTATCTAGTCTAACTGAATGATACACTAGTGAGAGTGGAGTGAATTAATTAGTTAATTAATTCACAAATAATAACTCATTAATCAACTAAACAAATACTTTAGTTAACTACAGTGCATGTCAGTTCCAGTGGAGACCCAGTGGAGAGATAGGTGAAAGGGCAAGATGGACTCTCCATTGTGACTATAGTGATGCATCGATTACACCACAGACACATCGCAGTTGCCAATGAGGATTGTGTATTCAAGGCAAGGGTAATTCAAATTCATTCAGAGCTATTCTTCAGCAGGGATTGTGTAGAGGAGGCAGGCTATTAGGTGGCAAGAAATCAGTGCATGGATTTGCAGATTTCTTCTTATTAGTGTGTGACAATTGATTGTACTAAGAGCTTGATGTACTAATATTTGTATGAGATTGTTACATGATCTCTATGATACATAATATATGATAGTTGGGGTTTTCAGCTTCAGGATTTCCCATTAAACAATTGTGTTATGTGCAATTGTTTTTATTGCTTCATGTGTTTGTAATTGATTTTACTTTCCACAAAATATTAACAGTGGAAAGATTCTATATTTAGCAAGAAGATAAATTATTGTTAGATCAGCAGTATCTGGATATATACATGCATCTTGTATATAATTTCTACAAAACTCATCAAAGGCCGCAAAACATCCAAAAAGATAGCGAAAGATGACAAAAAATCATGAAAGATCATGAAAGACGCTGAACCATCCTAAAATATCACGAAAGATGACAAAAAATCATGAAAGACCGCAAATGATGACGAAAAAATTAAGAAAGATCATTAAAGAGAGTGAGAAATCCTAAATAATTGAAAAAGATGAAAATAGATTGTGAAAGGTGATGAAAAATCATGAATCATCGTGAAAAATGATGAAATATCGCGAAATATTAAGAATATCATGAAATATGATGAAAGGTCCCATAAAATCATACAATATCATGAAAGATGACAAAAATGATGAAAGATCGCAAAACATCCTAAAAGATTGCGAAAGATGATGAATATTGTGAAAGATGATGAAATATTGCAAAAGTCTACAAGCATCCTAAATCATCATGAAATATTGTAATAGACAACGAAATATGACGAAAGATCGCAAAACATCCTAAAATATCACAAAAGGTGATCAAACATTATGAAAGATCACGAAAGGTCGGAAAAAAAATGATGAAAGATGATGAAATATGAGGAAAGGTCATGAAAGATGATGAAAGATTGCAAAATATCTGTAATATCCCAAAAGGGAGAATGCAGTAATACTGAAACACAATATAAGAACTGCAGCAAAGTAAACAATAAATCTATATACACATCAGAATGCACAGAAATAGATGAGCCATTTTATTATATCAGAGGTGAAAAAGCAAGTGCAAAAGTGCTCAAAATATGAGACACTCAAGCCACAAGGGTGGCCTAGAATGACCTTGCAATGATTTCCCAATAGGGACTGCGTAACTGTTGCTATTCTGGAAGGTAAACTGCGTTGTCCCTGCTGCAACTGTTGGGACTACAACTACCTGAAAAAAAAAGAAATTCAGATCTAGGCAGAATGGGAGCTCTGATGATGCTGAATTTGTAAATCTAGGCTCAATGATGGATTCCAAAGATAACCCAGAAAGGGTTTCTCAAATCTATAAGTCTAAGAAAGCCACCCTCTTAGGGATTCACATATATGTTGCTGGGAATGCATATCTGAAGCTAGATCTGATGATATGATGGCTATAATGATGCACAATCGGATCTATGCAAGAAGGGCTAACCCTTTCACTAGATCCTTGGGTTAAAATCTCAAGATATATATCCTCCAATCTCCTCTACTGAAAATGGCTGATGGATGAGCAACAGCTTCAGAAAAATGTGATGTCAGACAGGGAGGCTCAATAGCCTATTGCTGGATGTGTCAAATCAGCTCCTGAATGATGGAAACAAAAGATCCAATGTGAGGAGATGATCCCTCACAGGATTTCCAACTGAAATGTTGGAAGCTTCCTTCCTCCAATAAATCTATAGGACTAGACTGAGCAATCCTTTAAGAGACTGCTGCTGCATGGAGGTAAAACCCAATGGCCTAAATGCCAAATGTAGATCTGCTACTCTTGAAAGGCTGGATATGAAGAACAAAGTGGTAGGATGAATCCTCCACTGGTTTCCTAGTTGAATGCTAGCAAGAACCTCCTGAAGATGGCACCAATGCCTGATAAGGAATGAAGAACAATCTTCTTTCCAGAGCTACTCAAAGAAAGAGATGGGATTCCCACTCAGGAACACCCTGTGCTAAACAGCACTGCAAACTCTGCTAAACAACCCAAGTCTGCATAGAAATGTCCTAAGACAAATCTAGATCTAAACATATCAAGAAATGAATAATCCATATCATGCCTTCCATTGTGCCTTCACCTTCATTATATGCATGAGCCTTCCATAGCCTTGGCCCACTCCAAATCTGTGCTGTACATGTGGACATAGTCTCCATGTTTGACTACACTATGGCCTCATGTCCTCCATCAAGTTCACATGGGGTGATCACATTCTCCATCATATGTGCATTAAATGCACCACTTCCTCCACTATCTCATCATAAGTGCTTCATAATCTTCTTTGAATGCACTATGATCTCAGTTGACCTTATCAAAGATCCTCATGATTTTATATTTAAGATCCATGATCTTTTTTAACTGTTTCATCCTCCATAATATATCTCATAAAGGAGACATGATCTCCATTAATGGATTTTCTCCACTACTCCATGATTTTAGATCTAGATCTAGAATATCCACATACACGCATTAAAATTGGATTTTATCCATCTTTGAGGTTTGTGGGTCCCTCCACCCTTTTATTTGCTTAATTTATTAAGAAAACCAAGAACTCTAATATTCCAAATATGATGTGAAAATTTGGGAATATTACAGTCCCTCCCCCCGGGAAAATGTTTCTTGTTCTCAAGCAACTCCAAAAGTAGATGCAAAGCCATCTATTCCCCTCCAAATGGCATCCATATAAGGAAGGCTTCCTCCATTTGCTGCAATGTGTTATGCATGTTTGGTTCCAAGGTTGTATTTCAAAAATATATAGAATGACCTCCATCTGCATGGTTATATTTCCTCCTTCCACCATGAAGTACCAAGTGTCAACCATATGATGTCCAACATCATCATTAATACATGAGATACATCAAATAAAGTGGCTCTTTCCACAAAGGAAAAGCTCCATCTCACAATACATCTTTTCATACCATGCTTTATTAATTTGATTGAGCATTGACATGCTCTCATCCTTAACCCTGTTGGCCTTGTTGGATCCAAGAATCATTCCAACATTATGCAAAAGAAGAAAAGGAGATATATGGGTAGACAAAGATGTCAAACCATATTCTCCCAATAGTAGCCACTGGAGTAAGGCCATTTGTTGCCATCCTCCATCTCCTCCATGTAATATGGACAAGCCAAACCCCCCCAAAAGAAATCAAAGCAACAAGAGATCTTGTTGCTTTCTCTCCTCCTCATGTGCATCATGGAGTAAAAACATACTGATAAACATGTGGAATGTCACATCAGCCCAATACAAACAAACACCATCAATACACATCATGAGAGCATCATGCCAAGTTTTACCCAATACAAAACACATAGACATAGGAGATGTCATGTGGTAGCCAAACACTCTCAAGGGAAACCAAAATGAACATGCATTATTTTGTTGCATTCTATTATTGATACATAAGTCACGAATCAGAAAAACATGAGTTATTGGGTGGTAACCATACTCATCCAAGAGCAGCTAGCGCAACCATGCCTCCTTCTTCATTTCATAAGTGTTTTTCAAGGCATGAATCAAAGAAATAGGAGCCTTTAGGTAGTGACAAAACTCTCCCAAGAGCAACCAACGTAACCAAGCTTTCTGGCCCGTGTCATATATCTGAAAGTGGTCATGCAATCCCTTGCTTATCATCCTCGACCACTCATCCCAATGTGGATGATGAATGATGTACTGCATAATCATGGTATCCTCCCTTTGTAGAATACCATCCTCCCCAAACTAATGAAGAAATTTTCACTTCATGAGATGTTGAAGTGCACATCCAATGAGATCTCTCAAGGAGATTCTATTTTCACCAAAGGCCCTCCAAAACCAATGAATTTTTGGATCTACTGCAGGTATAATTTTCTCTTTGAGCAGTGAGATGTTCATTGAGAAAGTGTCATCTAGAAAGGAGAAAATATTTCTCATCTCAAGATGTCTACCATTTATCATCTTTACCTCCATTGCTTCATAAGTGAAACTATCTTCAAAATGCTCCAAGAATGATGGGGCCTCTTCATTTTCATAGCTACTAAGTGACAGCGCTGTAGATCTGCATAGTAATACATGTGTTGTCTCAAAGCAAGGCACAATACTAATCTCATAACCAGTTATTGTACGTAGGATCATGCTCATTCCATTTTATGAAACTCTACATTTCAACTCAAAGGGTTGAATGTAGCTCAACAATGATGAACTGGGATAGTTCTTAATCTCCTCCTTGATTAGATCAAGGGTCCTATGTGTTGTGATATGTTCCTTCTTCAAATCAGCATTGTGTTCTAACCCTTGGTATGCATTGGCCCTGATGGCATGTCCTCATAAGTTTCAATAAGATCTACTGAAAAAATATGTGATGAAAGTCCATGCATACCTTGGATCAACTGATGTGTGGAAACCTCTTCCCAAAACACAAGAGTTCCTCCAACCGGAACAATATTGTCTCCAACTACTGGTAAGAGTGATGGCTACTCTTCTCCAAGTGCACCAGTGTTGGAATCTTCCTCCTCTTCCTCATGCATCTCCTGAATCATGCATGGTCCTCTATGTGTCAAGAGCTCAAGACTATCTTGCAAAGTTGCAAGTGTCTCTTCTCCGGATGTAAGTACTTCTGCAGCTGGTGGTGAATGTAATGATTTCTTGTCTAGAGTGACAAGATTGACATCATCCTTTATTTCCTTAGGAAATGAATCTTTGTGATCCATCTCTGGTTTTCTCATATCAAACTTCTTCCTTAACTTGTGAAAGAAATCTGAATATTTGATCACCTTTGCATGCTCCATGTGACCAAACCACCAATCATTGGCTTCACCTAAAAGATGAAGTGCTGCAATTTGAACAACCTCTCCTTCAGCTACAGGATGTTGCCTGAAAAATGCATCTAACTCTTTCCTCCAAGCCTTAATAATTCTTGAGGAAGATCCATCAAATGTAGGCAAATAGAATCTATTATGCCTCTTCCTTCTATTGTTGTTATAGGATCCTCTTTCTTCTTTGATTTGGAAGAATTCTTGGAGATTTAGAATATCTTTGAATTCTCTATAGTGTGCTTTGTACTCTTCAAGATACAGACTAAGAGTCTCATTAGTCTTGGGTTCTTTCCTGTCTTCATTTCTACTCCCTCCACCTTCTTCACAGTAAATGGGCATAGTAGATCTAAAAGGAGATCTATTATTCTTCGGTCTTCTTTACTACTGATAGGAAGTGCTTGGACCTCCCTCATCAAATATTCTTCTTGGGTCTTATTTTTTTCTTTCTCTCTTCATTTGATTGACCTCTTTGGAGAGATCTTGCTTGGATATAAAGAGAGGAATGGAAAAAATATCCTCCTTCATGATAGATCCCATCTATCTGCCTTTTCTTTTGATGCAAAAGATGAAGTGTCCACAAGCTGAGCCAAAGATCATGCTCTGATACCACTGTAATATCCCAAAAGGGAGAATGCAGTAATACTGAAACACAATATAAGAACTGAAGAAAAGTAAGCAATAAATATATATACACATTAGAATTCACAGAAATAGCTGAGCCATTTTATTATATCGGAGGTGAAAAATAAAGTACAACAGTGCTCAAAATATTAGACACTCAAGCCACAAGGGTGGCCTAGAATGACTATGCAATGATTTCCCAAGAGGGACTACGTAACTGCTGCTTTGCTGGAAGTTAAACTGCATTGTCCCTGTTGAACCTGTTGGGACTGTAACTGCCTGAAAAATAGAAAGTTAGATATAGGAATAATGGGAGCTCCGATGATGCTGAAATTGTAGTTCTGGGCTCAATGATGGATTCCCAAGATAACCCAGAAAGGGTTTCTCAAATCTATAATTCTAAGAAAACCACCCTCTTAGGGCTTTACATATATGCTGCTGGGAATGCAGATCTGAAGCTAGATCTGATGATATGATGGCTACAATGATGCACAATCGGATCTATGCAAGAAGGGCTAACCCTTTCACTAGATCCTTGGGCTAAAATCTCAAGATCTAGCTCCTCCAATCTCCTCCACTGAAAATGGCTACTAGATGAGAAACAACTTCATAAAACTGCATTGTTAGAGAGGGAGGCTCAATAGCCTGTTGTTGGATGTGTCAAATCAGCTCTTGAATGATGGAAAAAATAGATCCAATGTGAGGATATGATCACTCACAGGATTTCCAGCTGAAATACTGGAAACTTCCTTCCTCCAATAGATCTACAGGATTGGATTGCGCAATCCTTGAAGAGACTGCTGCTGCATGGAGGTAAAACCTAATGGCCTAAATTCCAGATGTAGATTTGCTACTCCTGAAAGGCTGGATATGAAGAACAAAGTGGTAGGATGAATCCTCCGCTCGTTTCCTATTTGAATGCTAGAAACAACCTCCTGAAGATGGCACCAATGCTTGATAAAGAATGAAGAACAATCCTCTTTCTAGAGCTACTCAAAGAAAGAGGTGGGATTCCCGCTTGGGAACACCCTGTGCTAAACAGCACTGCAAACTTTTCTAAACAGCCCAAGTCTACATAGAAATGTCCTAAGACAAATCTAGATCTAAACAGATCAAGAAATGAATAATCAAAATCATGCCTTCCATTGTGCCTTCACCTTCATTATATGCATGAATCTTCCATATCCTTGGCCCACTCCAACTATGCATTGTACATGTGGACATAGTCTCCATGTTTGACTGCATTGTGGCCCCATGTCCTCCATCAAGTTCACATGGGGTGATCACCTTCTCCATCATATGTGCATTAAATTCACCACTTCCTCCACTATCTTATCAGAAGTGCTTCATGATCTTCTTTTAATGCACTATGATCTCAGTTGACCTTCTCAAAGATCCTCATGATTTTATATTTAAGATCCATGATTTTATTTGATTGTTTCATCATCCATAATCTATCTCATAAAGGAGACATGATCTCCATTAATGGATTTCCTCCACTACTCCATGACTTTAGATCTAGATCTAGAATATCCACATACACACTTTAAAAGTGGATTTTATTCATCTTTGAGGTTTGTGGGTCCCTCCACCCTTTTATTTACTTAATTTATTAAGAAAACCAAGAACTCTAATATTCCAAATATGATGTGAAAATTTTGGAATATTACAATATCATGAAAGTCTGCAAAACATCCTAAAAGATGATGAAATATCTTCAAACATGATGAAATGTCATGAAAGAAAACGAAAAATCACAAAGGATCAAGAAATACCACGAAATATCTCAAAATATAATGAAAGATCACTTAACATCCTAAAATATGATGAAAGATGGTGGAAAATTATGAAATATCACAAAAGATGATGAAAAATCATAAAAGACCGTAAAATCATGAGAGATGAAGAAAGATCACAAAAAATGGTGAAAGATCACCAAACATCATGAAATATGATGAAACAATAACAAATACCACAAAACATACTAAAATATAACAAAATACTGCATAACATCCTAAAATATCGCGAAACATGACGAAACAATGCGAAATATGACAAAAAATGACAAAAGATCATGACAGATCGAGAAAGATCATAAAAAATTATGAAAGATGATGAACGATTGCGAAAGATAATAAAACATAAAGAAACTTAGCGAAACATCCTAGAAGATGATGGAAGATCTTAAAAGATGACGAAACGTTGCGAAAGATGATGAAAAATCATGAAAGATCATGAAAGAGCACGAAATATTGCGAAAAATCACGAAAGATCGAAAAACATCCTAAAAGATGATGAAATATCACAGAAAATCATGAAAGATCTCAAAAGATGATGAAAAATAAAGAAATATCACCTAAACCTCTAAAATATGAAGACAGATAAAAAAAATATCAAGAAAGATTACGAAATACTACGAAATATTGCAAAGATCAAGAAAGATGACAAAAAATGTTGACAGAACATGAAAGACCATAAAAGATAGCGAAAGATCGTGAAAGATGATGAAATATCTAGAAAGGCCATGAGAAATCCTAAAATATCGCAAAAGATGAAAAAATATTACGAAATATGATGAAACATGATGAAAGATCGCGAAATATGATGAAAGATCATGAAATATGATGAAAGATCACGAAGACCGCAAAATATCCTAAAATATCATGAATGATGATTAAATATCATGAAAGATGAAAAAATATCACGAAATATGACAAAAGGTCATGAAATATGGAAAAACATCCTAAAAGATGATGAAATATGACAAAAAATCACGAAAGATTGTGAAAACCACTAAACCATCCTAAAATATCACAAAAGATGATGAAAATTTGTGAAAGATGATGAAATATTGTAAAAGTCAGCATACATATTAAAAGATAATGAAAGATAATTAAATATGACAAATGTTCATGAAAGACTTCAAAACATTCGAAAAGATGATGAAATATCACGCAAGTGTTGGGAAAAATACTGAGAGAGTGGGGGGTGGGGGGGTTGAATCAGTATTTGAAAACCCACAATAAATGTTTTCTTTTCTTTACTGATTTCTATATGCGACTTTGATTAATCTAACTAGCGTATACATGCCGTTATCATTAAGGAAACTTGCGTATATCCAGAGATCTTATTATGCAGATAAATCTTTACTTATATCAATGCATCAGTCATTTATTAGACATTTAGTAAGTAGTAGGAATGTGCAGTAAGAATAGAATAAATCATCACACATAAGCACACACACATGAACACCAGGATTTAAGGTGGAAACCCAAGTCGAGAGAAAACCACTGTTGTTGTCGTCTCTATATTCAATATTTATTATAAAGAAAACTTCTTACAATCTTTAACTGGCGCAGACTCATACTAGCACATAGGAACCCACTTGCAGAAGGCTACAAACTTCTCTCATTCTCCATCTTCTACTAGAAGGGAGCTCCAACCCCTTGATCTCGTTTACCAGCCACCACTGGAAGGGAGCTACAGCACCCTGAAATGATCTCTAGCTTTTACTGGCAGTAAGCTTCAACTTCCACACTGAAGGATTCAACCCTTAGAACCACTACAGACCACATTTCATAAATTTTCACACTGGATCCAACAGCTTCAACACAACACAATTTGTAGATCAACACCAATAGCCATAACCCAATATTTAAACAGAACAGTGAGATCATTGTAACCAGATCACAACAATAAACCCAGACTTCTGAATTAACATGCAGAATCAACTTCAACCCTAATCATTCAAAAAACCAAATGTATACACTACTTTACTTATTGCAACCTGCGTATATACATGCTTTCTTGTGGATGAACCTGCATATAGATCTTTATATACTGAAATTAGGAATCTGATCAGACTCAGAACAGATTAGAGACATTCAGACATACTTTATCAGATTTACAGAACCTTTATTCAGTCAGCGACATCCATCACCAAATCACTGAACATATTTATACATAATCAACTAGCAGCATATACAGTATTCAAAAAATTTAGATCTATATGAAGACTTTATTGACAAACAACATAAATATAGCAGACATTTTCTTCAGAAATCTCCAAATAAAACCCTAACTTCTATACATGATTTTCTTGAAGCGAACCCACATGTATACATGCTTTCACCATGAGGAACTAGCGTATAGATCTGTAAATATTCAAGACTGCGTAACATTTCATATCAACAGACTTACTCAGATCATACCCTTCACTTTAACAAACATGTGCCAGATCATAGATCTGAACATCTCAAAAACATATCAAGAAAATATATAGTCATTTTAGGTCTAGAGATCTTGATCCATCATTGTATTCATAGGTGCATCATTCTTTCAGATATATTAATAAATTGTAACCCATTCCATGAAAATATACTTCAGAGTGAAGTATTCAATGAATACCCATACACTTACACACTTTTCACTATGTTCTTCTCCTTCTTGTATAGTTTGAGCCTTAGCCAATCCATGAGTCAAAAACCACACAAGTGCCGGTGGTATTCTTGGACTGGATCAAATATTTGTTACAACGCTCAATATTGTGGGCTAATAACATGGTAAACACCCCTAGTATCATACATTGAGTGCATAAGTATATACACTACTTTGCATATTTGTACCCGCGTGTATACACAACTTTTCTTCACAAAATAAGCGTATACACTAATTCTGGATGTATACATGGGGATTTCCTTCATCAAACCTGTGAGTATACGTAGGTTTCCTTCATCAAACCTGGATATACATTTTGAAACATTACCTTTATTATTTCTCTGTCACATCTTAACTGACCTGTAGATACATCAATTTTACATATTTAACAAATATGTTGCTATCAAAAGGAAACTCATCGAGTAGGTTTCCATCAAGGACAACATAACGACATATTACATCATAATTCCAATAGAAAGATCGCAAAACATCATAAAAGATGACGTAAAATCACGAAAGATTGCAATATATGATGAAAGATGATGAAAAGTCATGAAATATCATGAAAGACCACAAAACATCATGAAAGATGAGAAAAGATCACAAAATATCATGAAGGACATTAAAAGATCATCAAATATGACAAAGATGATGAAAGAACTTGAAAATCTCCAAAAGATGACGAAAGATCGCAAATGATGAAAAAATATTAGGAAAGATGATGAAATATTGCGAAAGATGACGAAAGATCACTTAAGATGATGAAATGTTGCAAACATCCTAAAATATCATGAAAGACTACAAAACGTCACAAAATAGTGAAAAACATCCTAAAATATTATGAGATAACACAAAAGATAACGAAAGATGATGAAATATCGCGAAAGATCGCAAAACACCATAAAATATTGTGAAAGACGATGAAAGATCGTGAAAGATGATAAAGTATCGCAAAAGTTTTTTAAAGTTTGTGAAACATCTTCAAAGATCACAAAAGATTGGAAAAACCTGTAAAAGATGATGAAATACCACAAAACATCCTAAAATATCGTGAAAGATGACAAAAAATCACGAAAGGTCACAAAATATCACGAAATATGCAAAACATCCTAAAAAATGACGAAAGATCATGATGAAAAAATATGAAACATCAAGAAATTCCACAAAAAATCCTAAAAGATCATGAAAGATGAAAACAGATTGTGAAAGATGACGAAATATTGCGAAGGATGATGAAAGATCATGAAAGACCACAAAACATCTTAAAAGATGATGAGATATGAAGAAACATCGCGCAAGATGAAAAAAAATCACAAAAGATCACAAAATATGACGAAAGATGATGAAATTTTACCAGAGATCACAAAAGACCACAATAGGTCATGAAAGATGAAAAAAGATCACAAAATATCGTGAAGCATCGTCAAATATCATCAAATATCATGGAAGATGAAAAAATATGAGCAAAGATCACAAAAGATGATGAAACACCAAGAAAGACCATGAAAAATACTAAAATATCGGAAAAAAATAAAAAAATATCATGAAAGATAACAAAAGATTGCGAAATAGGATGAAATACCAAAAAAATCCTAAAATATCATGAAAGATGATGAAAGGTTGCAAAAAATCACGAAAGATCGTAAAACGCCACGAAATAGGACAAAAGACCACAAAACATCCTAAAATATCATGAAAGATGATGAAACATCGTGAAAGGTGACAAAAAATTATGAAATATCGTAAAACATCCTAAAAATTTACGAAATATTGTGAAATGAAATGAAACATCAAGAACGTCCGTGAAAATTCATAAAATATCGTAAAAGATGAAAAAATATCGCGAAATACGATGAAAGATGACGAAAGATTTCGAAAGACCGCAAAACATCCTAAACGACAATGAAAGATTGTTAGGGTTCTATATTACTAGTGTATTCCCTTATTGTTGTTAGTGTAGCCTCCTTATTATTATTTTTGTACTCGTGTAGTCGCCATATTGTTATTATTGTGCCCCATAATATCCCACTATTGTTATTGTTGTGCCCTTACATTATTATTGTTAGGTCGACCAGGATTATATTGTGACCCCATGGAATCCTATATATATAAAGGAGGTTTTTTCATTTGTGTCATCCAAGAATTGTTCATTTATGTAATGTAAAGGAGGTTTCCCCCTTGAAGTGGCTGATTTCTAAGTCGTTGATCTCTCTTTCATTCTATTTTGTGAGTTGGTTTCATAACATTTGGTATTAGAGCTTTGGATTCTAGGGTTTTGCTACTTCGAATAGGCCATCGTGGTATTTTTTCTATAAAAAAATTTCCACAAAGGTTCAAATGCTGAAAAATTACCCATTTGTGAAGAAATCCTCAGGAACTTTGTGTAAAAATTTCATATCTTTGTTCGCAATATTTTCGGAGATATGATCTGTGGAAGTTAGGGCTTACCAGGCTCTCGAATTTCATCTCAAAGAGGTGACCTTGGGAAAATCCTCATAACTCTCTCTCTGAGCATCAGATTTCAATTTTGTAAAAAGTGGCAAAAAGTGCATGGATCATAGTGTTCTTTGTATCAATTTTAGAGCTGAAGGAGGAAAAAATGGCACGTTTCATGACATATAATTTCGCTCTACTGAAACAGTCCATAATTAGTTCATTGTGAAATATTTGGCATAATTTTGTCTTTAAGAATCCAAATTAGTTCATACCTATGGAATTGGAAAGAGGACTCAAAGAGATCCTAAAAAATCAAATTTCAAATCTCAAGGATGTAAAATTACATAGATACATCAGTTTCAATTTTGAGCTCCTCAAAAGCAAGAAAAAGGTGTGTATTTTTTTTTAAATTGCATAAGTCTTATTTGAAAAACTAGTTTGAAGTGATTCCAAGGGCATATTGAAGCATAGATATTAGTATTTTGTTCTAAAATTCCCCTAAAAGGAATTCAACACCAATTAAGCCCTCCTAAGGCTCTACTATGACTCATGAAGAGGAAGAAGTGAAACATGATATATCAAAATTACAAGACCAAGTGCATCAAATTTTGCTCTCACAAAGAGTAACAAAAAATGAAATGGAAAGTTTTAAGAAAGGCATGGAAGAGATGGATGGTTTGAATAAAAGCATGGATGTTAAGATGGATGGTTTGAATAATGGCATGGAAGCTAAGATGGATGGTGTGGAAGCTAAGATGGATGGTTTGAAGAAAGGCGTGGAAGCTAAGGTGGATGGTTTGAAGAAAGGCATGGAAGCTAATATGGATGGTTTGAATAATGTCATGGAAGCTAAGATGGATGGCGTGGAAGCTAAGATGGATGGTATAGAAGGAAACATGGAAGATTTGAAGAAAGACCTGGAAGGTTTGAAGGAAGGTTTGGAAAAGTTGCTACAAGAAAAGCTTCCTAATGGCGAAAAGGTATTAGAGGAAACCCATGATGAGAAAAAAAGAAATGTTCATCATGATTTCATAGACTCTAATGTTGGATTTAAGACCCACCATATTCCAAAGATAGATATGAGGAAGTTTTATGGCAAGGATCCGATAACTTGGATACTACAAATGGAGCAATAATTTGAGCTCCTTAATATGAAAAATACAAAAAAGGTACGCATTGCAACTTTATATTTAGAAAAAAAAACAATTTGTATGGTATTGATGGCTTTTTTCTCGTAAACCACTGGTCACTTGGTCAATTCTTATGGAATAAATGATAGCACATTATGAGGATACAAATAACAACACCTTCTTTAGCCAATTGATAAACAATGATGGAGCACATTGAGGACTTCCAAAAATTAAATAAAAAGGTAAATAATATTTTAGAGGAGCATAGGATTGATTTCTTCATAGGGAATCTAAAGGATAACATCCAACATGAGGTTCACCTTTGGGAACCAGATACATTGGAGAAGGCATTCAGGTTGTCAAGAAAAATTGAAAGAAAAATTATGGTGACAAGGAAGCCTACCACTAACAACTACAAAGATGGAAGTGTTTCTACTCCTAGACTTCCACAACCTACAAGGTTGACACCACAACATTTGGAAGAAAAAATAACAAAAGGGATTTTCTATAGTTGTGGTAGAAAATACACTAAAGGTCATAAGTGGGCTGAGAAGAAATTATTTTACATAGATTGTGAAGAGGAGGAATAAAAGAAGCAAGAAACTTCAAAAGAAGAGGATATACACAAGGAGACAACCCTTGAGAAAGAAGTAATGAATCTGACCATTTCTTGTAATGCATTGGTAGGAATTACCACTCCTCAAACTCTCAAGATATAAGGACATATCAAGAAGTAAAATGTAATCGTGCTTATTGATTCGGGTATTACCCATAATTTTATTCATTGTAAGTTAGCCAAGGAATTGCATTGCTTCCTATACCATACGCTAGAGTGTCAAGTGATGGTGGCAAATGGGGAAACTATAAATTTCTCTGGAAAGTGCCATAATATCAAGCTAGCCATGGGGGAATATGTATTGAATAGTCCAATGCTTTCCATTCCAATGGCTGGTGTTGATGTTGTACTAGGAGTACAATGGTTACAATCTTTGGGGACGGTAGATTTTAATTTTCAAGAAATTTTCTTCAAATTTGATTCGGAAGGGAAGGAAGTTGAATTACGGGGTATCGCAGGGAAGACAGGAAATATAATAAGCTATAATGTCATGACAAAGCTTCTGAATAAAGAACAACGAGGCGTCATTGCACAATTATGCTCAGTATAAGTTCCAACATCAAAATCATTTATTTCTACGGATCTCCAATAAGTCTTGGACAATCATTACAAGGTCTTTAAAAGTCCCAAGGGACTCCCACCTATTCATGATCATGATCATGCTATTCATTTGATTCCAGGAAGTGTTCCTCCAAACATCAGGCCTTACATATATCCTTATGTCCAAAAGAGTGAAATTGAACGTGTGATTGCAGAAAGGCTGGTATAATTAAATCTAGTCAAATTTCTTTCTCTGCTCCAGTATTATTGGTGCACTAGAAGGATGGATCATGGTGCATGTGTCTAGATTATAGGAAAATAAATAATCTCACTATTAAATATAAATTTCCCATTACCGTGATTGATGATTTATTGGATGAATTACATGGAGAAATTTATTTCACCAAGTTGGATCTTCGTTCAGGATATCATCAAATTAGATTTAGGACTAAATACATTCTGAAAATAGCATTTCAAACTCATGAGGGTCATTATGAATTTTTTTTCATGCCTTTTTGCCTTACCAATACACCTTATACATTTCAAGGGTTGATGAATTCCATTTTAAAACCCTTCCTTAGAATATCTGTGTTAGTATTTTTTGATGATATATTAATCTACAACAGGTCTTGGAAGGATTATGTTCAACATGTTGACAGGGTGCTCAAACTATTGGAGGAGAAACAATTATATGCAAAAAATTCCAAATGTTTATTTGGAGTACAAGAGGTGGAATATATGGGTCATATTGTATCTCCTGATGGTGTTAAGGTAGACCCTAACAAAATTAAAGCAATTAAGGAGTTGAAAGTCCCCACAACCATAAAGAAGTTGCAAGGATTTCTCGGGTTAACATCGTATTATTGCAAGTTTGTTAAGAATTATGGGAGAATAGCAGCACTAAAAAAATTATTGAAGAAATATGCATTTCCATGGACTCTTGAAGCAACTAAGGCCTTTGAACATCTTAAAGAGGAAATTTTCCAAGCATCGGTCTTAGCTACGCTAGACTTCACAAAAACATTTATTGTGAAATGTGATGCCTCAGGAATTGGAATTGGTTTGTATTAATGCAAGAATGAAGACCCATTTCTTTCGAAAGTCATCCAATCAAAGGAAAGTATTTACATAAAACTATTTATGAGAAGGAAATGTTGGCAATACTACATGCACTAAATAAATGGCGAACTTACCTAATGGGAAGACACTTCAAGGTAAAAATTGATCATGAGAGTCTTAAATACTTTTTGTTGGCATGTGTTGTCCTTGATGGCAACCTACTTGATGAATTTGATGGTAACCTACTTGATGAAATAATATTGTTGGCAATATGATGCAGAGTGTTGTCCTTGATAGCAAACTACTTGATAAAGTTGATGACAACCTTCTTGATGAGTTAAAGGGGAGATTGTTGGCAATGTGATACAATGTGTTGACTTTGATGGAACCTACTTAATGAAGTTGTTCATGATGGAAACTGACTTGATGAGTTGTTAATAATGTAAATCTGATGTATCTACAGATCAGTTCAGAAGCAGCAGAAGAAAGGAATTCAGAAAGTGCCAGAATAATGATAAATAAGTTATGCTACAAAGCATACGCGGGTTTGTTAAGGTGAAGTAGCGTATGCACGCGGAAAAGTACGTGCCAAGTCGCGTATGCCCTTTTGCGCTCCAAATTTAGAATACCAAGGGGTGTTACCATGGTATTGACCCATTGTATTGAGCGCTGGAATATCTATTTGATCCCGTCCAGGAATACCATTAGTAGTTGAGTGGTTTTGACTCATGGTATTGACAAAGGCTAAATCTATATAAGGAGAAGAAGATCATGGTGCAAGTGTGTGCATGAGTAAGGGTTGTGAATGAATAAATCTCTCTAAGGAATATCTGCATGGATGAACTCTGTTCTTGATTGATAGATCTGAATCTATGATGCACCTATGAAGAAAATGATGAAGAGGGTTCTCTAGATCTGAAATGTATATGTATTTCCTAGATCTGTTAATGGAATGTTTAGATCTAAGATGAGGCGAAATACTTTCTGAAGTGAAGGATGAAATCTGAGTTATTTATCTGATCTGAAGAGCTGCACAGTCTTGAAAAGTTACAAATGTATACGCAGGTTCGCTTCAGCAAAATCACGTGTATACGCGGGTCTGCTTAAGGAAAAGCGCGTATGGGTAGAAAGGGTTTTCTGAATAATGCACTGAAGTATACGCGGGGTGGTATGCATGAAAGCGCGTACATACGCAGGTTCAGTGAAGTAAAAGCGCGTATGGAATCTAGGGTTTGCTGAAGTAAGTGGAATGAAATGCCTGATCTGTTTTGTTGTTCTACTGTTATCTGTCAATGATGTATTCATACAGAACTGGGTTATTTGAATGATGAATATGTTGCTGATTATGTTAATTGAAGATCAAGTCGTTGGTTGATTGGTTGATGATTCAATGAATGAATTGAGGGGGTTATAAGTTTCAGTTTGATGAATGTTGAGCTTAAATGTGTGGAGTGGGTCCAGTCTGAAAATATGATGAAAAGTGGCCTACAAGTTGTGTTGTATGGAATTTGTTGGATCCAGTATGAAAATTGATGAAACGTGGTCCATGGTGGTGCTGAGGGTCGAAGCCTTCAGTGAGGGGGTTGTAGCTCCCTTCCAGTGGTAGCTGGTAAACGAGTGCATGGGGTAGTGGCTCCCTTCCAGGATAGGCTGGTAAACGAGAGCAGGGGGTAGTGGCTCCCTTCCAGGAGAGGCTGGTAAACGAGAGCAGGGGGTAGTGTCTCCCTTCCAGGAGAGGCTGGTAAATGAGAGAAGGTTGTAGCCTTCTGCAGGTGGGTGCCTGCGTGCTGGTATGAGTCTGTGCCAATACATGGTTGTACGATGTTTTCTTTATAATAAAATATTGAAGACTGAGACGACGACAGTGGTGGTTTTCTCCCAAATTGGGTTTCCACCTTAAATCATGGTGTTCATGTGTGTTGCTTATGTGTGATGATTTATTATGTTCTTACTGCACATGTTTACTGCTTACTAAACATCTAATGAAGGAATGATGCAATGATCTAAGCTAAGAATTATCAGCATAATGAAATCTCTGTTAATACGCGAGTTTTATTAAGGATATCCGCGTGTATACGCGAGTTGGCTTCATTAAAGTAGCGTATGGGTTTTAGAGAAAGAAAAAGTAAAAAAATTTCAGTCTGCACTAAATACTGATTCACCCCCCCTCTTAGTATTTTTCCCAACAATTGGTATCAGAGCAAGTCCTTTTGCAGAAGCTTGATCGCTTGAAGGAGATCCGTCGCAATGGGAAGTCATGAAGGAGTAATGACTCTAAGGCCACCTCTATTCAATGGAAGCAATCTGTTATTCTGGAAGATACGAACAAAAGCTTATCTGCAAAGTCTTGGTGCAGAAGTATGGGCAATCGTGGAAGAAGGTTATCGGTATCCGGCAATTATTCCTACTGATGCAGCAGAAAGGAAGAAATATGAAATTAACGCCAAAGAAATCAATGTTTTATTAGGAAGCCTGTCTGAATCAGAATTTTTAAAAGTGATACAGCTAAATTCAGCAAAAGAAGTATGGGACAAAATCATTCTAAGCTATGAAGGAGATACAAAGGTAAAAAGTGCCAAACTCCAAACTCTCATAATTGAATATGAAAATTTAAGGATGCATAGTGATGAGAGTATTGCCAGTTTCTTTTTACGTCTAGATGATATTGTAAATCGTATGAGAAGTTTGGGTGAAACCATAACCGATACTACTCTGGTGGAAAAAGTCTTAAGATCTTTGACTTCAAAATTTGAATCAAAAGTATCAGCTATTGAAGAAAGGCAAGATCTGCAAACTCTTACTGTTGTTCAACTACATAGTATTCTAACTGCTTTTGAAATGAGAAAAGAAGGTCCCTCTCAAAACAGAGAAGTTGCCTTTAAGGCATGTGCAAAAGGAAAAGAAAAGGAAGTTGTCAAGGAATCAAGTTACATATCAGAAGAAGAAGAAGCAAATTTTGTGAGAAGACTCCAACCAGGTACTGGAAGATTCAAAGGTAAGCTTCCCTTCAAGTGTTTTACTTGTGGAAGAGTTGGTCATTATGCTGCTAAATGTCCTTATGAAGAAAATCATGATAAAGGGAAACAATTTAAAAAGAGCTATTATACAATTGAAGATGATGATGAAATGTCAAATGAGGATGAAAAGGATTCTGACCAAGATCTGCTAGTGCTCATGGCAAGGAAGCAAAAGAAGAAGGCTACTCAAAAGGAGATATCTCAGAAAACATGTGCAGCAGAAAATGAAGAAGATAAAATAGGTATTGAATGTTGTTCTTGTGATTCACTTTCTTGTGCAAGCAATGGTAAAGATAGTGAAAGTAATGTTATGGATCTAGAAGAAGCTCTCAAGATTAAATTTGAAGAACAACAAGGATCATCTAATAAGAAAGAATCTATCTACAAAGAAATGATCTCTAGAATGAAAGAATAGATAGATATGAGGAATGGTCAGATGGAAATGTATCAAAGACGGATAGAAATGTATCAAAGACAATACGATAATGTAACCAATCGAAGTAAAGGACTTGAAGCAGAAATCGTCTCCCTCAAAGAAGATCTGGAAAAATCAAATAAGAAGAATGAAGAACTTCTACAAATATTTGAAGAACAAGAAAATGGGTTGAAAGAAGAGATTTTAAAATTGAATGATCAAGTAGAAGAAGGAAAAAGGGTTGAAGAAAGTATGAAGAAGCAATGCCAAAGATTGGAGGTTGAGGTAAACATTCTAAAAGGTAAATTAGAAGAAAAAGATAAACTCTTGAGGTTTCAAGATAGTACTAAGATTCTGGACAATATTCTTAGTAGTCAAAGGTCTCCTTCTGTTAAATTTGGTCTTGGTTTTCATGAAACTCTTAAAGGAGAATCTAGTTCACAAGGAAGTGCTAAAGATTCAAAGGATATCAATGCAAAACCTGAAGTGTTGGAAGAAACAAAAGGTCAACCGACAATCATGAACTCTCAAAAGAAATAATTCCCTCCTTTTATAAATAATGTTGAATTCTTTATATTTCACAATTATGGGCATGTTGTAGCCAATTGCAGAAGCAGAATGTTTCAGTCACAAACAAACAGATTCTACACAGAAAGGTACTCAGGTTTCTTTAAGGGATATTGTTTTTCATGAAGCAAGCATGGTCATAAAGCAGCTGATTGCAATAAAAGAAAGAATATAAAAACACATTATGATCCCTATGCTTACTTTTCTGGTCACGCAAGATGTTATGCTTGTAACAAGTATGGACATGTAGAAAAAGAATGCAGGATGAATAGATCTGAGAAATTGGATAATTTCCAGCACACGATAAGAAATTTCAAGCAAAGCTGGAAAAAGAAGGAGGACCGGTCCGAAACGTAGGGAATATTGACCCTACTGCAGTCATCCACTTCTAAACTTACTTCTCTTAATGACTGCAGGAGAGATGTGAGATACATTATAGGGATTAGTAATGTATCATCACAGGGGGAGCAATGTATGATGATTCCCATGGTTGGTTTGGCAATTCTGGTTATGTTTATTTCTGACAGTGCATCTGATGTGAAGAAGACAGGTACAGATGGTACAAATTCAGGGGGAGTTGAAGTTGTGAAATTTTCAGTATTTCACTTTCCATACGCAGGTTTCGTGAACAAAATCCGCATATACACGTGAGTTACGTTGAAGACAGAAGCGTATGCCTTTCTGTTAAGGAAATTAGTAAGACAACTAAAGATCAGGAACACAGGTTCAGGGGGAGTATCAATCTAACAGCTAATGTTTGCATTGTTGACATTGTATCTAATTATTCCTTATCTCTTGCTCAAAATGATGATGACATGATACATGGTTTCTTATGATGAGATTATGGATGAGTCCTGTTTGCTTTTTGCTGAAAAGTATCTTTTATTTTCACACATGGATGAGTTGGAAGTCTTATGATTCAGAGATAAGGATAGATCATGCAGAGTTTGTTGCTGATGACTTTTGTCACTATTGAGACCTTTTGTACATAATTCCTACACATGTTACATCATGATTATGAATCATGAAGATCTTGGTGATATCGGATCACATGGATGATTGCTTAATACATATTGTCTATTGAAGAAGTTGTTCTGGTCTGATAATTCCTCTTGGGAAGAATATGTTGATGCTGCAAAAAGTATGAAGGATTGGTTACTGATGTGCTTATGCTACAACTGTTGGATGACACTTGAAAACACAACTACATTTTCCTATCTTTCTTCTCTCATATATTCCAGGGAAGTTTTCGAATATCTCAGACAGAAGTTGAGAGTAGTCTCTCCCATGCAGAGGATCAGATCTGATTAAATTTCAGAAGATTAAGCTGGATACGCAGATTTCCTGAAAGACATTCACATATATACACGAGTTCGTACACAGAAAACCGCGTATGGGTATTTGCTGACAAAATTCTTCTGGGTCAGCATTCTTTCAGCACAGCTGCTATACTGTTTGGTATCTCTAGTGGTGTACCAGTTCTCATAATTCTGTTTCATTCTTTGATATTGTTGATGAAGATGCCTTGATGATTTGTTGTTGAAAGTGTTCAGGATGCACAAGCTAAGGGGGAGCATTGGTCATGTGGAAAGGATGCATTGTTGGCATTCTCTTGATTTGCTGTGATCTGATCTCATGATTGAGATTCCTTGATCTTGATTATAAAAAGTCATATTTGTAATTTGATGAAAAGGTCATGTTGAGACCTATGATGTAAAATTGTAACATTCAATCATGTAAGGACTTGTTCAAATGTGTAAACTCACTTGGTTGGGTACTTGAGTCAAATTTGTAAACCCACTTGGTTGGGTAGTTGAGTCAAAATGTGTAAACCCACTTGGTTGGGTACTTGATTCACATATGTAAATCCACTTGGTTGGATCATTGATGTAAGTATGAGTCCTTGGTGATAGGAAAGGTCATAGATTCATGTACTTCATTGAAAAATATGTTTGAAGATTCAGCATGAACTCAGGGGGAGCATGGTAACTTCAATGCACATCAGATCTACAGAGCTCTTCTTTCTACATGAGGAGAAAAACCTTGTTTTGGTTTTCATCCGCCCTTTGCCCTTGATGTCAAAGGGGGAGAGTAACATGGTGTTTGAATAAGGGGAGAGCATCATGGTGTTTGCATAATGGTTATATTCAATGTATCTATCTATTGTGATGATCAAACACCATCATGGTTGCCATCAAGTCCAAAGGGGGAGATTGTTGGCATATGTTGTCCTTGATGGCAACCTACTTGATGAAGTTGATGGTAACCTACTTGATGAAATAAGATTGTTGGAAATATGATGCAAAGTGTTGTCCTTGATGGCAACATACTTGATAAAGTTTATGACAACCTTCTTGATGAGTTAAAGATGAGATTGTTGGAAATGTGATACAATGTGTTGACTTTGATGGAACCTGCTTAATGAAGTTGTTCGTGATGGAAACTGACTTGATGAGTTGTTAATAATGTAAATCTGATGTATCTACAGATCAGTTCAGAAGTAGCAGAAGAAAGGAATCCAGAAAGTGCCAGAATAATGATAAATAAGTTATGCTACAAATCATACGCGGGTTTGTTAAGGTGAAGTAGCGTATGCACACGGAAAAGTATGTGCCAAGTCATGTATGCCCTTTTTCACTCCAAATTTAGAATACCAAGGGGTGTTACCATGGTATTGACCCATTGTATTGAGCACTGGAATATCTATTTGATCCCTTCCAGGAATACCATCGGAAGTTGTGTGGTTTTGACTCATGGTATTGATAAAGGCTAAATCTATATAAGGAGAAGAAGATCATTGTGCAAGGGTGTGCATAAGTAAGGGTTGTGAATGAATAAATCTCTCTAAGGAATATCTGCATGGATGAACTCTGTTCTTGATTGATAGATCTGAATTTATGATGCACCTATGAAGAAAATGATGAAGAGGGATCTCTAGATCTGAAATGTATATGTATTTTCTAGATCTGTTTATGGAATGTTTAGATCTGAGATGAGGCGAAATAATTTCTGAAGTAAAGGATGAAATCTGAGTTGTTTATCTGATCTGAAAAGTTGCACAGTCCTGAAAAGTTACAGATGTATACGCAGGTTCGCTTCGATAAAAAGTGCGTATGTGAAGATAGGGTTTTTCTGAAGAATGCACAAAAGTATACGCGGGTTGGTCTGCATGAAAGCACGTACATACGCGAGGTTGAGTCGATAGCCATTTGTCTGCGAGGTTCGGTGAAGTAAAAGCGTGTATGGAATCTATGGTTTTAAGTAAGTGGAATGAAATGCACGATCTGTTTTGTTGTTCTCTTTTGTTATCTGTGAAGTAGTATTCATACGGGAAGCGGGTTATTTGAATGATGAATATGTTGCGATTATGTTAATTGAAGATCAAGTGCGTTGGTTGATTGGTTGATGATTCAATGAATGAATTGATGGGGTTATAAGTTTCGATTTGATGTATTTTGAGCTTAAATGTGTGGAGTCGGTCCGGTGCGAAAATATGATGAAAAGTGGCCTACAAGTTGTATTGTATGGAAGCTGTTGGATCCGGTAGAAAATTGATGAAACATGGTCCATGGTGGTCTTGAGGGTCGAAGCCTTCGGTGAGGGGGTTGTAGCTCCCCTTCCGGTGGTAGGTAGTAGCGAGTGTAAGGTGGTAGTGGCTCCCTTCCAGGAGAGGCTGGTAAACGAGAGCAGGGGGTAGTGGCTCCCTTCCAGGAGAGGCTGGCAAACGAGAGTAGGGGGTAGTGGCTCCCTTCCAAGAGAGGCTGGTAAATGAGAGAAGGTTGTAGCCTTCTGCATGTGGGTGCCTGCATGCTGGTATGAGTCTGCGCCAGCACATGGTTGTACAATTTTTTCTTTATAATAAAATATTTAAGACTGAGATGACGACAGCGGTGGTTTTCTCCCGAATTGGGTTTCCACCTTAAATACTGGTGTTCATGTGTGTTTATTATGTGTGATGATTTATTCTATTCTTACTGCACATGTTTACTGCTTACTAAACATCTAATGAAGGAATGATGCAATGATTTAAGCTAAGAATTATCAGCATAATGAAATCTCTGTTAATACGTGTGTTTTATTAAGGATATCCGCGTGTATACGCGAGTTGGCTTCATTAAAGTAGCGTATGGGTTTTAGAGAAAGAAAGAGTAAAAATTTTTCAATCTGCACTAAATATTGATTCAACCCCCCCTTCTCGGTATTTTTTCCCCACTTTAAAATAGCCTAACTTTGTAGGTCAAATTTGTAAAATATCTTTAAATATGCAATTAGGTGATCCAAATAATGTTGCACAAATCCAGATCTAAGCATAAAAGACATTAAGCAGATAAAGTAAAATGTGGCTCCATGCATCCAATAGACAAGACAAGAACAATGTATTTGAAATAATTTTTATATTATATTAAAAAGGGGGCACCTGAGAGGAAAACAAGAAAGGTGTTTTCCGGTTCTCCTCAATGGGATGGGTTCTTGAAAGTCCTCAACGTTTTAGATCTAAAATTCCTCTCTCTTGTTGTTGTAAAAAACCCAGACAAACATAGAACTCAATGGGAGCTCACAAGGCAAAAATGGAGAATGTGACCTAGTATAGATCTAGAGTGATCTAATGCAATGGAGGTGACTAATGAATGGGGAAAACCCTTCTATTTATAACAAAATATTAGGGTTATCTAGAACTTGGTGCATGAATAAAATATTATTAATCAAATTCTAGAACCACCCTTTAGAAATATTTTATTATATTTGTTGGAGGGAAAAGGTCTTTTGACTTGGGTCAATTCCTTTATTTATAAACAATAAATAAATAAATGATTTATTTATTATTTTAGGGAGATGGTGGGAATATAATTAAATAAATAATGATTTATTTAATTATTTAAAAATGATTTAGTCAAATTTAATTAGGAATATTATTAAATAATGATTTAAATAACTTATTCTTAGAAAACTAGTCAATAATAAGGATTTATTTAATTATTTCCTTGTTTTGGGTTAAATGTGACCAGGAAATATAAACAAATAAGTTATTTCACATGGTGAAAGCAATTTTACTTAGGGTAAAATTGGTCTTACATGGTGTACTTGGGTTCATCTAATAATAATAGGTTAGATGACCAAAAAATGGTGTAACAGTTTGATTTCTCAAGATTTTCTATCACTTGTTTCAATCTGCTGGTTTCATTTGTCTTAAGAGACATTTCCTCCATGGCCTTTACCAGTTGGTTGGCTTCATCTGTATGTTGAATTGCTGTTGTGGATGATTCAGTAGCTGAGGTTGTGGATGAAGTTACTAGCACTGCAGTAGCTAGTGGTTCTGTGGGTGCTAACTTTTCAGCTAAAGTTGAGGGAGTTATTGTAGTAATTACAGGAATATTTGTATGAATCTTTGGTATTTTTGATGTTTATTTCTCCTGGAAAAGTCTGTCAATTTGTATTTCCATTTCCTTAGTTTGAGATGTCAACTGAAAAATCAAGTTCATCATGTCATCTTTTTCTTTTTTCCCTTCTATTATTTATTTTATTTGGGGGTGTTCACTTTGAGGAAGTTTAAGATGTTTCCTCAAAGCTGCTTTGTCTTCATTCTTTTTTTTCACCAATAACTCTATTGCTTTGATATTAGCAGGGTCATATCCCACCTGCAAAACTTGTTCTTCTAAGGATTTTATCATGAGATCCTTGGCATACAATGAGGCTTTATCCATCTTCATTTGATCTTGCATGTTGGAAATGGTGTTTTGGAGATTTTGAGCACTCATGGATTTATTTGTGATAGTAGAGTATAGCATTTCTAAAGTCTGTCTATGGAACTCAATTTGATCCAGAGCATGAATCTTATCTGTCTGAACTTCCAAATCAACCTTTTTATAATCTGCCACTGTCTTTGGAGATTTGACTGTGGGTTGAAATACTGACATAATTAGCTTCTGATATGAATAATCAAATGTAGAAAAAAGTCTGTTTTGCATACTTGGTTTCTGCTAGAGATACTAAGAATACATATTGTTTTTTATCTCTTCATTCTTCAGTTTGATCTTTTTTTATTTTTCTTTGATATCCAGGTCTTTTTCCCCAACTGCCTGTGATGAAGAGGCTTCCATGCTCTGCTATATTTCTATCAACTATGCATCTTCATTGTTAACCTATTCTTCATTCTGATTCTTATTATTTAGCTCATTGATGATCACAGTGGCAACATTTGTTTCTGGCAAATATGTTGATCAGCGGTTGTCGTTGATGTCAACCCATGTAGCACTAGGGGCTAGCCCAATATTGCATGGGAATTTTGACCTACCAAATTACTATATTCAGGTTTAAGAATTCTTTTGATGGCTTCTACTTGTCAAGATGTTTCCGTTGATATATTGCACGCCACGTAATTCTTCATGGTTTGAGAGATATTCATGTTTGAAGTTTGTACCCCCAATTAGTGGGCTAAAACTCCATGGGGTTATGGCATGGGTCATTGAAAAGTAATAATTAATATTTTTGAGCTCCTAAAATCCCTCTCACATTCACTTATTGAAGCCCCTCTCAACCTAAGCATTTATATAAATTGTGATCCTCATATCCTCCTCATGCAAGGGATTTCGCCATCTGAAATAGGTCACCATGGAATTTTTTCTCTAACTTTTTTTCTACAAAGGTTCAGAAGTTGAAATTTTTAAGACGAGAAGAAAAAATCTTGAGGAATCTACTATCAACATTTTAGATCAAGGTGCACAATATTTTCGTAGATATGATCTGTGGAAGTCAGGGTTTTTGCAGGCTCCTGAAATTCATCTCAAAGAAGTGATCTTGGAAAAATCGTCACAAATCTCTCTCTGAGTATCAGATTGGAATTCCGTAAAAAATTACAGATAGTGCACAGATTTTATATTTTGCTCTATAAATTTCAAAGCCGAATGAAGAAACAGTGACATGTGGCACGTCGTACAAGTTCACTTTACTGAAACAGTCCATAATTAGGGCATTGTGAGAGATTGGGTATAACTCTCTCTGGAAGAATCAAAATTGGGTTAGACCTATGGCATTGGAAATATGACTTAGAGGACTACTATAGGACAAAAAATTAGATATTGGGGATTTGAAATAATAGAGATACACCAGATTCAATATCGAGCTCCTAGAAGGCAAGAAAAAGCTAGATCATGTGTTGTTAAGGGTTGCAAAGGACCAGAATTTCTAGGGCAAAAAAGCAAAGCAAGGTGCAGAAGAGGGTAGCATGAAAAGAGAAGCAACCAAGGTGCATAATAGCAGCAAGAAGTTCATCATATGACATCTTCAAGTGGGCAGCACTGCATACAATCATTGTAAAGGTATCATTGTACTAAGTCATTGTAAATACATTATTGTAAAAATTGTACTAGTGTTTATCAACCAAGAGTTGAAGAGGCAGTGTTGGGAGGTCTAGGATCATAATTAGTTGGTTGTGTCAAAGTTGGGGTTATGGTCTAGTATATCTTCTTCTTCTACATCATTCTATATCATTGTAAAGTGGACCATTTTCCTTGGTACGGGAGTCCATTCTTCTTTTATTCTTCTATAGGGCGGTAGGGTGGTGCTAGGGTGAGTTGTAGGTCATTGGGTGTTGGGGCATCCATTTAGTTGACTAATGAAGAATCTCACGCGTTGGAGTGTCCATCCAGTGGGAGCTGGAGAAGAATGCTTTTCTAGATTCTAGGAAGTTGGAGCTTTATTTTCAATTGGAGCTGAATATTAAAGAATTATTAGAAAATAATTAGGTGGTTTTTTTCCCAGAGTGGGTTTCCACCTTAAAAAATGTGTTTATTTGTGTTCCTTTTGTTTTCTGCTATCATTGTACAAACACTAATAACAATTGAAGATTAACTAATGCTCTAATTGAAAGGAATACTTATTCACCCCCCCCCCCCCCCACCCTTCTCAGTATTTCCAAAAATTGGTATCAAAGCTTGGTTCCTTCAATAGCAGTTTAACAGCTGGAAGGAGGTCATGGAGCATACCAAGAATGGTGTACCTCTATTCAATGAAAATAATTATGCACTCTGGAAAGGAAGAATGGAGGTCTATCTCTTGGCGCAAGGTTATGAAGTATGGGACACTGTTCAAAATGGATTTACATCAACCGCGGATGAACAAGGTAAGAAGAATTTAGTAAATGATGCAAAAGCAAAGAATATTATTATCAGTGGACTTATTGAATCTGCTTATCATAAGGTGTTGGGTTGTAAAACCGCCAAAAATGTATGGGACAAGCTTGAGAATATATATGCAGGTGACTCAAATGTCAAAGAAGCAAAGCTTCAAATATATAGAGCAAAATTTGAGCAACTTAGAATGAAAGAAGATTGCAACATTGCTACATACTTCCAATACGTTGATGAAATAACCAATACTTTGGAAGGATTGGGAGAGCCAGTTGATGAGAAGACTATTATACGAAAGATTCTTAGAACGTTACCAGGGAGATTCAACCCAAAGGTATCGGTCTTAGAATACAGTGCAAATCTAGACAAACTCAGCAAAGAGGAATTACATGGAATTCTCATAGCATATGAAATGAGACTTGATGAAGAAGAGGGTACTTCGCATCTAGAAATTGCGTTCGTTGCGTCTAAGAAAACCAATAAGGATAAACAACCTTCAATTGAAAAGACATGCACCTGCAAGTGTGAAGAAAAGGGAGATGATGAAGAAGGTCTTTTAGATGAAGAATATGCTTACTTCACGAGAAAACTACAAATTGGTAAGGGAAAATTCAAAGGTAAACTTCCATTGATATGTTTCAGCTGTAATGAGGTTGGGCATTTTGCAGCAAAATGTCCAAACAAAAGTGATGGAAACTCAAAAGGAAAGAAAGGCTTTAAGAAATTCAACAAGCAAGGATCCAAAAGGAACTTTCTCTCTAAAGAAGATAGCTCATCATCCAATGAAGACAATGACAGTGAAGAAGAAGCCAATGAGAGAGTATTGTTTATGGCCAAGCACAATAAACCCAAGCACAATAAACAAGAGGTATCAAACAACGAAGAAGAAGGAATGACCATAGAAGAATTTTATAAGGAAGCAATCAAGCTTATAAAAGATCTCAAGGTAGAGAAGATCCATTCCAATACTCTTGAAGAACAAGTTCAAGGTCTCAAAATTGAAGTTGAAGAACAAAAATGCATTGAAGAGTCACTTCAAAAGAAGTTGGAAGAATGCAACCAAGAAATGGAAGAATTAGAAGCCTAAGTAGTCTCGCTACGTGAGGAAGTGAAGAAAGGAAAAACTATCCAAAACTATGCCAACAACTCAAGGCCATTGGAAGAACTCATAAATAATCAACAATATTACAACAATGGAACTGGCATCGGTTACAAAGAAGAAGAAGCAGAACCTTCTACAACAAAATATAATGAACTTATGAGATCTGACATGCATGTAGACTTCATTGGACAAGATTTACAAGAATAGCATTGGAAGACAATTCCTCAGCGAAAATTTTCATCTAGGTACCAATGTATTTTTTATGGCTATTGTTATTCATGTGGAAAATTTGGTCATAAAGCTGTAGAATGTTGCACGTGCCCTAGGAACGAATACAATTCCAGGAGATCTGTCAAATATGAACCTCCCAGGGCTCAACGAAACATTAATAGATTTGAACATTTAAGAAATAATATTGAATGTTACAAATGTTGAAAATTTAGACACATAGCCAAAGACTGCAGACTTGAAAATCCTCCAGAAGAATATTCGAAGCCACAAAACGAACGAACATGGAAGAAGAATAAGACTGATAATTGTGCTCTCACTTTCAAGGCTCAAAAGAACAAAGATGTGTGGTATGTTGATAGCGGTTGCTGAACACTTATGACTAGAGATAGAAATAAATTTGTATCTTTGAAAGAGAAGAAGGATGGAACTGTGTCTTTTGGAAAGGATGGATCTTCAAATGTTATAGGATCAAGTACTGTCACTCTCGGAAGCAAAGATGCTCTAGCCAAGAATGCTCTATTGGTTGAAAACATGAATCACAATCTGCTTAGTGTTGGAAAAATGTGTGATCAAGGACACACAATACTATTCAACTCCACAAAATCTAAAATCAAGAAAGGCATGTATGGTGAAATTGTGGCTACATCAAGTCGAACTCCAAATGGCATATATGTTATGGATGAAGCAACTAAAGCATGTCTAATAGCTAAAGAGGATGATATAATATTTGGTAGCAATGATGATCGACTAAGTAAGAAGTTTTCTACAAAGGTGCAAAGTGATTTCAAGATGTCTTTACTTAGTGAGCTGACATACTTCTTAGGGCTTAAAATATCTTAGCAAGAGAAAGGAATATTTATATGTCAAGCCAAGTACATCAAGGAAATGCTCAAGAAATTTAAAATGGAATATTGCAAACCTATCCTTACTCCAATGGTAATAGGTTGCAAATTGAGCAATGAGCATAGACGACTCATCTAAGGATGTGGATCAAAGGTTGTACAGATATATGATTGGTAGTATTCTATATGTAACAGCCTCCTGGCCAGATGTTATGCAAGCAGTTGGACAAGTAGCAAGATTCCAAGAAGCACCAAAAGAATCACATATTATTTCCATCAAAATAATTCTTCAATATCTAAAGGGAACAACAGAATATGGATTGTGGTAGACCAAGGGTAACAATCTCATTATTCATTCCTTTACAAATGCAGATTGGACAGGAAGTGTTGATGATCGTGAGAGTAGTCGTGAAGCATTGGAATATCTTCAACAGAAGCTTGGGATTCTCCCAAGTTCTCATTAGATTTTCCTTATTCAGAATATAAAGGGGGAGTAGAAGTGTGTACAGGTCCACAAGATGGTGGTGTGTCAGGGGGAGTGGAAGTGTGTACAGGTCTGTAGGATGGTTGTGTTTTAGGGGGAGTTACCCTTTTCCATTCATGTCAAAGGGGGACAGAATGTTATAGGAAGAGGTGTCATGATCGCAGGGGGAGTACTTGTGTTGCCATCAATGCCAAAGGGGGATATTTTTTATCATTGGTTGTCATTGATGTCAACCCAAGCAGCATTGGGGGATAACCCAATATTGCATGGGAAATTTGATCTACCAAATTAATATATTCATGTTCAAGAATTATTTTAATGGTTTCTACTTGTCGAGATGTTTCCGTTGATATATGGCATGCCACGTAATTCTTCACGGTTTGAGAGATATTCATGTTTGAAGTTTGTACCCCCAGTTAGTGGGCTAAAATCCCATGGGGTTGTGGCATGGGTCATTGAAAAGTCATAATTAATATTTTTTAAGCTCCTAAAATGCCTCCCACATTCACTTGTTGAAGCCCCTCTCAACCTAAGAATTTATATAAACTGTGATCCTCATATCCTCCTCATGCAAGGGATTTCGCCATCTAAAACAGGTCATCATGGAATTCTCGCTCTAAAGTTTTTTATACAAAGGTTCAGAAGCTGAAATTTTTATGAGGTGAAGCCAAAATCCCGAGGAATATTTTGTGACAATTTCATATCAAGGTGCGCAATATTTTTGGAGATATTATCTGTGGAAGTCAGGGTTTTTGCAGGCTCCTGAAATTCATCTCAAAGAAGTGATCTTGGGAAAATAATCATAACTCTCTCTCTGAGTATCGGATTGGAATTTTGCAAAAAAATTTAGATAGTGCACAGATTTCAGTTTTTTCTCTATCAATGTCAGAGCCGAATGAAGAAACAGTGACACATGGCATGTCGTACAAGTTTTCTCTACTGAAATAGTCCATAATTAGGGAATTGTCAGAGATTGGGTATAACTCTCTCTTGAATAATCGAAATTGGGTCATACCTATGGTATTAGAAAGACAACTCAAAGGACTACTACAAGACAAAAAATCAGATATTGGGGATCTGAAATAACAGACATACATCAGATTCAATATCGAGCTCCTAGAAGGCAAGAAAAAGCTAGATCATGTGTTGTCAAGGGTTGCAAAGGACCAGACTTTCTAGGGAAGAAAAGAAAATCAAGGTGCAGCAAAGGGTAGCATGATAAGAGCAGCAACCAAGGTGCATAACAGCAGCAAGAAGTTCATCATATGAAGTCTTCAAGTGGGCAGCACTACATACAAACATTGTACTAAGTCATTGTAAATACATTATTGTAAAAATTGTACTACTGTCTATCTGCCAAGAGTTGAAGAGGTAGTGTTTGGAGGTCTAGGATCATCATTAGGTGGTTGTGTCAAAGTTGGGATTATGGTCTACTATATCTTCTTCTTCTACGTCATTCTATATCATTGTAAAATGGACCATTTTCCCTCGTACGGAAGTCCATTATTATTTTATTCTTCTATAGGGTGGTAGGGTGGTGCTAGGGTGAGTTGTAGCTCATTGGGTGTTGGGGCATCCATTCAGTTGACTACTAAAGAATCTCGGGCATTGGAGCTTCCACCCAGTGGGAGATGGAGAAGAATGCTTTTCTAGATTCTAGGAAGTTGGAGCTTTATTTTCAACTGGATTTGAATATTAAAGAATTATTAGAAAAGCATTAGGTGGTTTTTGTCCCAGAGTGGGTTTCCACCTTAAAAAATGTGTGCATTTGTGTTCCTTTTGTTTGCTACTATCATTGTACAAACACTGATCCTCTCAGTATTTCCAACAAAATTAGTGTTGGTATTTATGAGCTTTGTTTCTTCCACATCAATTGTTATCTTTCCTTTACCTGTTGAATCTAACTTGGGAAATTTGTTATATATTATCTTGAGCTTAGTTTTAGTTTTGGTTTCTGCAATATAGGCACCTTCTTCCCATACTCTCATAGTGCAATTTTCTAGCTGATTTGCAGTCTCCAAAGTGTGACTAGTATCACTTTTATTAACTGCATCTGTTGAAGTATTTTTAGTCCATTCAATATGATTTGCATACTTTTCAATATCTGGCTTTGGTTCATGGATGAAGGGTGTTAATTTACATTTAACACTTATTTTACTGAGGATCCCTTGTGGATCATAATTCCAAGGAAAATTTTCTTCAAATTTGAATTCCAGCAGCTGATTTGATGCTTCTTTCTTTGCATCTTTGTGATTGCAGATGAATGGCCCTATCTAATTCTTTAGTTTGAATTGAGTTTTATTATTTTCTGCCATGAAATTTATAGAATCAGAATTAAGGATCTACCTGATATACTCCAAGGCAAAGATCATCATTGAAACATACTTGGGTAACTTGTAAGGTAACAAGTTTGACCCAAAGACTCTAATCTCAGTATCCTTTTCATATAAATACCCGTCACCAACCTTATTCTGCTCTGACAACTGCAATATATTTTTCATTTCTTCATTTATCCTTGGATGCTATGTTTTTGTTAACATTATGATCACTGGATGTAGGAATAACTCTGTAAATTCTGCATAAGTAAAATCTGTACATTCTTTTCTGAGCAAAGATGTCCAGAAAATTATAGAGAGAGGATTTCCCTCTATGTCAAGCTTTTGGAGAGTAACTGGAAAATTTTCTGATTGAAAGTATAAAAACATATGGAACAGGAAGGAAGTATATCTGAATACTCCTTAAATTGGAAAATTGATCAATTGATAATTAATACTATCTGTAATGAATCCAGCATAGTCAAAGATTACTGATGGGGGTTGGCTTGGGGAGAAAGTGGATAATAAACCCAAGATGGACTCATCTGTGTGTTCATCAGTAAAATATCCAAGGATGAAGGAAAGCATGGAAATCACATGTCTTGAACCTTCTAGGAATTTGGCAGTTGAATATGGGGGATTTAGTTTAGGAATTTCTACATGTGAGGGCATGAATGTTTTGGAAATCATGAATCTTTTGGGAAAATCTAGGCCAATATACAGCTTGGTTAGGGCCTCTATGGATAAAGGGACTGCTTGGGGATCAGAATGAAGTTGTAGATTCTGGTTAATTGATTCAGCGGTAATGGTAAAAATCACTTCTTTATTGGCATTTACAAAAGCTCTTTTCTCAGGCACATAATGTTGTTGACATAACCTAATGACTTCCTGGCATGGTTGGGTTAATGGGACAACATACTTAGGCAAATGGGATTCCTAGATATGGACTTCTTCTTCATTATCTAAGGATTTATCATAACACCAATTATGAATATCTAGCATGTTAAATTCAACAATGAGATCTACTATCTTGTAATCAACATCAGCCAATGGAATATGTTCAATATCTATGACTGGGGGTTGTAAAGGATTGAAAACAATAGCAGTCTTAGAAGTCATTGCAAGGGTTGGTTTAGGCACTTTGGAAGCTTCAAGCTTGCTAGAGATTTTCTTTTTAGGCATTCTGGGTTACTTATGTAAGTTTAGACAGTTTGCAGAGGTATTTTTACTTTTAGCAGAGGCTTATTGGATAAAATAGGCAAAGTATGGTCTCTTCTTTAGGCTTTCTTTCAAATTAGGTCTATCAAAAAGATTTACAGGCTTTTCAACTGGCTTAAAACAAGAAACAAAGGTTTTCTTGAGTCTTTTTCTGTGAAATTGGGTTGTAAGTATTTTGAAAATGGGTCACAGAGGCTTAGGATACCTTCAGAGGTTTTTTGGCTTAATTCAGGGCTTAAAATAGTTCATCAAACTGTAAAAACTCACAAATTTCCTCAAAAATTGTGTGCAGCAGTAAAATAGGATTTTTGGAAAACATTTGACAGGGTTTGGCCTGTTTTAAGACTATTTTGATGGCTCTTTAATTGGTTTTTAAGCTCTGAATGTGTATTTGTTCTTTTAAAGGCCTTTTAAATTGATTTCAGGCTCGAATATCAAAAAAATACCTGTTATATGTAGGTTTTGGGCTTTAGAATAGTTTCTAAGGTTTTTTAATGAGTCGACAGCTTCTTTGGAGTTTCAGGAGCAATGTAAAGCTCATTGGCGGTCTTCAATGGTCACGGGGTAGATTTTTGCAGGTTTTTGAGCATAAATGGTGAAAAAACTCTCTTTTTACAGTCGGGGAGGTGTGTGCAAAGGTTAATGCACAAAAAGATAAGAAATGTATGCATTTCTAATGTTTTTATGTGTATTAGGGCTAATCATCCTAAGGCATTTAATGGTGATCACATCATGAATATGGGTGGTCTTGGGGTTCAATATATCAAAACAAGAGTGGTTATCATGCACGTTTTCAATAGTAAGTGGTTTCAGGGCTAACCCACGCAATCCAACAGGAATTGACCACATGGAGGAGAGATAAAATCTCGAAACTGCTCATTTCGCGCAGGTTTGAGATGTGGGTGATCGCACAACTTTTCTACGTGATATTTATTTCTATCCATCAGATCTGGGGTTCGAATGTGAACGACCCAGATTGACTAGGAAGCTATGTCGGAATGGAGGAGTGGGACCGGGGTTTCATATGTGTGGCAGGGATAAATTTTAAACCTTAATAAACAAGCATTTAATAAAAGTTTAAAATTTGGGTTTATGTAATGACGGAGGGGTTAGGTTTAATTACATGCTTTTAATAAAATATTTACAATGTTTCGATCAATGTATCGGCACAAGTCTTTATTATATAGTTTTATCAAATGGTTTTGACATTTGCTTAAAACTATAGAGGGCGGGATATTTGTATATGGATATGTTAAACCAATGGGATAAGGGGGGGATTAATATTGCGCACATGGGATATTAAACATTGGTTTTAAATTTAAAATGGTGGGTTTAGAGGGTTATTTAAAATAAAAGGTTTTAATACTACATGGGATGGTGAAGTTAGGGATTTAATAGAATAAATTAGTAGTTAATATGAATAAAGGGATAGTGAAAAGAAAACAAAATACATGTTAACTCTAAGTAAAGTGCCAAAAATTAAATCATTGATTACCTTTGTTGTATTACTTCACTTTAACTTAGGAAAAATGTATTTTTAGGGTTTATGAATGATTTTTTGAAAGGGGATGAGATTAGTTATTTAGGGTAGTTTTTACTAAGTAAAAATGGGTTTTACTTAGGAAAAAGGGACTATGATTCATGAATGAAGGGTAAATGTTGATGAATGTGGGTCTAGTGTGGGAATTCAATATTTTTAACTAACCACTCATCGACCCTTGAGGCCGGTCCCAACAAAAGTCAGAGAAATTCTCTGAGCATTTTTGACTGATAGTTTAGAATACTGAATATTTGGAGGGGAGGGAAAATTAGTGATTTTTTCCTGATGATGCTTTATTATATGATTGCTCAACCGCTTTCTACCTACCCATATTTATTTCTAACATTTTTAATTCATTTTCATGGGTGCATTTAGACTTGCAACCCTAAAACATTTTTCTTTCAAAGCATAAAACTATCTAAGTCTACCTTATTTCATCCGAGGGCTCAGATTAAACTGTTGAGCTCCTAATTATTCTCTACCTATCTACTGATTTGTCAAGTTTAAACTTTTTGACAAATTTTTATTCTCTATCTAAAACATAAAATTGAAAGCATGAAAAGTTAAGATTAAACTATTTAACTGATCATGGATTATGGCATTTATTGACACTCTGCACATAATCATTATTCTTGCAATAAAGTAAAAGTAGCGGCATTTGGATTTTCTCACTTTCAGGTCTTATTTCTCTTTTTCTTTTGGGGTATATATTTTTCTAAGTCCTTTGATCTTTATTTTAGGACATTTTACCCTCTTTTGGCTTTTTTTATTATTTTTCATTTTTTCAAAATATGGGAAAACAACTTGCAAAAATAAAGTTATGTATATATTTACAAGACTATCAAAGTCAATTCAAAATTTATGAACCCTATTATTATAGGACCCTAACAGTGGCTCCACTTGGGGATGGCATTTCCTAGTGAAATTTCAAGAACTTTTAGATTAGTAGCCTTTGGAATTTGGCTGTGATGACCCTGTAAATGTCTTATAATATCTGCTATTATTCATACTTATGATATTTACCTCTCAAAGCTTAGGGCCTTCTCTCTGGGCTTCAAATTTGTTAGGAAAACATCCAATCCAATATAAACTCTGCAATGTATATGTAAAATGATCAAAGTGAATACAAACTAACTATTTGTTAACTCAGGAGAGTAATAGTGCTTCAACATTCTGCCATTTACTAGTCCTTCTTGCAGATCTGCTCCATCCATTTTTTTCAAAAAGAAAGAATTATTACCTCTATATCCATAAATCACATAAGGTCCTTTCCATATAAAATCAAATTTTCCATGTTTACCTTTGTCTTCTCTTCTGGAATCCCACTTTAACACTTTATCTCCAATGTAGAAATCATCCTCTTTACTCTTTTTATCAAAACAATTCTTGATCTTATCATGAATGACTTGAGATTTGATATAAAATTCTTCCCTTTTTTGTTGCAAGTGGATAGTTTTATTGATCCTTCTTTGAATGTCATTTGTTTCAACTTGTAACTCTTGGATAATTTTCATCATTGGTACTCCTAAGGAGGATGGAAATAGAAAATCCATTCCATAAACAAGTTGGTAAGGGGAAGTACCAATGGATTTTTTAGTAGTAAGTCTATCTGCCCATAAGGCATTGACTAACTTATTATTCCAAGTCTTTTTATTTTCTTCAAGTAAATTTTTGATGATGTTTACAAGGCTCTTGTTTGAGGATTCAGTTAGACAATTACCTTTGGGGTAATATGCAGTAGAATGACCTAAGGTAATATGGTATTTGTGGCAAAATTCAATCATTTTCTTGGATTTGAATATTGCTGCATTGTCAGTAATTATCTTTTGGGGACATCCAAATCTTGAAAGAATGTTGTTTTCTAGGAAATAGATAATAACAGTATATATGGCTTGTTTGGAAGGTATGGCTTCCATCCACTTGGTAAAATAGTCAGTGGATGTCAAAATCCACTTATGTTGGCCTGAAGATGGAGGGTGAATCTCACCAATGACGTCTAAACCCCATTGTTGAAATAGCATTTCAGTTGAAATGGGCTTTGAAGGGAGGAGTAACCGTTTTTTCTTACCCTAAAAAATTTGGCACTTGTGATAGGCCAGTAAAAACCAACTCTCAGTATCTTGTCTGCAGTAGTTTTCCAATATAGATGTCCTCCACTGTCACCTGCATGAAATCCTTCAAGTATTTTGTCAGCTTCTTCCTTTAACAAAAAAATTAATAAAATCCCAGTATGATCTCTCGAAAAAAGTACTTTGTCTAAAATACAAAATCTTATTGCCTTTTATTTTTAAGAATCTGGCTTTGGTTCTTGACAATCCAGGAGGAGCTTGCAAGTTTAGTAGCACAATTATAATATATGTATACCAAGGTGAGTTTGAAAAGGCTTCACTGATCATTGGAGTCGCCATCTCTTCATGATCATCTATTTGGGAAATAAAATTTATGTCTAGGGCATTACAATTAGATTTAGCCATAAGTCTGGCCAATCCTTGACCTTTGATGAGCTTTGTGGGTTTTATCTCTATGTCATATTCTAAGATAGTGGCAATCCACTTACCTCTTCTTCCATCAGGATCATCCTGAGTAAGATTGTCTTTTACTACATAATTTGGGACATAGGAAATAATGTGAGAGTAGAGAACATAAACTCTAAAGTCTTTATGTATAAGGCTTGTTTTTCCATGATGTTGTACTTCAAAGGGGCATCTCTAAGGGTATCTATAAAGAAAGATATGGGCTGTTCAAATCCATGGTCATTTTTCTACAGTAAAACTGTAGCAATGGTATGTTCTGAAGCAAATGAACAAATTATGAAATCCTTCTTAAAGTCAGGACTTATTAGGATCCCTCTGATCCTCTGTTTGGTCTTGATCCACTATCATCATGTTCCTCTGTCTTGCATCGATGATGTGGGAAGCATTATGGCCCTCCTTCGACCGGTTTACTTCTTGTCAACTTCAGCTCATTATCTAGGAAGTTGACCAAGAGACTCCCTTCCGGTGCCTTGGAGCTTGCATGCCTCAGTGATAGGTTCTTCGCATTCGACGACAGGTCCACATCATTGGCCTCCGATCGAGTGATTCTGTGGGTGTTCGACGCCAGATCACTGTTCACATTCCGTGGATTGTACCTGTTGTACCTTGAGAACCATTGTCATTATTGGTGGTTTCTCTCATGCCTGTTAACAACTTTCATCACTAGTTGGTAATCAGGTGAATTTCTTGCATGCTCGACTTCAACTCACATATTCGCATGCTTGAATTTGTAGTTGTTCGGGTCAAGATGGAGCGCAAGACCCTGGGTTTTCTCTTATAATATCCAGGTTGTGGGATATTGTGGTTTATCATGACTTATTGCATGAGTCTTTTGATTGGATGGCTGCGACCATACCTGAGTCTATTTGTTGATCCTTAGTGTTGGATGACTGCGTCCATACCTCGGATCTCAGTTTTTATGTACTCTATTATGGATGGTTGTGCCCATGCCACATGTTCATGTATCAGAGATATCAGTTGTATTTATACTTGCAGGTCTTCCGACAATGGTGTTTGGTTCGAACGCGTTCTCGTAAAGCATTTCACCCCTCCCTCTCTCTCGGACCTCATGCTTTAGGGGGCATCTGTTACACAAAATTTTGTCACCGTCCCTGCAATCCCCATCCCACACATTAGAAGGACCATTTCTGTGACTAATAAAAAGTTTCATGCCTTGCAAAGACTAGCATTACATCCCTTTCCATGAGGACAACATTCCTTCTATTGACATTTCCTTGAGCAGACCATCAGAAACACATGTTTTTGGGTTGGCGCTGGTAGACCGTTATGCCCTCGTGCCAATAAGAAATATTAACACTGGGCCCCGCACCCATTGGCGCTCTGTCCCAGTGAGCTACCTGCGCCAAGATTTTTTTGTAATTTTTTTTAAAAATGGAGGTGAAGTTTCTATGCTAACAACTTCGTGGTCGAGTCAGCTTGGGTGGTTCGACTAAATAACCACAACCACCCTCCTTTGGCCTCTTGTTTCCAACTTTTGGGGAAACCTCTCAAAGGATAAGGCCTCCCTTCCACCATTGTAGGGATCCCAACCTCTTACTCTCCCTCTATAAATAAAGCTATCTCCCATTGATACGCTAGTTGAATAATTATAGCTAAATAGCTGAGGAGAATTGTTGAACATCTTGTTGGTGAGATAGAGCAGAAAGAGACCTTTGTCGAGAGAGAGCTTAGGCTTGTGTCCTCTCGTCGTCCCAATTTCTCGACGATCCTTCGAGACGCGTTTCGACTGAACCCGCTAAAGGAGGTTGCGATGTCAAGGCTCCGGTTGTACTCTCTTTCTTCTATTTATATATACATGACTATTTTCTGGTTCCCATCTTGTGTTAATATGGTTTATTTTACGCAACATGTTTAATCTTCCTTGACTGATTAGCTAGTTATGAATGCAATTATTGTCTTGTATGCTGCTTTTGTCCTTTGATCTTTGTGCAGGAATCTGAGTACCATTGCTGAAGGACCGCGACCTGTCGGACAGAGATCAAGAGGTTGCCACTGCTACAGTTGTGACAATCGCATTGGACTGCAGGTGGGACAATCTATCCCAACCTATTTCATTCGTTAACTAGGAACCTACACATTAACTTGTTCCCTTGTTGCTAGACCCACTCTAGGGCTAGAGGGATCGTCTTTGTCCGCAGAGAGGATTTACCTACACAAAATTAGGTAACCCCAAAATTAGAATTGGAGTGGATGATATGGTGGGGCCATCACAAAGAGAAACCTAAAAAAACAACATGATTAAAAAAATAAACAATGTGGGAGTCAAGGGGATGAATACCACACTTGAGGAACTCAGCCTAAGAGGCTTCCCGATTAGCAGTGCTATTAGTGCTCATGATACTGATGACCCCCCTAAGGAGGAACTAGAAAATATATAGCAATAAAAAGGAATTGAAGCGATGCACACTAGAGGTTGTCCACAAATATCATAGAGGGTGGTAGTATGCAAGAACAAGTAATGACTCATGAGAGCACCCTAGATAGGAAAAAGAACACTTAGTGGGTGGTGGAGGCCTTCAAGCTGTGAGGAATGGACTGATCATGAAATATAGAACAATGGAGATGTCTATGGAGTTTTCCCTCTTTTTCAAACCAACAGTTCATGGGGCAGGGGCCAAGGATAGGGACATGGTGTAGTGTCATATGGTGTTGGGGACCAAGGTAAGAGTTAAGGGAACCATCTTGTTACTCCTCAAAATGAATTTGCATTTTGGGGCATTCATTCTAGCAGTGTAGTGATTAGGATGTGAAACTTGGAGGTGGAGACTAGGCTGAGATTTTTCAGAGGTTTTTAATGGCATCACATATGGAAGATGAACATGCTAAAATGGCTTCCTGTAGGGCTTGACGTAGTGCCTTTTTTGGAGCAGCCAAGCATGCACTTTGAGACTTGTTCCTATCATGCCAGCTAATTGTATCTACAGGTCTGAATGACTCCTGAAATGGGTCCAAAGTCAAGTTTTTTTGGCTAGCCTATAGCAGTTGATCAGCTGAGGTTAAGTATTTTACTATTTTATGGGGTTGTACCACCAATTGTAAATCGTAGCATTAAGTCTGCCAACATATTGTTAAACCATCTTACGAGCAACCATGGTGGATCTTGGAATTTCCAAAGAACAAACATTTTATGGTTGGAATTCAAGCCTCAGGGAAAAATATGATGATAGTGACCCTGACTATCTGTCAACAAAAACCTTTTACAACAAAACATGATATATACAATTTTACAGCAAAACATGATATATACTGCTATAAATAGAAAACAGCACATAAGTACTTCCTCATGGTGTGGTTTATTCATGATAGGAAAATTTTCCTTTAGAGCTATTATGCTATATGATGGGCAGTCTTAGCTGGTGACCTGATGCAAGGTTTTGAGGCCTATTTGGCATAATACTGTTGCTATTCTAGAATAGAAAATGGAAGTCATTTTCATTAGTTGGTATGTACCCTTCTCCAATGTGATACTCATCAAATTAAGAAAGAGTTAAGTGTAGATTTAAAAAGAAACAACTAGCAAGTAGCATATTATTCCTTGTGTTCACCTTCATCTGACTTGTTTGAACTTTGTACAAGGAGGGATCTATTCTAGGGAAGCATTTTATGGCCTAAAAGATGTTGGGCCTCATTGTGTAGGGTGCAGCTCCTTGCCATGGTCAAGAGGTATGTTTTAAAGGGGATTCCACTTGGCACACAATCGTAGGTTGCTTCATTTCCTAACAAATGTAATTTTTTTATTTTTTATTTTGTGGTTGATGCATTTATGGGGGGTAGTTATAGTAACCTAAGTTTATTTATTGCACCCTTAACCATTGTTTCCTATTCTTGGAGAGATAGTTGGGTCATTGGAGAAAGAGCCTTAGCTGCCTTTTCTATTTTGAGATTGTAATTGGTTTGCATTTAGGATGAGTGATGAATCACCTAGATCGAAGGAGTGATCCCCTGGTTGGCACCTTAGCACATTATTTAAGGTCACTCCATTTGCTAGAGCTTGTTGTAACTTACAATAGCCAACCTGACCATCCTGCACACATTTTTAGGGTGTATTCTTAAGGGGTGAATTGGCTAATTCCTTGGAGAGTATGCGCTAGCTCACCCTGATCTATTGGGGGTATGTTGACTTACTAATAGTGATATGGGTGAGAGTATGGAGAGATATTTGGGTCATTGGAGAAAGAGCCTTAGCTTCCTTTGCTATTTTGAGCTTGTAATTGGTTTGCATTTATGATGAGTGATGAATCACCTAGATCGAAGGAGTGCTCCCCTAGTTGGCACCTTAGCACATTATTTAAGGTCACTCCATTTGCTAGAGCTTGTTGCAACTTACAATGGCCAAGTTGACCATTCTGCACACATTTTTAGGGTGTATTCTTAAGGGATGAATTGGCTACTTATGGTCTCAATATCATATATGTCTTTGTTACATTATGCATTTTAACCTTTGCTGTAGAAAGTAACCTGCATCAATCTGTTATCTCTTTGATTGTAATTTATTTGTCTTTCTACTCTGCTCTCATTCATTGCTATATTGATATTTGTATAGTAAATAATTTAATCCTAATGGTGCAGTGAAGTTGGTTTCAAAGGATTCATCACCATATAATGTAATAGCAATGGGAACCCAGGACTGTAGCATCACTGCGTGGACCACAACCAGTCCACGCCCTATTTTATTTTTGATAAGTTTTAGAGCCATTAGCTGAACATGATAATTGGTTTGATGCCCCAATCCAACTCTAAAGTTAATGCTATGAGGTTCACTATATAAAACACTTCTCCCTACTCCATAGAACTAAGGTTCATCATCAAAATATGCACATGGACCATCCTTACCCACTTCTATAACAATCTGCCTAGGAAGCTTAGGTACTCGTGTCTAAGGAAAACTCTTTTAAAGAATTGAGACCACATCAAATATAAAAAGCACATTGAATAGGAAGAATTTACCTATCTTTAAATAAGTTGACATTCCTAGCTTGCTAAATACCCAAGCTAGGATCCATGGAAGTGCTTTGTAATCCTTCACTGAAGAGTTATGACACCAACCTCTTAGATCATTTTCAACTGTGCCACCAATTCAAACATTTTTAAACCTAGTCAAATGTTTAATCTCCCTCTAAACTTGCATAGTGTAGTTACAATCCATGATAAGATGTTTTTTGGTTTTTTCACATACATTGCATAAATTGCACCTATCGAGTCTTGCTCTATTCCTTGTCAGAATATTATACGAAGTCAAGTCTTTTTGTTTAGTGAAAACCACATAAAAATCAAGCCTTTGAGGGATATTTAAATATCCAAACTCTCCTCCACCACACATGATTCCTCTTCTCCCCATCTAAACTAATAACAATATATCTAGCTTTTGGAGTATAAACCCCAGAAGGGTTCTTTGACCATATGAGCTTGTCTATCTTCTTAGTCAATCTGACATGGCTAGACTTGAGTCTTGCAATAAAAACACCCTAGGAATGAGCATCATCACCTCTAAAATCTAATGAAAGCCACCTTTGACCTCCAAATAGAAGTAAGATTAGGAACTGCAATTTGAAGTAATATTGGATGGTGGTTGAAGATTTCTTTCACAATACCATGTGGTTGATACACTTGTTGCACCGCCCTTCATATTTTATCCAATAGTTAACTCATCGCTTATCCCCATCTTCTTCCTATCCAATCTACTAACCCCGAGATCATTGCTATTGGAGAGGGATAAAGCTAATAAAAATTTCTCATGACAAGAGGAATCAAAGGAGAAAAATTGGCATATGATAGGTTGGAAACAAATAGTTATTCCCAAATTGGAATGAGAAGCAAGGATAAGAAGATCAGTAAACAAAGCCCCATGTGTTTCTCTCTGGAAAATAGATTAACCTTATCTAATAGTTATCAACTATTCCCATCTTCTAAAATTTCAAGCTGCTGACCCCGAGATCAATGCTCTTGTAGAGGGATAAAGTTAATAAAAATTTCTCATGACAAGAGAAATTAAAGGAGAAAAAGTGTAATATTCCCAATTAGCCCAAGCTAATGGGAATATACAATTTTGTTTCATTTTCCTAGTGCATTAATAAATGTATAAAGGAGGACAATAAAAACTCCTAAGATAGTGAATAAATCAATGCCACATGTGAACAAAGATAAATCTGGGCTATCTTAGTAAAACACCCTTATGTGTGAAAGGGATTGAGACATTTGAATGAGTCAACCTTGACCAGATCAACAACGTTGTCTAGAAGTGTTGGCTTGAGGGGTCCTAACCCAGGTTCGGTGTGCAAGGTTTGCCAACAAACCCCTATACTACTAGCCCTTTCGGCAGTGACCTGCTTTTGCAGGTCACAGTCTCATCCGAAGTAGTATGGGTGGGTGCTGGAACCAGGTTTCCGCACCCTGAGAAAGGAAGGGTAAGGCAAGCATGGTTGCGTTCTGTTTAGATTCCCTTGCTTCTTCGCAAAGTTAACTATGTATCTATTTTCATCCACATGCACTAGATCTACAATTATATGCTTTTCATAATATCAACACAACATTATATAACCAGAGCGAAACAAATCTAGATCCAATCATTCAATACACATACTTTCGCAGCGAGAGGACAAGAAATACATAACACAGTAATTACCAGCAATTCATTCAACAGTACTCATAGATTCAGATCCAATAATCCTTCGTATTCATTCATTCATCAACCTTTCCTTACAATTCCCTTCCCAACCTGCGCACACAGCATCAGGGTCCGCACACAGCTGGACTAGGATCTCCGCGCACATAGTTAGCAAGAGTCCGTTCCCCCCAAAACCCAAATAGATAGCTTACACAACATATCGCGTCAATAGCTCATCAAATCCTATCTCTTACAGTCCAAAATGCTTCTCTATTTATAACAATCTAGCTTCAACATTCCTATGGTCCACAGGCCATGGTTTTCAGACCCCTAGTTTACCCTTTTGACCCATTACAATGTGTTTGGGGCTTTGACCTGCCCCAAAACCCCTGCGCTATACTAAATATAATCAAAATTAACCAAAATGGACCAATTTTGTAGCTTGTTAGGAGACCCCGTTCCAACAGTCCTGCAACAAAATCTTGTGACTCGTCCCAAGTCAATGCACCGGTGCAACCACATAATCCGCAGCCTGGTATGGTTTGAGTCAACCTCCATTTACAAAGCCAGGGAGGAGGTCACCGCGCAGGGTAGCTAACTGGATTGCTCTGCCATTTGTAACCTTCTTAACTATGTAGGGACCAAGCTGCTACCGGAATTCTTCCGGACAAGTTTTCGTTGTGTCCGCAAAATTTCACGTAAAT